>CM023452.1:93349100-93714100 GCA_013339765.2 Haemaphysalis longicornis
GATCTTATAGATTTCGTGGAATAAAATGTATTTCTTTAGCTTATGGGCTTTCCAAAAGCGGTATACACATATAGGGCAGTTCATGTAGCGGCGACTTGGTATAACTATATTGGTATAGATTAGGCGCATCTGGTACAAGCACATCTGCTTACGAAAATACCATTGATTTCAGCGGCATTCATTACCCGGCTTCGATTACATTTCGCTGTAGTGTCCTGCGGCTACATCGCCGTGGACAAGCGTACAAGGACTCATTCATGACAGTACTAAACGCCCAGCTGCAGCCGTAAATACCAGGCTGTTATCAGGCTGTTTGTGAACAAATACGTCGTCCCGCCGAGCTTAGTGCCACAGCCAATGCGGCATCCGGTTTTAATGCAGCTGTTTCACAAGCAGCCATCTACACCTCTACATTGCGCTCATATTGGCGCCCATAAAGGAGGCGTGCGCGAGATGCTGATAATGGAGCGCACTTCAGGTGCCCCACTGACCTCGCTGCTGGAGCAATATAAAGTAACGGAACTGGCTGTGGGCTGTAGGTACTTTATGTGTATTTTTGCCCCTCATCGACGGACCGGTCGCAAATAGACGACAGGCGAAAAAGTAATAAGGAATAGCAAGCAGCCGCTTTATCATCTTGTCACATAAATACCGCCGTAGCCTCGTTGTGATATTCCACCAAGTGTCGTGGTCCTCCTGTGATTTTTTCATGAAAAGGCGCCAGCACTGCTAAAGACGTAGCAGTCACCCTCGGCACGGCAAGTGGGGAAGGGGATTATTTTACTGCGCTTAAAAACACGTCGCCAGGTGCCCGCGTTTTAATTTTCCGTAAATGGCGCTTTCGAAGCTGTGAAACCTCGGTTTCCACCACTATGATCACGCAGAAAAACTATGAAATTATTTTTTTATTTTTCTGTTTATTTACGCAGAGTAAAAAAAGGGCCCTCTCCCCGCGAGGGGCCGTCGAGTAAATGTCGTTGATAGGGGTTTGTATTGCGTTATACGTTTAGTGTTTGGGGCGACTTGGTATAGTGAATGCGTATAGTATCAGCAGCTTCTGGTAGTCTGTTTGAAAATCCAAGGATATCAGCGCGTTCATTACCTTCGATTACATTTCGCTGTTTGTCCTGGGCTACAGCCGTGGACAAGAGCACCATGACTCATTCATGACGCCTGCAGCCGTAAATAAGGCTGTTATCAGGCTGTTTGTGAACAAATACGTCGTCCCGCCGACAGGTAGTGAATGCGTTGTATTAGCAGCTTCTTGAGTAGTTTTAATGAGTCAAGGATATAAGGAGCGTTCTGTAACCTTCCATTCTGTGTCGGCTTTGTGGCGCAGTGGTTAGAGCACCATGTACCTTGCTTTCGTTCCGCCCGCAGGGTCGTGGGATCGAAACCAGGCGCCGGTAAGTATTATTTTTTTATGTAGTGTAGGGGGAGGGGTGCGGACCTGTTGTTGAGAGCGAGGAGTACGGTAGCGTGATGCGAGAGAGGAGGAGTGGGGGAGAGGGCGCACCTGGAACGGCTGTTGCGGACGCCGAGGCACGCCGACAACGCCGGGTGACATCGTGAGTTAAAGAAATGCTCTGCATTAAAAATATCTCATACACTGCATACACTGTTCATGTGGCCATGCCATAAGATCGTCCACAGGAGCACTACTAAAAGCAACGAACTAGTTTTTCGCGGTTCAGCATATTCGTAGAACTATACGACGCTGACTACACTGCAGTGATTATAAATATCAGAAAATGCTCTTCTGATGCCCACTCGACCCATCTGCACGCCATTTCTTCAGTTTCTCAGAATTTCAGAACACTTCGCTGGCCTTTTCTCAGTTCAATTCCGCACCTTGTTTGGGAAGTCCTCGGCCTTTCTACGTATTAAAATGCCTCCGTTTCACACTAAGGTAATTCTTTTTTTAGTGAAACCATCTCCGTTTATGTGCTGACCTACTCACCCATTTAAACAATCCCCCGAAAATTTTCTATACTCAGTAGGTCTTTCCCTGCGATTTGGCAACAATATTGACTTCAGCATTGCGACGATTTGAAATTAGTGGTTGCCGAATGTTTACTCGTTAGAAAGGTGCTATTTAGTATGAAACGAATTTAACGTCCAATTTGAGTTCAATTCATGATAAAGCTGGCTACAACATTTATGAGAAATTGTAATGGTAAAAGTAAGCGCTGGGGTTCGTAGCAATGTAAAAATCACTGTTCATTTAGAGGGCGCACTTGCGCCCGTAATTACGCTGTCACCGCTAACTACAGTGTCCATAAAACTGCTCATTCGTCTTGCCCTTCGTCTTGCCTCTGCTGCTGACTTAACGTCTTCATTTTCAATATTGGGTGTGGACCGCTGAGTTTGTCTGGTGATGATGATAATCATGCTCGGGCCATATATACTATAGTACATGCTGTACATTGTCCTTTGGAAGAAGAGCGAAAGTCTCGTGTATGTCATAATTCTGTATGTGTTAGACGTTCCCATGTGGCCGAAATCTATCCTAAGAGCTCCCTTGGGTCACACGTATTCGCTTTATCTATTTGCTTTCCCAAAGTTTCAGGGGTTTAATTCGCCAATTAGAAGCAATTTACAGAAATGAGACATGCTAGATCATAAAATAATGGACTCCAATCCACGCTGGGACGGTGGCTGGAAAACACACCTTTAAACGACACCCAAACAATTACTGATGCGGTGTAATTTGAAATCATACACGTGGTTCTACCAAGAGTGAAATCAGAGATTATGCCCGACGCTACCTAGGATTGGAGGGAGCGGTGTCCCGGACCCGCAGATTTGGCCATGGCCATGCTAGAGCGGCGGACACCGCCACTGTAGCCCGACCGTGCATCGGCAGAAAGAAAACGAAGAGGAGCGTCTTTCGAAGGGGAGGTGGAGAGCGGCACGCGCGGCTACTGCGCCATCTCTCTCACTGCTTCCGCCTCACGCTCGTCGTCCCTCTCCTAAGCCGCTGAATGAAAGCCCGCGTTCCGTCTCCCCGACTCCATGTGTGGGCGTAGATTTGTCGCTAAGACGACCGGCTCTCGCTCAGCTTCTCTGTGTGCCCAGGATCGATCTAAGGCGGTGCCAGTCGTTTTTATTTCGCCTGGTTGGGTGTTTATTGTGGCACACAGCACAGCGAAAGCGTTTGCTGGTAGAGGTTGAACGTTTTGCTTAGGACTTAATTATTGCCAAAGAAGAATGCCGGATATGTGCGAAGTAATTTAAATGTGCAGTAGAATAGTAGCATAAGCTAAGCCAACCGAAAGACTTTTGTTAATACGACGGAAGTCTGTTGCTACTGGTGTACCAAAAATAAGTGTAGAGTTGGAATTGCGTCCCCTTGCAGTTTTCCTTTGAACACAGCCGGCCACTCGCAAGTAAACAAAACAATTTACAAGGACTCCCTCCTCATTCGGAGACCACCATATCGCGTTCATCCGCGATACGTACTCCGTAAATAAAACGCCTTGCTATAATAGACACATTTTGCAATGATATCGCAACAGCCCCCACTATACTGATAACCAACAAGAATTAGTAGTGGGTAATTCCTGTTGCTAATTTGTCCAGAAGGCCGCAACACGACAGAAAAGTAACGTAAAGGTAAGTTCCGTAATGAAATAGATCACTCCTCCAAGGTACAGAATATAAGAGAGAAAAAAATGGTTTATTTTATAAAGTTCGCTTTTATAACTTCCCCTGGAAATGAAGCGTACCATTGTCTTTGCGTTTAACAAACGAAGCTTTTTCTTGAATGGTCGACACTTCCCTTAGCTTATCCTACTGGCGTTGGTCTGCAAGAATCTCTTGTAATTCCCATGCAAACTTGGAAGGTTTCTAGCCACCTGCATTGTGCGGTCTACAATGGTTTTTCTTATGTGGCCAATGTCCCCTCCCCCTGAAAACATCATACAGAGGTATTCACGACATAACTACATAGCACTTTTATTATTGCGACTGGGTTGCTCTGTCTTCCCAACCCCACCTTCGAGCAGTGGAGGGGTTCCCTTGCCGGCCCATATCCGGATATCCAGCTCAAACTAGTAACCCGAGTACGGACGGCGAGTGGAAATCAAGGCATCTCGGACTTGGGATGCGTTCACTAGGATGCCACGAGGCGAGGCCTACACATCAGCCTCTGCTGAATAACTCAAAATATTTATTCTCTCTCTCTCTCTCTCTCTCTCTCTCTCTCTCTCTCCTCTCTCTCTCCTCTCTCTCTCTCCTCTCTCTCTCTCTCTTGCCTCCCCAGCCATGGCCTGTCCACTACTGCTCCACTACACGGGAGCATGTCATTGTAACCCTAGCTTTTTTTTATTTCCTGAAATCTGTACGCGTAGTTACCTTAAGAAAAGATGGTCCCGCACATTGGCTGGTGCTTTGTATTCTTTTCCTTGGCCGCCCATTGAATTTGCGTTCATTTGTGTCTATTTTTCATTCGAATGTGACTTTAGACCACACATACTCGTGTTGCTGTTGCCTCACTAGAAACGAATTGTGCGATAATTTTGCAATAGTGTCAGCTTTACGGGGGAGTAGTCATACTACGCGGTCTGTGTTGATGTTTCGCTGCCTGGGTATCCTCTTCTAAAGTTAGTTTATTTAGCATGTCTGCTGCAAAAACGTTCTTCCCCTCCAGCTTCAACGTTTCCGTGTTCCTTGATATTACCCTTCATGTTGCTATTACGATGTCAGTAATGCAAGTCCATTTTATTATTGCAGTTTTTCCAGCAGCAGACCAGAGGGTGAAGACCCTGTTCCCTCAACCCATTACAGTTTGTCTGCTCGCCGCCCGAAGTTCTGACCGCTGGCGTACAAACCGCCGTACAATGGCCGCTGCTGAATCAGTAATGGTAAGAGCCTCATTTACAGCTTTTGTCTTATGGTCACCAAAGCGCCTTCCTCACTTTCAAAGCAAACGGGTGTCTGATGTCACATTGATTTCAATTATTATTCACTTCTTGGTTGGTGTATGCGTTAGGTGAATTTGTAGCTGGGTCCTAGTGCCCCTGGGAAAAGACGTCTTTAGCCTGAAGAATTTTCTGCCAACCTCAAATTTCGTTTTGTGTTCGTTCGCTAAGCTTTTGTTAGGGTCCCGTACACCATTCCCAAATTCTTCCCCGCAGCGGTACAATATCGCTTTCGTGTGACTAGATCAGCTGAAATTTGTTTGCAATAATGACAACCACATAGGTCGGGGCTGAGAACTTAAGACGTAAAGAACACACGCAGAGTTTTTGTAAAACTTTTCTCGGCCGTGGAAAAGCTGCACATGCCACAAATATTTCGAAATAGAAACGTACCCATCCAGCCAGGCTGAAACCTTAAATTCCGAGAATATAGAAAAAAACAATTTAATGTCTTACTCTCATAAAACAACTTGGTCAGAGTTAACCGTTAAGCATTTGCATAGAATTATTGCTGGATGAGAAACATCTTGCGTGGCATAGAATATTTTGACAAAGATTGCACCTGCATTACCGGCCTGGTTGCCTGTTATATCCAGTACTCCTGCACGGTTGGTGTCGAGCTGCTTGATTTCCATGCTTTACCGCAACGGCAGTTGCATCTTTATCCTGGTAGTTCCTCCTAGCCTAAAAGTGGATAAAAGTGTGTTTAAGGCGAGCAGTCCATCTGGGTGGGCAGCAAGCCCATATCAGTGCTTTGTACATGGCCCATGTAGTATAATCGACGCTTCATCACACTTCGCGCAGTTTCCCACAGGAAATAAAACTTGTGCAAATGAGTCGCTCATTTGTCTTATAAAAGTTGCCGTTTTCTATTGTATCTTGGCAATTTTTTTTATATTTCCATTTTTAAGGGGGACCAAAACGTGCTGTAGGGGTTTGTCTGGATAGCCAGCTCTTTTTGCCACTTCACAAGATTAAATGGTATTATCTTGCTCAGGATACAAACTCCTCGTAGAAAAACGTAAGGTAGAGCTTCGCAACCTCTCATCCCGACCTGTATGATGAAAATTATAGATACTTCGCATTTATGTCGAAACTACAAAAGTGGTCCAACGTCTCTTTAAAGTAAATAAACCTAATAAGTAACCTGCCCTGAGCGTAGAAATAAGGAATGCCAAAGCCGCCATTTCGACTTGCCTAATGGCCAAAGTATTGCGCCATGGTGGACTGAAATGGTAAATATAGTTCTGGCAGCTGGAAACTGCTCACACCTCGGCGGAAACAATGCTGAAAGTACCATATTTAAGAAAATGATTTATGCCCCACTCCGTCTTCGTCGACAGACTTCAACCCTGATGCCAATAATACCGTCAGCGAATAAATTTTCTCATTGGCGGGGACTCAGCTTAGAAGCTCAAGAGTGAATTTTAGTGTATTGCAGCCCAGGTGCCGCGATTGTCACTGCACGGGATGTCCCAGGTCCTAACTCTAACCACCCTGGCTCATCAAAAAATGTAGACAAAATTTTCCACTTGGTAGTAATAGGGCCTATAACTTAGTTCCACAGAACGGCTTCTGCGAACAACTTTTCTCAAGTAAACTCTTCGATTCTCGTACTCCCAAAAAATTACCAACTGAATATCTCTTATATTTTGTTCCGTATAACTTAAAAGGTACAGTTGGGAGATATTAGAAAAATAAAAAAAAATACTGAATGACTGAAATGTTTCAAAAGTGGAGTACACAATGCAGTGCACTAAGAGGAAGCTACAAAGATCCCAAGGTGTTAAGAATCTAGCGGTTTCCCAACCACCGCATCACACATGCACTATTAGCCGACATGGTGCACCCAATACTCAACTTAAAATGCGCCGTATTTGCGGAAAACATAATAATTTGAAAACAAACATCACACAGTCATCGTGGCGACCTATTATCACGATAAGCAAGATTGTTTTCACTTTATTATTGTGAAGAACAGCACACGCTGCACGTGTACGTCTTGATGTTGTCGTGCCTCGTTCGCTTGCCTTCTGCGACTACGGAGATAAACCCAGCGGATCTTATTATTATTATTTATTTATTTATTTACAATACTGCTGACCCCAGTTAAGGGGTCGTAGCAGGGTGGAAAGAAGATTGTGATACATTTCACAATAAAACAGACAAAAAGAACGCATAACATCAGCAAAAAAAAACAAAAAACAGGATTGAACTGAATGCCGATTCACAGTGGCGGGTGGATAAGATTTGGCGAAGGGCACAAAAAAGGAAAGAAGATACCGATACACGCATTGAAAAGACACACACTGCAAAAAGAAGAGCACACATCAATGCCCCGCGAACGCAATATACACCGAGAACCAGAACACGTTATGCACATATCAAGTGAACAGCAAGAAAGACCAAGTTTAAAAGTCAAGTAGGGTTTCAAATTTGTTAATATCAGTTTGTTCGACAACATGACTTTCAAGGTTATTCCATTCATTAACTGTTCTTGGAAAAAAAGAATACTTAAAAACATTGTTTTTCGGCTGGAATGGAGTTAAGTTAAGTTAAGAATTTTAATATGCGCATGAACTTATGCTTTCTTTTCGAAGTCCTTTTCCTTCTATCACGATTGCTTCATTTCCCAGTGTCAGTTTTCCGCATGAAATATTGTCGTATTGTCCCAAGTTATTTCCGATCAGTAGTATGAAATTGGGCCTTTAATTGTGCCCCAACGAAAATATTCCGTTATTTACTACGCATCCTCTTTAAAAAAAATTTTAGCAGGCCGTTTAGTCAGTATGTCTCTTAATAAGGAGTCTGTCTCACTAGACGGGTCTAGAATGAAGAAAAACGCAGTATTATTTTGTGTTTCTTTATTCACTCTATCTACCTCAAGCAAACCCTTCCGTGGCCCGCAGAGAAGCAGCTTTAATTTAGCGTCATGCTATAGACTAATTCTGGCACAGCACGCGGTTCTGTTCAGCGCTGCCCTGCCCATAACTTCGCTGAAAACCATCATCGAAAATGGCACCGAGCCCGAGTATTTGTTAGTGAAGGCCATATACCGAGCAGTATTACCATAAGTTCAAGTCGCCGCACACAAAACACAAAAGCAATTTCCATCCAACGCTAGGCACATCCGATATAGGAAGGGTATACCTAGAAGTAGTTCTTGCATGATACACCACCACTACTGTTAATTTACAGCAGCTTCTAAGTCGGGCGCTGTGAAAATGTTTAGCGCATCTTAACCGCCACCTTCGCAAAAAAGCTGTGCAGCTACCATAGCACCATCGAAACGAATATCGGGTCAATGTTGCGTTGGCTTGTTGTCAATCTTAATGCCTGTCCATGCAAGACATCGTCACCACTGCCATCTTTAGAGCCGTTCCCATGTGGATTTACTAATCCCGAACATTTCTAAGAACCAGGAGCCGGCTAACTATAGGCATCGTAAATGATCCTAAATACGGCATTTGATTATTCACAATGCGCAGTTTTTCCAGGTGCCCACTCTCCACCAACATTCGTTTCATCCTGTTTCCCTACTTCACTATCTAGGATTTTCGAATGAACACTCACCGGTAGTTATCGCCAACTTTAAGGAACTATTTCTCCCCTTCACGAGAAAGAGGAAAAATATGTCCATATTCCGAATGCATCTGCTCCACAAACAATCGTCCCGGTGGTTGTGTGTCAGCCTGTCCTCAAGCAAATACAGAAATAGCAACATTGAGCCCAAAGCAGGCTCAATTCAGTGCCTCTGGAGTTTACACAACTAGTTTTTGTACTTTATAATTTATTGTCTTCTAGGAGGAAGAAAATATTGGCCCTTAGGACTAGTGATTCATGAAATAGCTTCTTTGGAGATTCCTATGGCGGGCTTCGTATTCAGCCTAACATATAGTTTCTAAAGGTGTTCTTCGCATTTTTTTAATAGAATGGCATCACAATTTCCCGCGCTATCTTTTTTGTCGAAGGGAACACAGGGCGCAGGTTCTTCTGGAATTATCCTCAGGCAACTGGAGGACCTGACCACATTGTGGCGAAGCCGGTACAAACAAATATAACAGTAGAGAACAAATGAATGTATGTGTCGTCAATTTTATATATTTTTTCTTGTATTCTTTTTCAGGCACACATCCCCATCACGCTTCCACCGATGACGCACCTGAAGACCGTACAAGGCATCCGAATCCCCAGTTTCTTTCCGGACGATGCTGTCCTGTCTGCGCTTGCCTACAAACCAAGGCCTGGTGACATATTTATAACCAGTTATCCGAAAAGCGGTACTACCTGGGTCCAGAACATTGTATATGGCATTTTACACGATGGCAAGCCTTTAAACGATGTGGACCAGCTCCTCACGGAGTCCCCTTTCTTGGAGCTCTTTGGTGCCGAAGCAGCAACTTCTGATCCCCAACCGCCAACAATCAAGACTCACCTCCCCTTTGACGAAGAAAGGTTCTCACCGCATGCCAAATACATTTACGTCGTCAGGAACCCATACGACGTTTGTGTTTCCGGCTATCATCAAGCGATTGTACAAACAATGAACGTTCGAGGCCGCGCAGACTTGGAAACGTATCTCAGACATTTCATGGAAGGTACCGCGAGCTTCGGAAGGTATTTTGAGGATAGCCTGCTTCCTTGGTATGAGCGTCGAAATGACAGCAATGTGTTATTCTTGACTTACGAGAACCTGCACGCAAACATCAAGGTCCAGGTCACAAGGATTGCTTACTTCCTGGGAGAGGAACATGGTCACCGTATCAGCAATGACCCCGCCTTCCTGCAGCGCGTGATCGACATGACAACGAAAGAGAGCATGCGGTCTATCTTCAGAGGCGTCGTTAGAGCGAGTGTAGAGTTCGCAGTTAGTTACAGGACGCGGAGAGGCATGGTTGTCCCAGATGAATTGCAAAATGCACTATCATTTTTTAGGTCTAAACCCCTTAGGTACGAGTTTATTCGCGAAGGGGCAGTTAAGAGCTACAAAAACATTCTCTCTGATAAGCAAAAAAAGATGCTTAAAGAATGGATATCAGTGAAAACGGCCGGCAGCGATGTAATGAAGATTTGGAATACCACCGGGCTTCCATAGTGTGTCAGAAAAGGGCTTTGGTCCGTATGGCACATTTGCTGTCCATGTATTTTACTTTTCGTTTTATTAAAAAAAACCTGCAAGACCGATTCGCATATACCTTACCTATGATTGAAAAAACTTCTACGAGACCAATTTTAGATTGCCCAAATTAAACCACGTTTGGTTGTTGTCACGTGCCGCCTGAGTAATCATTCTCAAAGCTGCTCAATAAAATATACTATCATAAGTCCCACAGTCTTAGGTTAAGCAATCATTTCGGTTGGGAACGGCAACGACGACAACATAGCGGGAACATACAAGCCAGCTGATGTCGCGTGCCACAAGAGTGAAAATGTGAGGATTCTTCTTATTGTACCTTTTCTCGCTAAACAAGTGAGGCAGGCCACACGAGGCGATGACGTTTATCATGGCCAGCCTATGTGAGCCCGCCACAAGCGAAGACCAGGAATGCCCGGGTGGAACGGGAAAATGACAGAAGTAGAAGGAGAATGGTGGACCAGCGCTACAAGTGGGAAACCTGAAGATCTTCGGGCTTTTGGGTCCCGAGCTTGTGGGGGTCCACCTATCGTCCTGGCACCCGGTGGCCAAGCGCCTGTTGTCCGCTCTTCTGGCTCGTGGCAGATGCGCCACTTTCGTGTGCCCAGTACCCCTACCACTTTCTCACTTCGTCCGGTCGTTTACCGGCAGTGGCCTACTACCTGCGGCCCGTGTCCAGCTGTAGGCTGTCAGCAGGTAGTGAGTAGGTTTCGAGCAGGTGGTATCTTCCTTAGGCGATGGTGTGTCTTTTTCATTCACGTCCCGGCACGCGCAGACACATTCATCGTGGCCACGTCGCGCCTCACCTCCCATCGCGAGACAAGCCAATGAAGCCCAAATGACTCCGCCATATCGGAGTGACCAGTTGGTGGGAACATTTCTTTGTAGCTATAGAATTAGTATTTGTAGGTTATATATTATATATATTTCAGTAACTGATTTCTCCTTGCTGTCCCTTGTATGCGTACTCAGTCCTGGAATTTTGGTTTGCGTTGTTCTTTGTTTGAGGCTATATATTTATGCATAACCTTCCTTTCGTACTACGCTCTTCCTTTTACTGGCTCAATGAATACCCCGAACAACCTGTTATCCTTGACCAATTGGCAAATTTTGGTCAGCTTCAGTGATAAGAATAATTCCAAGAATGAAAAACTCTTGAAAAGACACTGCCTTTACATCACCCAAAGCCGACACACAAACACAACGGACAGAGAAACCAAACAAACAATGGAGAGCAGTGATAAAGAGTCCTTGAAAAGGGAAAAAAGAATTCTTATACAAAGACGAAAGTTTCCTTCATTGGGCATACGAAAAAAACCCTGGGTGTTGCACGAACCTAGGCGCACACCTAGTCCTCGGACTAAAGTCATGGCGCGGGTGTGTCGCATTGTCTGGTGGAATATTGTAGATTACGAGGGTACAACGCGCTCCGACCAGCCGTCGCGTCGCGGCCAGCGCGGCTTCTGCAGCATCGCTGCTTTAAATGGAGACTGCACGAGTTGACTGTCTTTCAGGCGAGTTGGCCTAGGAATCCCTGTTGTGGCTGAACATTGCGACAAAGACCGGTTCCGAAAGAGTGATTGTCATGCATCCCGGCCACACTCTACATATCATGTGTTCTTTTCAAGCAAAGCTTTACCACTTTTGTCCAGCGGTTTCGCCGCACATGCGGAAGTTCACCTTTTCACCTAAGACGCACCCCCTGCGACCCACCCCTTGAAGCGCATCGCTTGATTAGCCAGGCTCGCTTTCGAAGCTACGCACAAGGCCCCGTTTTCACTCGTTATCCTCAAGTGATCAGCTGAACGGCGCGCGGTAAGGGGCGGTCAACTGATCGACAACCGGACAACCCCACCGCCTGCAACGCATGCTCCGCTAGGTCGTCTCGGCATACGTGACTGATCTTGCGCCCGGCGAAGAGGAACACCGCGTTTGCCGCAAATGAAAGAGATGCGGGCCTCCTGTGAGCGCTGCAGAGGACCGAACGGCATTGAGCCGTGGTGGCCAAAGCCGCGATATAAAAGGTGAGCGATGCGAAACCGAGACTCAAATAGACTAAGCCAAGCTTTTGCTCTGCATATATGAGGTTAGATGAGGTAAGCCGCAGCCATTTTTCCTCACGGGGATCACCTACCAACCGGGCAGCTGTCGCTGGCGACTCCTTCCTTAAAAGCTGGCGCCTGGCGCGAGCTCGTCTTGCACCCTCTAGCATTCGGCGCCGTAGACCGGGTGAGTGATCTTGGCGAACGCCGCTCGGTCGAACTACTTGAATATTCCTCTTCGAATTCCGAAGGGAGAATGGTTTAATTAAAACGTTATTCTGTTTCCTTGGACGAATACTAAACGACAAAATTTTAGTCTGTCTGTCTGTCTGTGTGTATGTCTCTATACCGACTTCTCGTCGGTTCCTCGATTCAGCCCACGGACAAAAGGTACTGGAATCTCAAAGAAGTCGTGTAGCAAAAACTTTTCGAAACCACCAAATTTAGAAACACAATTCATACTTTCAACATTAGTCAGGAAAAGGAGAACATTAGGCTATTGAGGTAAAACATCAATATATAATCGGTATTTGTAGTCCTCATTATTTAGTATATTAATTCCCATTTGCATAAGGAAGTAAAGGAAATATGCGTTGGAAGCGCTGTAGAAAAAGCGGTCGTGGTGAAGCGACGAGCTCGTGGCTCGAACGCCATGCACAAAGAGAAGCGTAAGGTTAGACACCGATTACGTGTCAGCAGCCCGAACGCGGAGAGATTGAATTAAATTTAAATTTGATGTCATCGGCTGGGGCGCATATTCTGCCACCCAAATTTCTCTCGAACAAGAAAACACGAGATATCAAACGCATTTTTTCTTGTACATTGCTTACAGTATGAGAGACGCATCATTTATTATGATAGCTAAGTTGTGGGGCCACATGATCTTCAGCAGCCGCGACATCTCGTAGCAAGTTTCGATGCAATCTGCAATATATATGCTACACAGAACCCACCCCAGAATCTCTATTGCAAGCGACATCGAATTCTCAAAAGAAATATTAAGAATAATTCTATTCATGCGTGGATATTAGCGGTCCACTATTTAAACGCAGGAGATAAGCAAATCCTGTTCAAATTTTGTTACTGTTCCCATGCAACATTCTTGCACACAACATACCAAACAATACATTGCACCTTTAAGGTAATACAGCCCACAAATTCCCCCAAAAGCAGCCATAAAATTTTAGTTTATAACAGACGCACAACATCGATTCATGGCTGACACATCAAGCTGAGCACTAAGATTAGAAAATGAGTGAATGGCTACAGAAGAGTCAGTGGCTAGCGTAAAAAGGGTACAAATCACGTCTTAAGATAAGTTCATTTCTTTCTGTAGTGTTCACAGGGGAACTTAAGACGGGAGTGTTGGCAGCACAAGCTGCAGCGCCAGTAATGCTTTTCGGTAGGAATCTGGTACACTGCGGTGAACGTACGACACATTGCGTCAGTATAATGAGGTCTTTGCTTATCTTATTGCCTCTAATGATGCAGCCTGCACTCACTTTCGCACTACGTTTTCAGCAAGCGATTATTTTGCCGGCCTTTAATTCAATCTTTCCATTAGGCAGCCTGCCTCTTCGGATATTTAAGGAAATGTTGGGTGAAAGCAGCAAGCTATTTACATAATGGTAGCCTATCCGAAGGAAAATAAAAGTCGACCTAAATGTTCTCAGCGCTTGAGTCACATCTAGCTAAGAATTTGCTGTATTTTCTGAAAGCAAAACATTGAGGAGCAAGGGTTTAGTTAAGAGAGATATTGTTTTGCTTGCTCTCACCCCCTAGGAAGAACTGCCATAGATTTTCAGGATGTACTCTCAGTAGCCTGCTGGGCACAACAAAGCTTAACTAACTTTCTTGCATCTGTTCTTTCGGATGCCAGAGTTGTACGTACAATGTATTACTTTTCGCGGATTGGAACGGATGTGATATAAAAGGCATTTTGACTGGTTTTTCGTCTTAAGCTATTGCTATCATTGCTGTATTCATCCGCATCCAACCAGCCGAGGTCTTTTTCTGATCGCGAAGCAGATTTGATATTGTTGTTTTGAAATCCTCACTTTCTGGAATGCGGGAACAAACTCCGACGCATTGCTTTGTCGCATGGGAGATCAATAAAAACCAGACCAACTTGCGCTTACACAGTGTGCTACTCCCGAATTATGATTCATTTGTTGCTTTCTAAGTATGACGCATAACCGATTGCGGTGTATTTTCACTAAAAAAATAAACAGAAAAGAGGCCAATTTTGGGGGTGTTACACAGTGAAGATAGAGCTGGTCTATAAGGCACATTTTGACTTTCCGGGAATATTTAGCGTGCTCTGAAATCTCGAATTACGGGCGTTTTACTATTTACCTCCATTTGACCCCCCCCCTCTCACGAAAATGGCGAAGTTTACAGTAGTGGCGAAAAGCTGGCGAAAATGCATGGCTGGTGGCCCCTCCTGTTCGTCGGAAACCCGTCTGCTTCATAATCATCATAATCACCATCATGATCAATAACAGCACACTTGGTGCAGTGCAGGACCAAGGCCTCTCTCATCAACCTCCAACCACTCCGGTCCCGCACCCCTAAAGCACATACTTTGCCTCCGAATGTCCTCATTTTGTCAGTTCATGGAGTAATTGGCCTTCCTGTTTTTCTAGACCCCCCCATCGGATCCCACTCGTCACCGTAAAAGTCCACCGAATTTCATTTCGACTAATTCGCGGCCAGCACAAGTCCATTTTCTTTTTATTATTTGAACTATGTTATCTTCTAGTTTAGTTCTCTGATCCAGGAAGATTGTTTCATGTTTCTAAGTGTTGCTACGATTATCTCCATCGTACAACGTCTCTAGCCGACCTAGGTTGGCTTTCAACTTTTTTTAGTAAGGCCCCAAGTTTGCGCTCCCTATGTGATCGCCTCACATACTTTTCCTTTCTTGCTGCTGAAATTTCGCCATGACAGGCAGGCCGGTATCGTTTCGTCCGCAGGTTTTCCCATCCCTCCCACAATGGGCCGCGTTAGCACGCGCTAAACCCGCCGCCCAGTCCAGAGCCGACGGCGGCGCTGCGAACCAAAAGGAGATGCTCTGCGCCCGGAATGGCATAATAGCTCAGTCGGATAGACACCGCGTCTCTAACGCCGAGAACATAGGTTCAATTGCGACCACCGCACGCGTTTTTTGTGTACAGCACCTCAGCGTCCGGTACCCAGGTTTGGTTGCGGCGGCGTCGATATCCGCGTAATCCGGTGAGCGAACGAAGCACCGAAGGCAGAAATTAAAGCTAGAGACGCAACGGTGAAAGTGTGAGCGGGAGGTGCCACGCTCTCCGACTGCGTCATCTCTCGCACTGGCTTCGCCGCCCACTTTCGCCATGCGTCAACGCCGAGCAGCGCCCTCCACCTCACACTTTCGCCATGGCACCTCCATTCGCCGCTAAGTGGAATCGAGAGACGTTTGTGCGGGAGGTTGAAACGAGATTTGCAGCAGGAGGCTGATGCCGGAGGTTGAAGCACGATTTTCTCGTGACCGAAAACAAAGGTCGGGCAAGGCCCGCGGCAAACCGGATCTCCGCTCTCCTCTCCTCTCTCTGCTCGTCCATCAAAACGTCAAACTCCTCGGTTTTACCGCTAAAACCCCGCCCACAAACGGGGCGTCACATCTTGAGAGCGAGTACGGCTCATTAGTTAGCCCCACGCTAGGCCACTGATAGGGAACCGTGACAAACAAAGCGACGTGAGTTCAAAATAGTCACGTGACCCACATCTCTTACTCTCGCCGAGAAACCCAAAGATATTCTGCAAAACACAAACATAACACCAAAGAAAACCAACCACTAAAGCAGACCTAATAATAGGAAAAGCAGACCTAACCATGCACGCCTATTTGTGCTCCACGCCGCCAAATTTCCTTTCCTTTGTAGACACGTGGAGTGACTAACAAATCCTGGTCCCCTATACCTATTGACGCAACCCAGCCGCCGAGTCGCCAGGCTCAGACGTGTGACGACGAATGGCAACTTCACCAACTAACTTTGAGCAGTGCACCTGTCATAGACTGAAATTCTGGTGACCAAGGTTTGCCCCTTGACGGAACTTCCACTCCCGTCCGGTTAAAGGATCCTCGGGGCGGTAATTGCGGTATTTAAGATATCAACGGTCCCCTCTGCCGGCTTCTCAGACGAACGCAACGAAATCCTCCTTTAGAAAGCTGACATCGCTTTCAGCTATTATGGAGTGGCGACGCGTTTCTATGCGTCGCCTCCGGGCCCGCTCGTCGGGTTGACACAAAAGCGCGGCAAATAAAAAAAAAACCTCTCCGGTTTCTCCTTACACCCCTCGCGCCTAACTCAGCTCGGCCGGAGAGGAAACAAACACAATACAGGTAAACAAGCTAACTCCAGCGGAAGATATGGAGTTGCCGGGTGGTTTTAATTAAGTCAGGGCCATAAACATAACAGATACCATAGTTTTTTTATGATTTTATGTAGCACTGAAGGTTAAAGTGGTCCTTTATGGGCACAAATAACTAAAAGTAACTTCAAGTAGTGCAGCACTATGTGTTTGACAATAGAAGAGCGCCTAGCAAAAAACTAAATTCAGGGCATTTTATAGCACTGCGCATTTGAACGGTGACCTCTCAAAATAGTTATGATCCTAAACAGTCTACGAATCTTCAATGTACAACCTACCACTCGGTCTTTTAGCCTCCCACCCTTCCTACCTCAAAATTTTGCCCCAATTTTTTTTATCCTGCCCGTAATTTTAACCCCGTTTCCTGTTACCCGCTCTGCAAGCTGCGTGGTCCACCTTCAAGCTAGGACCAACTTTCGCCGTGCAAAACTTGTCAACTGGTCAAACTCTAGAGCAGCTTTGGACGCCACTGACAAGCGTAATCTCCCCATAGGCATGTGGAGTACTGTGGTAGATTGAACGATTGGCCGACACAGTAAACAGATCCCCCGCACAGAAGACAATCCACATGTTGACAGCCACCTCCTGACGTTATGGGACAAGTGTCGCACGTTATTCAAACGCTGGCGCCTAAACAAACGCAATGTGACTCTCCACTAAAGCCTCTAGCCCTAGAGCATTATTGCTGGGAATACGCCTACAAACTGGCCACACAGCCCTGGCTTCAATTTTGCAATGCCTTGAATGGCCATCTTCACATTTCCTGTGTCTGGAACGTATTCAGATTCGTCCTTGGAGGGAGAAAACCTCAACACACCCTTCAAAAACTACTATTGGCACAGCACCTCGATCAGCCCGCCCTCATAGAAGAAATTCGAAACCCTTTCTACCCAACATGCACCCATCAAATACTCACTGTCGACTTCGAGTATATATCTGATCAACCAGAAGATATGGATACCGGAAAAAACACTGAATTTTCTATGGCAGAACTCCGGAAGTCTCTATTTCAACTAAACCGATGCACAGCCCCTGGACCTGATGGCGTAAAGTATAAAATCTGCCGTAACCTTCCTGACTTTAAATTAGAAGAGTTTCTGACGCAAATCAATCGGGTGTGGCTTTCTGGAAGTCTGCCGCCAGAATGGACAGAGGCCCACGTTAACCCTTATCCACAAATACGGCAAACCAGCAACTTCAACGACGAACCTCCGCCCTATATCGATGACCTCCTGTATCAAAAAATAATGGAGAAAATGGTCCTCACATGCCACGAATGGCATCTGCAGGCCGGAAACCACATCCCCCATACTCTGGTGGGGTTTCAAAAGCATGTCACCTCCCAAGACATAGCACTCCAGATTAAGAAAGACGTGTTTGAATTCACCAGCACCTCCCAGCACCGCACTATCATCGGCGTGTATCTAAAAAAGGCTTTCGATAACGTTGCCCTTGACGCAAGCCTCCAAAGCTTTCAAGAAACTCGGCCTTGCACACGCCTTTTTAATTATATCAAATATTTTCTATCCAATCACACTTCCCGCATTATGGGACCCGATAGCCAACCACCAGCCCCCTTCTCCGTACGCCGTGGTACGCCTCAAGGCTCCATCCGATCGCCTATTCTGTTTTTTTAACTATAAAAAACCTGCCCTCTCAATTATTTTCGGTTACAAGCCATGCCATGTATGCCCATGATATCACAATTTGGAGTTTCCGAGGCAGTCCGGGTGACCAGGAGCGTACCCTCCAGGATGCGTTAGATATTATTCAAGCTCATGCAAAATCCGTGGGCTTAGAATGCTCCCCAGAAAATTCAGAATACATCGTTGCTCTTAAACAGAGTAACAAACAAACAAACATCTATCGTTCCCTTATCAGCCTCACTGTCAACGGCCACCGAAGTCCTCGACCACCCCAAATTCACATCCTCGGCGTTGTATGACAACAAGATGGGAAGAGCACAGCATGGACCAAACGTACCTTCAAGCAGATCAGTTTGATCAATAACATGCTTCGTCGAGTCACCCGCCACAAAACAGGCCTCAAAGAACACGAGCTTTGCAAGATAGTAAAAGCCACTATCTTCTCCAGAGTTTTGTACGCCCTTTCCTACCTTAAACTCACGAAAACTCAAAACAATAAATTGGAGATCGCCATCCGGCTATGTTTACGAATGGAGCTCGGTGTGCCCACGTACGCCCCCCACTATCTTGTTGCCGACATGGCCCTCCACAATATCATTCAGGAGAAAGTAGCCGCGCACATCGCTGCCCAACAGCACAGGCTCACGACGTCAACCCAAGGTCACACCACCCTGGCTTATATAGGGTTTGCGACATCTCACTTATCGTCTCTAACAAAAGAACCTTCACCATTGGACACAATTCATAGAATAATGGTGAAGCCCATCCCACGTCACATGGACCCGTCTTCAGACTCCGGCAGGCGCCGAAGTAGAGCCCTCCATATTTCCAGCCCATCACATGACCCATATTACAAAGACGCCACGTTTACCGACAACATAGCCGCAACTGTCGCGGTAGGTCCACGTGAAGACATCATCCGTCAACACTGTAATGTAACTTCTTCTGCAGCTGCCGAAATTCAAGATATTGCCGATTCGATCATGCTGCAAACCCATTCAACTGATCAATTTACACTCCGCAGGGATAGTCAATCTGCCCACAGAGAATTCGCACCTAACTCCTTACTTGCGCACATTCATCACGAGCTGACATGCTACATGGCAGCCCACAGTCACCTGCACGTATTTCTAGAATGGGTCCCTGGACACATGGAAATTGTAAGGAATGAAAGGGCTCACGCCCTTGTTTTGACAAATCAAAACCCGAGCGACCCTAAGCACTGGCCCCAGGACTACAGCCCATAGAAAGAACGCGCCGCCCATCTCTAGGCCCGGAGGCAACATCTTAAGGACCTTCGCAGTTCCCTCCGCAATCTTCCTCCTGCCACTTCTGACCTGACACACCGCGAAGGCACTTACATCCCAGAGGCTCAGACTCTCTCCCTCCCTTGTAACCTTGTTAACTATATAATGACCCGAGTTGTCACGCCCCACTGTCAGGTGTATGGTGCCTATCCCGACGTTAAACACACGTACTGGACATTTTTCGCGCCAGGTGATCACCTCACTTTCTCATCCACACCTGTTACCATTCCACATTCCATACTCATGGAAAAGCTGGGCCGCTCCTCCACTTGATCATCGCCCCATCCTTTGGCCTCACCTCGCCCGGCATATTGCCCACGTGCGGGGCCCTGACACCTGCGGAATTCTCGCCTGAACCAATTCCAGGCCCACCAGAACCCCATTTTCTGCTGCCCGGACATGGGCTGCTTTAAATAAGTTTGAACTCTCTCTCCTGGGAGTTCGCTTTAGATGCCGCTCCTACGTCTACATTTTCAGTTGAGCCACGAAGCCTACCGACGTGTTAACAGCGCAGGCCTAATTGAAACCGTTCGTTTCCTTTCCTAAGCGCTACTGTTGCCATACCTTTTTCCATGGGTAGTTGAGTTGGGGTAAGGTTTGTTGTTAGGTGCGAACAGAGGCGCCTAGTTTCTGACTCAGAAGTGATCATCAGCGAAATTTCATTTTACAAAGGACCGAAAAAATCCCACCGATTGTAATATAAGGGTGCTTTTCGTGTACCCCATTTGCAAGAAATTTTATTCTCGATTTTTCTCCTTGGTTGGATCAGCAGTAAACACGTCTTCAAGGTAAGCATATTCATCCACTCCTTCTAGCATGTAATACCCAGTAGAAACGTTAGGCTTTCGGTGTATCTCTTTATCGTATTTTTCATGCCTCTTTCCCTATCTACAAAGTTCAGACAGAGCTTCCTGAGAAAAGTTCTTGAAGCATACTTGGTAGGCTTACTAGCGAATTACTGTAGCCGCATTTTGAATGAAACAAACAACAGCAGAAGCACAAAGCATCCGCGCCGAATTGTCACTATGAGCAGAGACGGAACAAACAAATCTCGAACGAAGGAAGACGCAGGCACGCAGTGAAGCTGGGGGAAGGGGGTGTCCAGACATGTTGAAAAAATAAATATCTACATGCAAGAAGGATGAAGTCACCGAGTGCAAGTGGCACAGTGAAAAAATGGACAAACCTGGTTGGCTCCATTCTTCGGTGAACAAACCTTACTGTTTGGTCACGAATTTTTCCTTAATTCAACTGGTATCGTAGGTTATGCTGGCGACTATACTTGAAGTCAGCGTATGTGCGCGCAGCATTTACGTGGAAACGTTTGTCAAGGGAGGAGTTTTCAGTCTTGTTTTCTGTGTGATGTACATTAACGTGGTTTTGGCATCAACTACAGCATGATTCGAAACAAGTTCTGCGAAAAATTTATCCAGGTTGTTCTATTGTCCCCCACCCTATTACGTCAATACAGCTTTTGCCGCGGAGAAATATCGGCGTAAAAATATTTGATTTGTTTGTCAACACTTCCCCGCTAGGACGTTGACTTCAGTTTCAGAAAACACCGCTGCTAGTGGTTAAAACTTCGGGTAACCTGCATGTCTGCTCGTTTCAGTGGGCTTTTGCAAAGCTTATGCGAGCTGCAAAATACTCGTGAGCGTTTCTTCTGTATTTGCTGTCGTAGCTTTTTCCCACAAGCCTCGAAATGAACCTGACGGTACTCAAGCTCTAAGGGCGTGTGTTTCCTTCTGCTTATCTTATCCAAGAGGGGAGAAGTGTCTTGACTGTTAACAGCGTAGGCCTCATTGAGATATGGCTCCACTGCACGGTGCTGCTGCTTTATTGGCGGTGAGAACGTGAGGGACACCTGCAAGCTAAAAGTAGCCGGAACCCTGCAGTCCTACTTGGACCTTTCCACCAAGCTCGCCAGGTGAGTTTATTTGTCCACGTTTCTACACAGCATGACCTCTTTTACATTTATTATCCTCTCGAAAGCTAAATTTCCACATCTTGCGAAGAAGCCCAGAAACTACCCTGAAATAATTTGGAACACAACTACCATCATTCCCCTTTTCGTAACAAAACCAACCCACTTGGTACATCCTTGATTATTTTCCGGAACAGGTTTACAAGTATGGTGGAGACCTCCAAGCTCATATTTTTGTTGTTAGAGGAAGCGCCTGGTTCGCTCCGCGGAAGAGCGAGTACAGCTATTGAAAGACGCAAACATTCCCGATAATCGCATAAGAATTATCTATAATAACATACACCCAACATGTGCGTTCCCGTTAAGTTCAGCGGAATGAGAGGGTTTCCCTCTGGTAGATTGATGGTTTGCGTTTTTACTTTCAGTCAGTGTGTTTTGAATTTACACCACGAGTTTTCGTTTTTGTTTTGCGGTCACTGCGCTTCAAGTTTGGTCGCTTTCGCTTCCATTGAGGTCAAGCTTTGCGTGTACCCCAGTTTCCGGATGGAAGGGGTTCGTTACTTATTTGTTTTACTTTCACAAAAAATTCAATATGGCAGAGCTTGCTGCATACAATTTGCCATTATTCCTGGCTTGCTACTGCAGGAAATATTATGTTATAATCTGTCAATAATGTTTCCGAAACCACCGGTTAGTCCACCTTCCAACAGAAATAAGCAGACACGTCCCGCAGTTGCTTCGTTTCTGCTACGACTCGCTAATAAAGGAAAGTTGTGCATCGGGTTAGGCAGTTTACACTGGAATTTGCGAAAATAAAATATTTGTCATGGACACAAGAGTTTGAAGAAGCATGCTGGATGCCCCCGAATAGTGTAACCCAATCCCCGGTTTCTTTAAAAATTCCAAAATAAGAAGCAGCTTGGGAAAGTTTAATTCCTCATTTACTTTTAAAACGCTGCATACACCAAATTCCCGTATTGGAGAAAACGTGGGAAAGTTCAAGACACTAGACTGAAATATACTAAATACATTATTCAAGCCACTTGGAGACGTTTTCCCCTCTGTTACGTTGACCAACGTGTAAGGAAAACAATCTAACACAAAGTAAGCCAAAGAAGAAAGGGGATTTATTTTGATATGCGTATTTCGATATTAACGTCTACGATATTAGTATCATATGGTCGGGTGTCTCATTGCGGCTACTCTTTGGACGGGGTCGTATTGTCGCAGAGGAAAAAAAACAGCAGTAAAACATTCTACACAACAAAGTGTTCTTGCTTGTTCAGAACCCACTATATATTGCCGATGAGAGACAATTTTTTCTTACATAAAACGACTGCTCGTAAAAGACGTCAATTCACTTTGCCTTCGAGAGAGCACCCACGTTACGGAGGGCGAACAGAAACTACTCTTAAGCATTTATAGGCGGTACTTCTTTAAGCACGTAGTGATTCACCGCAAGAAATAGGGCATGGTTATTGTTAGTGACCAAAGAGGTCACTTTGCGAGGTATGCTTACACGGTAGGGCAAAATAAGAATTATTTTAATAATTGATTATCATTTGAAATATTTCTCACCGAAGAACCGTATATTTTTCAGTCTTTAGAACAATTTAAGCTCATTACTGGATGATTGGCACTATCTGGGCCCATTTGACAGGCGTTGGTCTTCAAAGAGTCTCGCAAGGTCCTCGGACAAAGCATTGTTTCTTGTTTGGTCATTATTTCGAGACGTATTTTTTCACTTTCCCATCTTTCTTTCGCCATCGCGCCCATTACAAAACTACACAGCAACAGCGTGGCCTCAATTGGGTTACTGTGTTTCGCTCCTCGGGCACCTTTTCCCAGTAATAACTCCGTTTGGAGCGGCTACTAGTGGTAATCCTACTTTCCTCATAGTTAGGAATCGTTTACTTCTGATAACGTTTGCAGCATTGGGTGTCATAAGGCTGCCTGTAATGCCTTTGGCTGCGCTTAGGCAGGTGATTCTTTATTGACCCTTCATCCCGCAGTAGCGGTTGTTAATCGGAATAAAACTAAAACCGGAGAGAGTATTGTAGCTACTGCATAAGGAACAACATACAACGAACAGATTTGGCACCCTTTTCACTCTGCGAAAGAAATGGCATTGCGCAGTGTCCGTACGTGGCACTTTATCGTTCCTACCCTATTAAAATCCGTCAATGTCAAAGGTCTCCTGCAAATCTAAGTTACGGCTTCCAGCCCAGCTCTTGCATGACAATGTTCCCTGGCAATAACCTTCCCGCTGCAATCGGAGCGTTGGTATTGTGGATACAACTCATGGGTGCTGCTCTGCTCGCACTTTCGCAGACGCTAAATACCTGTTAATCACCAGCCACCACAGTTTCATTCCTTGCAACCTTCTGTTGTGACCATTAGACTGGATACTTCCGGGTGGTGTCCACAGCTCCTTAACATTATACGGGGACCGTTTAAGGTTCTTTCTATGAAAAAGTGCGTTCTCCCCTTCCGCTGAGTGCCTTTCCTTGTGCTGTCGCCCCGTGGGTCACCTTCCCACAAATTTGAGCTAACGTTTGTTGTGGTTAGCCTCCTTAGCTTCTTCGAATAGGTACATCTAAATTTGATATAATCGTTCCTGTATCTGCGCCCTAATGTGGTCCATGGAGCTGTTATTTCCAAAGCCATTGTGGTGGGTAGCAGCCAAGTTATCTAATGCTCCTTTCTTCAAATAGCATATTGAACCTGCGGACGTTATTCATTCACCACATCAGGCGCGGCATAAACTGTTGTCTTATCACTTTACCCTCGCATAGCTAAAACTCCTTCCCTACGTGATGTACGCGCATTAAAACCAGCACCCTGTTTTTTTTTGCACTTGATGAACCGGTGTGTCCATTCTGCTGGCTGGTATGTTTCGTATCGGCCGTTGACGTATACAGACCAAATCAGGATGTTGAAATTTTTTGTCTGGACGTACACGGTTGACCATCGTCCAGGTGCAATGAGAACCTAAACAAAACAAAACCAGTCCTTCAGATAGAAACTACATTTGGGAGGGGGTGAAATTCTCGCTGCAAGGAACACATAGGGAACAAGAAATCCGCACCTAGGGAACAACCAACACTTAACTCTTCGCCTTGTCTTCTTCTACAGCCGAAAATTTCGCTGTAACGGCCAGCAGCATATATTCTGCTCATTCATTTCTTTCTACGTCCGACTTATCATTTTTCATTTTTTTGCATTTCGTGAGTTTCTGTCATACTGGATTGGCTTGCAAAGGATGTACCAAGTTTTTTGAATGACTGATCACTCTCCCCATACCTCACTTGCCAAGTGCCAAAGATAAAAGATATCTTCTAATCAATTAGGCTACGAATAACGGCAGCACAAGTTCTGCAAGAAATGAGGCACCTGTCGTCATGACCACTGGATAACAACCAACATTCTATCTTTTGCTAACACGTGATCCAGAAAATGTGTCTTGCATCAGTTTAACAGTCTAATCAGTTTAACGGGTAGAATAAAGTAATGAAGCTGACGGTCAACGCGTCGGTGAAGGTACAATCAAGCAAAATTTCCAATAATTGTTGTTTGGCTGCCCTGGTCAACAATCAATGTCGTCCCCCGATACACTGACAATTAGGAAGTTTTTTTCTGAAAACTGTTAACACCTTTAGAGCTACGACACCCGAACTTCGGCAGTTTAATATACCCATGTTGTGCACCACTCCTAGGCGGCAAGGAAGCTAATTGGTATGCACCAGGAATCATGAGCCTATGATTTTTCCAAAGAAGACACTAAGTTTGCAGCATTTACTGCAAACAGGGTTCTGTCTGGCTAACTCACACACAAGAAATCTCTTAGACCAGATAGCAGAGGTTTACCATTGGGATTACGATATTTCAGAAACAAATTGCTCCATTTTCGATAAGAAATCGTATACCTTTGTCACGCAAATCTCCAAACATAAAACAGGGCTCGAAAAGAAATTCGACTTTCGTAATACCGCCAAGAATCTCCTACTGAATTGTTTTTCATGTATTGATTTTGCTCTCTATAAACATACCGAACTTATAACGTGCCATACAAAAATAGAGCAATGACAACAAGATAGCATGTATTTTTGCGTGCTTCCGTCGCATCACAAAATTGCACAAGAAGGTGCTGCAATGTTCAAAAGCAGTGGAAAAAAACCTAAACCCTTACCGCACAGAGCACGTACCACCAAACGTCGCATGTAGTGTAATACGTATTCGTAGAGATGATGCTCTCAAAAATGACACATGAATTTTGGTAGATGGTGGGGAAAGAATTATCGGTCAGCTTGATACTAAATACTGCGAGAGTTTTCTCACGTTGCCAGTGATTACATCTCCAAAACGTTATAACCGCATATGCTCACCAACCATTTATTATAACTCGTCGTCCTTCCAGTCCTGTGGCTGCGGAGGAAGGTGAGTGGTAATTGAAGAAATCAGTAAATTACCAACAGTTACTCCGTTATCGGTTCAATTCGCCTCCTCGGATTACGACTTTTCCCCTTGTGTTTGTCTCGCCCTTACCAATATCTCACTTGTGTAGAAGAGAACTCTCGACAATCAGATTCAATTTCAGAAGGTAATTGTTACCTCATGATCCGTGACCCGCTACGTACTGATTATAAACATTAACACACTCATTGATACATTTTTTAAAGCTGCCTCAACATCCAGAAACTGACTGACCAAAGTAGTAAAAAGGTAAAAAGAGTGTTATTTTGCGTTTCGATCTTCTCGGCCCCCAACCATACCACGCCACAAACAGGTATGGTCCAAAAAATATCAGCCGGCATTTGATGCCGGACTATAGCATAGACTGGCCACTACCCAGGCTTTCGCTCCCGGTTTTTCTTGACATAAACTGTACTAGATCCCATCACCTCAAAATGTCGCCGAGAGGAGAGTCTTGTGTTCAATACGGTTGCCAGTCGCTGACGCATTTATATACGCTTGATTTTGTTTTGACACTGTCTATCGTTCCTTGGTTTTCAGACAGTGCCTCCCCCAACCACGTGGGAATGAAACACCTCAAAATTGTGCAAGGCGTCCGAATTCCGTTACCATTTCCAGACGACGCCCGTCCTATCAGCACTGGCCTACGAACCAAGGCCGGGTGACACCTTCATCGTCAGTTATCCTAAATGTGGCACTACGTGGGGTGCAGTACATCGTGTACAGTATTTTGCACGATGGCGTGCCTTTTGACCACATATCCCAGCTCCTCGTCGAATCTCCGTTCTTGGAACTGTGCGGTGCCGAAGTGGTAAATGTGGATCCCCGACCACCAACCATCAAGACCCACCTTCCCTTTGACAAAACGAGGTTCTCACCTTTTGCAAAGTACATCTACATCGTGAGAAACCCTTATGACGTCTGTGTTTCAGGATATCATCAAGCGAAGACGCAAACGCTCAATGATGGTGGCAACCTAGACATTGGAACGTATGTCAGAAATTTTGTGGAGGGCACTGGAAGCTACGGGAGGTACTTTGAGGACAGTCTGCTTCCTTGGTATCGCCACAGAAATGACAGCAATGTCCTATTTCTGACTTACGAAGACCTCCATGCTGACATTGAAAACCAGCTGAAAAGAATTGCTTACTTCTTGGGAGAGGAATACGGTTAACGTATTAGTAGCGATCATGGCTTCCTTCAGCGCGTGATTGACATGACGACGAAAGAACGCATGCGTCCTATCTTCAGAGATTACATTAAAGCGAATTTCGAGTTCATGGTTCAACAGAGGACAAGCAGAGGCATCGCCGTCCCCGAACCTACGAAAGAGCTGCTGGACTTTATGACGTGTAACCCTAGCGAGGCACGAGTTTGTGCGAGAAGGTGCCGTGAAGGGCAACAAAAATATTCTTTTAGACGCGCACAAAGAAATTCTGAGGGAGTGGATCTTGTCTAAAACAGTTGGAAGTGACGTTCTGAAGATTTGGTCGGCATCGGGTGTCATGTAAAGCCGCAGGACGAAAGTTTCGGCGGTGCAACACGGAGCGTCAGCAGCGTGCATCCCCTGTTAACTTAACACTTAGGGCTGTTATTCAGTCGGCTCTAAAATTTGTGTGTGATTCTTTGAACTATGCGCCTTGCTACTACCTTCCGAAAATACAGGTGGTTTACTTTGGGCGTGTTTCCAGAGGTTCAAGGTCACAGGCCATAATCTGGACATTCACAATATAGGCGCAGTTCTGTACATACAATAACCTAAAAACGTATTAGTTTGTACAGTGGAACTCCATTAGCCGGAATGCATTGCTGAATAAATGAACTAAATAAAACTTTATTAGAACAACCGGTGCTGTTATTTAGGGCACCCGCCTGGGAGTGGATCCCTAGTTCAGGATTCCCTGTCTTGCAGCTAGCCTGCGTGGGCCCTTGTCACTAGGTCAAGCTCGAATGTAGCGTTTTGCTTCTGGTCGACTGTGCCTTCACTGTTACATGGACTAATTAATAATTGGTTGCAGATACGGTATATTCTGGCACTTCCACACAATATAGTTCTCGGTAATACGCATATGCCCCACGTTTTAAATTGCAATCCTAAACATTACCCCACACTTTGCAATAACATCTGGGAAAAAGATACAGCGAAAAACATTTGGACGGTGCATAATTTTTGCATTTTAAAAACGCCTAAGCCCTCTTTCACACAGCCGGCACCTTCTCCGTCACGGCACCGTCACGTCAAGAAACCGTGACGGAGACGTCAATGCAGTAGCGTTCGCACTGTAGCTCTCCGTCAGAGCACAGGGTCGTCTGCCTAGTGATCAGTTTAGCCTAGAATTGGGCGGTTTAATCCGAAAAGTAAAGAAAAAAGCTTAGATTTTTATGTGTGCGCACTTTTCGCTAAATTTAGCCGTAAAAAGTTGTTTTCTGATTGGCTGGTTCAGCACGGAACGTGGTCCCGTCGCGTCGACGGAGCGGAAGCGTAGAGCTCAGCTTCCCGTCACCGCCGCACCCTATTCAGCGAGACATCGCCCGAGCAACCGTCGCCCATGACGGAAGATTGTGACGTAACGGCTGTGTTAATGGGGGTTTACTCTGCTCGCTAGGAAACGCCCTAAAGTGAGTCCCAACGTCAACACTTGCACTGAATCGTTCACATCCCTGCTTGCTTTTTCGTTTAGTTCGTTCTTTTGTTTTACAGCGAAGCTGTTAACCTATCGTAGGTGGGAAACTTTTGTGTCGTAAACAAAAAAAAAACCATGCAGGACCAAGCAGTTCTCGCCCAAGACGCCGAGCGCATGCGTCAGAGTGATAAGGCGTTCAGGATATAGCTCAGTATTTGCGTAACGATAAAACCACAAAAAAAGCATCGAAACCTCGTCATGAATGATAAGGCACCGATGGATGATCGGAAGCTGGCCTTTCTAATGCTGCCTCAATTATTGGCGGTGAGATCTTTGAGTGGCGCCCCCTGGCTCTGACGTCGGCTTAGGGATTCGCGCCGCTGTCGTCTGCTACACTCCGCTTGTGAGGGGCAACAGTGCCTGGGCTAGTATTCGCCCGCTCCCTTGCTGACGTGCGTTAAAAAGCGTATTTCTAGCGACACAGTTATTTTTCCAGCTTCTGACGCATCTGAATAATTTGCAGCTGTGTCCCCCACAAGTTTGCAACACACGAAGAGATAGAGAACAACTTTCTTCAGAGTATCGGTCAGAAGATCGTGTGTAACTCGTCCTTTCTTGCTTATTCGCGAGGATCAGTGATCAGAGCTTCTCGATAAGTATTCAAAATGCCTAGGCTTCCCTTCAGTATTTTTGAGATGCTCCTATGAAGACTCAAAAGTCTAATACTACGTACCAAGCAGCGGCCTCTACACGCTCATCGCACAGCAGGAAATAAATTGGCTTTCTTCTGTTTCTTTCGTTGTTGTCTTGTATCGGATTAATGTTTCTTGCTTTTTTTTTCTGCCCAACGCATTAATTTTTCTGCGCCGTCACCAACTTCTTATTAGGAGGTTGCGGGATGTTTGGGAGCCTCACAAAGGTCGTGTGGATATTTCCTTCATTTTGTATGGCATAAATTCCCTTCTTCACAAATTGGCTTTCATTACGGATGCGTGCAAGAAGGGGCATATCCGCAGCGTGCTTTGGTTATTCACATGCAAATACAATGAGAAGGTTTGTGCTACGCCACCGCGATCGCGCCCTAAACAACGTGGTCCACAGTACTAGAAGGCGGCTTTTGTGCTCCGAATTGCTATCGTAATTATGTCGTTATAATAACGAACTGACTCTCAACTCGAACAATGATGACATGGTTACGGTGTTGAAGGCATGATATACTCGCTAACTAACGTAATAAATAGTATACCTGCATATATTACAAGACTCGAAACCGAAGAAGAATTCCAAGTAGCTCTTTATTGCTTTTCAACCCTTCCAGGCACGAATAACAAATCCTATTCTACTCGGGATGGCGTTCTATGATTTGAAGAAAATTACTTTTACTCTCCTGTCCCGGACTGAGGACCCGGCCCACTAACCAGATCGATTTAATTGTTAAACAAAGTTTTCCCCTCCTCTCCTTACTCCTCCTCCTCCTCCTCTTGTGGGCAGTTTTCCTATAACGCATATCCGAGTATAGGGAAGATATGGCTGTGCAAAATGTTCCGAAATATCCCTCCAGGTCTCAACAAACATATATGTGTTACTGTAAATTTAACGAAGACGTGACTCGTTTTGCTCAATAAACCTCCATACTGGTTAGATGCCTGGTATAGAATCAGCACGCGCGTAAATACACACTGGGTTATTTGGAACTCAACCTACAGTTTTTGCAGTCTATAGTGCATGTCGGCAAACTTTCATGCATTGACAACGTAAAGTGATGTGACAAAACGCGTTCGAGCGTTCGGCAAGGTTGCAAAAACTGTTTTACCTTACATATGATTGCAGGGAATCGTGCTGTCTTTTGCCAAAGCCGACAGCCCTGAAGGCCTAGAATTTGTTTTGGTCTTCCATTTTCGCTGTTGTCGGTTATTAGCAGCTGACTGTTCCTTTTGTTCGAATGCTTACATGAGAAGCTGACGCCTAGCTCCGACTCTTCGCGCTCCGCACAGGACCGGCTTCGCAAGGAATGGGGTGGCGCCGACAATGTTTCTCCCGTAGCGGTATCCAAAACTATACTTTAATTGACACCATGAGCTAGTGTATGCGATTTTAAACCTATTATTATGATAAAAAGTTACCCACACGCCAATTCTGGTGCGGACAAGCATCAGACGTTGACCGAGCGCAAAGAAACAGCAGGGAGAGCGATCCTGAGTGAAGCAGACGACAAATGCGAGAATCCCTAAGCTGACGTCACGGAGGCGCGCTTCGCAGCGCCGCCTGTGTTCGCGCTCACCGCCAATACAACTTGGCGTCTCAGTGGAGTTAGCGTCAGTGACCTGCATACGCTGATTGGTGCATGGGCGGGAGGGGGGCTGGTTGGTGCATGTAAAAAATGTGAGGAACAGTGCGAACTAACTTCATGCAGAGTAGGAGACACACACACAGTTCTCCTTACGGGCATTACCTGTCCCACAAAGTCAAGAAAATCACCGAAAGGGGAGGTGCTAATGTTTTTATGTCCGCGCCTAGTAACTAGCAAGCCCTGCGCGAAATAAGCAATCCTTTTAGAGAGTTACACATGTAAAACAAGACACAAAATGAAGTATGTCGTAGGACATCGGCGTAGCAGTTACGCAATACACTGACATGCAAACGGAGCTCTGTTCGACATACGGGCAGCTGAATTAAAGGTCGTAACCAGCAGCATAGAGAATCAGTAAAAGCGAATTCCCGCGGCAAGTTGGCTGCGCCCATTCGCCAATGTATGGCGAGCCAGAACTTGATCCGTATTATATCAATCGCCGATATGGCGACAAATTCACACGTGAAATACATGCACCCTTTTGCGCCAGTCAGAGTGGCGACAAACGCATACTCAAACTGTCTATGTCACCGTATAAGAATAAAATCAGATATCTCTTGAATAAATGACTTACTCTTTGATGACAATGTCGTCGCAGTGTCTTAGAATAACATAAGTTCCTTTTGTGTTATTTGCCCCTTTTTCCCGTTCTATCCATTTACCGATGATGCGCAATAATGCAACTGCAGGCGATAAAAATTGGTTGTTTGTGGCTCTGCCGCCTCCCGCTATTTCTTAGGTATCTATTTCGATACGCTGCCCGGAAAACTAAAATTAGGTGTACCGGCTCAAATTAATTATTGAGTTCTATTAGGGACAACAGGTTGACTCAGTGACAAGGTTTCTTTCCTTTTCCAAAAAGCAAGAGTTACGGAAACGCGCATACTGCATCATTTAGGAGAGCATGCGTGTTCCGAGTACCACACCAGTTTTGTGTTCAACATGCGTGAAGCGATCAATAGAACGTTCCTTCGCGAATTCCAATTAAAAATATTGGCCGCGTATCTGCTCCTTTCGTTGCAAATGTCGTCAAAAGACGATAGTCTTTGTAGACATTTGCCAAGGAAATGCCCCCCTTTGCTTTCCCGCTCACCTCTCATGCTGTTCCTGTACCGTCGCGCTCATCCCAAGGTAAACACACTAAAGGTTTGCGCAAGGCGATCTGAATTTACCGCGTTCCACTGCTACAGGCTGGGTTCCTCGATGCCAGCGCTGCAGTACGGCGGAGACGCGCGTGAATGGAGGCAGCCGACTGCAAGGTTTATAGAACCGCGTCGCCGTGCTCCACGTGCGTTCCAAGCAGAACGTGGAACCTAGCTAGTAGAACCTTTCGTTGCTGTTGCCGCGTGATTTTTCATATGCCGCCAGGAGGCGGCGGTTGTCTGCAGTGGGTGTATAATATCATTTGTTATCGAAAAATCAAGCATCCATGAATTTTTTAATAAAAGAACACTGTAGATATCCCTTGTGTACTAAGTTCTTGTCTTATATTTGCGTAAAGTCTTGTTCTTGTTCAACAAAGTTGACCAGTACGAACATATAAATCAGGCTTAGACATTTACATTTGGTTATGAGTGCATATGACTATTGCGCAATATCAATTTTACTTTGGCCGGTTGGCTGAATCGAGTTACAGACAGACAGACAGACAGACAAAAATTTCGGAGTTTGAATAGCCCAAGAAAGACTATCGTCTTTATTCAGCAAGTGTTCTTACTCTTTTTTTCTTGCAAAAGATTTCTGAAATTTTCGTCAAGAATGATTACTCTCATCAAAAGTAGCCTTGTTTTTAATAAATTGGAGCAGTAGACCTTTCGCGATACCGTAATATCCCTCCATCTCGTTTCCAGAGTCCTAACAGTTCATTTCACTACATTAAAACACTTCAAGGAAAAAAGTTTATGTTTCTAAAGCAAATACCCTCGCCGTATAAACAAGCTCTAAAGGGAAAAGTTACGATGGATCCTTTCAAGTTTGCTTTGCTTTCCAAATTTGTTAAGAACTGGTAGCAGGATGCACAACTCGGCAGCTGTGAGTTTTTTTTTTAGGACGAATGGTTTTTGAAAATTTTTAAAGAATACCTATTTGTCTTTGAAGGTATTTTTGACAAAATTTTGTACGTAGTTTTGACAAAAGCGCTGTAGTCATGTGGGTATATCGAGGGCCGGAATCAACAAATCAGATAGGGCTCCTGTAGAAGGTTTAGAAATAATTCCACTGTGAAAAGTTCATTATGGTGAAGTCAGAAGTTCACAATGGAGGACAGCGTCGATTCACATCCGCCATCTCTGAAACTGTTTAAAGACTCGTTTAAAACCGTATTGGATTCCACAAAGAAATACGGGGAAATTAGTAATTTTTTTTGGAAGGGATCGTCATTTTAGAGGGTGTTTACACTCATCTTAGCTTACAGTGTGGCAGGTTGCCTAAATTGGTTGCGTGCCAGTGATGGCGAAAAATACTGGCCTGTTTTCCATTGGACGCACGTGTTATGTTTTCGTTCATCCACAGCCTCGAGGCTTACTACATTTCATTGATTGATTGATTGATTGATTGATTGATTGATTGATTGATTGATTGATTGATTGATTGATTGATTGATTGAGGGGTTTAGCGCTCCGACGCAACGCAGGCGATGAGGCGCGCCGTAGTGGAGGGCTCCGGATTAATTGTGACATCTGGGCATCTTTAACGCGCGCTGAAATCTCGTACACACGGGCGCTTTTGCTTTTCGCCTTCATCAGAAAAGCGGCCGCCGGGGCCGGGAATTGAGCCCGCAACCTTGTGCTCAGCAGCGCAACGCCTTAGCCAGTGAGCCACCGCGGCGGGTGAGGCTTACTAGACACGAATGTAGTCCGATCTATGTCCAGGAAACTGAGTTAGCACCCCTCATATAGGCGAGCAAGGAACGGTAGAGAGGACCATGGAGACACACGCTTCTCACGCTTAACATCGCTGGAGACTTTTTTCCTGCAGTAGTCATTAGTGGACTAATAGTGGTGAGCCTTTTGCGTTTTCCGAATATACAGGGGACCTGAAAAGCCTAAAACATTGTTCATGCTAGGCACGAATGCAGAAGTAAAGATAGTTTCTGTTTTTAAAAATCGCCGAGCCCTTGGGAGGCCGCTCGTCCTTCGTAATTTAGTAGGTAAATAGAAATTATAAATCCCTGATGCAATCTGTCACGGCTCATCACAACAGAGAGGTAGATATCGCCAGTCGTATAGGTAGCATAAGGGGAGCATCCCCCAAGCCCACTCGTTGAAGTGACTCTGTTTTCTGTCATCAATTGAACTATAATTCACGAAAGCGTATGTACGGCAAAAAGCTATTGTATATAACCTTACTGATTTCTGCGGGACAAGTATTTCGTTGGAAAAACCGACCCAACAAACGTATTAATGTACGCGGAGTTACAGGAAGTAATTGTAAAAATGTGATACCGATTTGTTTCGAAAGCTTCCCAAGTAATGTAATGCGCAAAAAAAAAAGAATTCGGCCCCAAATTTAAACCGGCGCAACGACCACATGCGTGACTTTTTAGAAGCTGAATGGCTATCAGGGCTCGAATAACAAGATTACATGGAGAGCTTTCGGAGAAATCAAGTCATAATATTTTAAGGTTATTTGGTTATGATTGTACAAAGCAACGGGAAGAACCTCGCCGACTGCACCTCCGGCGAATGAATTTTTCATTTCGATGTTTTTTTATTTATCTTGGAGGACACAGTGAACTGAAGCGCACATGCAACGAAGCGCATCTCTTGTAGGAGTCGCTCTCCCCGACACCGTAGATCTTCAATATTTTATTCCGATCAACGAACCTTTGTTTTTTTTTCAGATACACGAATTATCCTTCGCCGAATTCAGGATACCCTCCCACCGAAATAAGAAGGAACCACCCGGCGTCATTAGCATGGTCTCCGCCTAGTCACACAACATGAAGCAGCGATCATTTCTCCCATCTTATAATGTTTCATGGCAAGACACGCACCCAGCTCCCACTAAAACGATTACACTACGAATGTAACTGAAAATGGCGCCCCTCCTCCTTTGAAGATTGTGGCTGATCTTTTCAGAACTTTACCCAAAGAGCAGCAGAATAAATCGGCTGCTTATTCAGAAAAACTAATTCTTGATGCCCACTTCGCAAACCCTCAATAGAGTTCCCAATACCTTCCAACTGCGCCGTTATACTGGCAAACGTAACAGAGTGGTTTTCCGCGTTTCGCCACCACTGCAATTAGGCTAAACACATCATACAAATTTAGCTTTCAATTAATGCCTCAACTAACCTCTGTGTAATGCTCGGTCCTGATAGAGGCTTTCAGGGTCGGCGGAAGAGAGACACGTCTCAGTCCGAACAAACAACGACTTCTCTTTTCTACCACCATTCGCAGAAAACATCCTGTGACCATTAAACTCGTAGTCATTACCGCTTTCTTCTGCCATACCCTTACTCGATCCTTCTCTGCCTCTTGCACACACGCCCGTGCATCTCCCTACCACAGGATGATCTCGTTCGTCCTTGTACAATTAAGGAACTTCATACGCCTCTTCAACAAGGCAAACGAAAATCTGCCTCGCGCTCAATGGTTTAACCTGAAAACGCCTCCCTAATTGCCGGATCCGGGCTTATTGTTCTACTTTATCATGTTGAGGTGTGCTAGCAAGTTGGAGAAGTCCTTGAATATCTAACCCTAACCATTAATGTTCCCTATTTCGTAGCTCAGGAAACTCTCCAAGGGCCCGACTTACATCACCAACATAATACCTCGCTTTCTCACCCCCCTCTCTTGCAAACATTGGAACAACTTATCAACAACCATATCATTTCTTCCCTCGAATATATCCATGCATGGTTTCGCCGCCCTTTGGGTAGCTTCTGCCCAAACATCGCAACACACAATGCGTTGTCTATTACGTAAAGAGATCAATCACTCATAAAATTATTTTTTTTCCTTTTTACAACTAATTTAGTAATTGATCACCTCAACCAATTCGCCATACTCGGAGAACTGGAGCACGCGTACCATACGTTACAAGCTCAAATTTCGATCAATAATTTCCTAACTCCGGACCAATATGAGTTTAACGATTGCCTCTAAGTAGAATACTCGCAGCTAGTACGACCTTGTTGGAGGGGTACCCCAAAGATCCGTAATGCCCCTGGTTCTGTCTAGCCTTCCCATGAAGATGGTGGCTCCAAACCTCGAACTTCCCTCTGCGGGGTGCTTCATTATATGTGCAGATGATATCGCTGTATAAAAAATCAGCTGAATACTCCTACCGCAAAAACCTGAAACCCAAGACCAAACCACTGCGAACAGCACTGAATCATTCCTGGCCTCTTTTGGTATAGAACGAGCAGCCGAAAAAAGCAGACTTCCTACGAGCAATTTGCTAAAAACTACCTTTGCATTATAATCTTCCGACTGTTCTCACATGTGCCGCATATACCGGTAATATTAAACCCTTGCTATTTATCATCAAAATTTGAAGCGAAAAACTAACCACTGAAAGGTCGACGGAAAACTATTTTCCGTATGAATATATCTCTTCTCCAAAACACTAGGCGGATGAAGCGCACCGACAACTCAAACCGTAGCATGTGCTGCCGCCGTGTCCACCATAACTTACGCAGTTGTCACTAGCATAGTCCTAATACTTCAGTGAAACGGACAAGCAAACACTTGAACACCAGCATTGAGTCACCCTTCCCACCTCCAGCAGACAGAGAGAAAGAGGGAGAGACAGACAGAAACTTTAATCAGAGTTGAATTGAGCGTACTTGTGGTCATGATCACACGCGCCTGGACAAATATCAGGCTGCTGGTGCCCCTGCATGCTTGACGAATATCAAAAAAGAGCAAGTTAATTCCTCTCTCAAAGATACTAACTCGTGAAGGTGTCTCCCTCATCTGACAATCTGACAGCTGAAGCCACGACAGCCCCACGACATTGAACTACTCTTCTTTCTCAGCGCCGCCCGTCTGTTTCAGGCTCAACGGTCACCCAAGGCTTCCATGTAACCTCCACCTGGTTCGCTCTGCCCGCACCCCCGCCCTCTGTAGCAAACAACGCCACCGTGAATGGAGAAGCTCGATATTAGAGGAAAGCAGAGAGGTCTGCAGGAATGCTATAGCTAACATGCTTCTGTGCGGGGATGGGAGATGCGTGGGTAGGAGTGGTGCGTGAACAGATATTTACATAAATGCCAGCGTGATTGCCACACTAGTAGGAATTGCATAATGCCTACCTGATGTCACCCCACTTAATGGCAATGATCCCTTGACGCACTGCAAGTTACCACCTTCAAAGCAGAAATTCATATGATCATTAACTCCACAGGTCTTCTGCCGTACGGCGTTCCCTCCGTCCCTTTCCAGATACGCATCCTGACGGACTGCTTCAAGGCGGTATAACTACTCGTGGATCACACATTAACAAAACATATCGGGAAAAAAATCTTTATCGGATTTTCATCGTGAATTCAGGTGTTATTTATTTTCTTACGGACTGTTCGCCTTAATACGAGAGGTGATCACAGGAGGTCCAGTATGCCAGGATCCAGGACGCCATGCGGCGTAGAGGGTATGTACACACTCTGTTTCGACACTGAACCTTAAATACCCCCTTCCCGCACACAAGTAAGTCACGACCATGCCCCACAGAACTCCCGTAAAAGCACGCCCATAGACTGCAACCTGGATGCCCACGACGATTAACCCTGTACAGAACCTTCACCCATGTGCCTGTGACAAATGCATCCTCCTCATACAACGACCGCGATACGCTAAACCCTTTCACGCTGCCCCTCATTGTACATTTTGCTGGAGAAATCGCTCTAGCGCCAGCAACATAGAGCCTTGATTCTGCCCTCTTCCTCAACCCATCCTTTTCCTCCTTCCCTAAGGGACCACCATACTCACCAGTAGACGTTCAAAGTGTTCATGGGCGCAACGACCCCCACTTTCTACACCCTCTTCCCTACTTCGCCTAGAGTCGTTCTGTCCTCGTCAATGAGGTCTTCAGTTTTTCGTGACAGTCCATATTCATTTTTGTGGCTGTCTCTCTACTGCGAGTAATGCTTATTAAAGGACTGTTGTCGTGAAGTCGTCATTGATGGCATTTATGGCATAGGCCTTGTCTTTCAATACGGGAAAGTTTTGCTCAAGCACCACTCTTAATTCCTTCCTCTTGTTTATTATAGTGTGGTTTATTAGGTCTGTTTAGTATATATATTCAACTTCAAACCACCCTGTTATCACTTCGTTTGGCCCTCCCAAGCATGTCAAGGCTCAGTACAATGCATTGAGTGCCTTTAAAGAAATTGTGCATATTTTATACCCTTCGTTAGGTGTTTCCATGTGCATTTCCTGCTTTGTCCATTGCGGTAGGACGTATAATTACCTGAAGGGAATTCTTCTCCGCTAGGACAATTAGCATTGCCCTTAAGCAGCTACGACAGCTTATACCCCATTTTCCAACCACATGGTCCACTGCGTTTTCCTTTTTTATTTATTGGAATCACTGACTGCGGTAAAATGGGAAATTCTAACACCGAAGATGTAAAGAGAATCGCAATTTTTTGTGTCCTCGATTCAAAATACTAAGAAATTGCCTAGCATGCGCACGTGAGGGTAGGCCTCGCGGCTTTCGCCCAGCGGTTAACAAAGCCAAGAAAATGCCCAGCACTCGTATCTGCATGCCTCGCTACGACCACCCCGCGTACCCGGCGCACGTTTGTTGAGCCAAGCATACTAGCTTAGGAGGATTGGCCAAGATTCGCCATTAAAAAAAGTCCGGCGTTTCCCATATTTATGGAAACACTTGCTCGGAAAGTGAAAGACTCCAACGGTAACCATAATCTTGGCAACATTTGCTCGGAACGAGAAATACACGTAATAGCGTACGCCCCTCAATGGTGATGTCAAATGATTATCAGTTTTAAAAAAGTGGAAGTAGCTCACACTCATACCAACAATGAGGGAGTAAAGGTGGTTGCGGCAGCGAAGAGGAAGCAAGTCTTCTGCAATCCTACCTTCCCGATAATCGTGAATGTTGCGCACAGCTTCTCAACCTTCACGTCTTACGCGTTAGTGGGAGCTTCCTTCATATTTTTAAAGCGAAAGCTTTCTTGATGGTACCGATGGCGTCTTTAAAAAAAAAAACTACTGAATTTTCACACGCTAAGGTTGGCCCTCCAAAAAGCCTTGACAAGATCCGTCGAAACACGGCGTGAGCCTGAAACCGGGCATCAATTGTGTGAAAACGGCTAACTGAACATTATACGAAATAGGAAATGTTCCAGATAAGGCAATACACGAGTCCATCGTGAAGGAGGGGTTCAACTGTTGTTCTTATCTCATCAACCACGAATTTGTAGACATTTGTATCGTTCGTTCATGCTTCTGAATAGCTCGCGAAACATCCTCGCATGGGTTCATTCCTCGTATCTGAGCTAGCTACACGCGTTGCAAGTTACAGCAAAACCGTACCAATACGGCAAAAAAGCACCCGTACCGAAATAAAATACGGCAAAGAAACTGACATTAATCGAAGAAGTCGAATTGCAACGAATGTAACGCCCATATCAACCTACCGCAGCAACCTCAGCCCACCCTTTGCTGCTGATGCAGAGGGCGCTACGTAGATAAAGAAAACAAACCACCCAAACCATGGGCAATATCAACCAAAACTTAACAATCAGAAAACCACGCATGGAGTGAAAAAAATCACAACTTGAAGTACAGAAAACCGAAATAACAGCGACAAAATCGCAAAAGCGTGAAAAAAAATAACAGTAGCTGAAACTGAATTATTCCAGGCAAACAACCAATAATCCCGTTGATAATGCCCACAAGTGTCATGAAAAGATTTTATGCGTGGTAAAATACATCGCTCCAAGTGTAGCGACCAGTTATGAAGTAAAAAACAGCCCACATGGGATTCAAATTTGGCTTAACGATCTTGCATCAAGAATCGGAATCTTTGCAATGCGAGGCGAAACAGTCTACCTCGGTAAATTAATATCAGACGGACGTGGATGAGTGTAGAAACGTTCCCCTATAAGGCATAATGGTTAAGTAGGCTGTGCGCACTTGTAAGCCACCCTTCGCGGGCAGAACATAACGCAAGCCAGAGAGCGTGAGCCCTGAATCGCATGTCTGGAAAGAGAAACAGCAGTGCAGGACGAAGATCGGAGAACTCTTACGAAACTTCGACAGAGCGCCCGCCTGTAAGCCCCACTGTATGGCGAAAGGAACGAGCTTCTCGCGGTGCTTGTTGTACATGGGCTGGTCAATTGTTGACCGGCGGGGCTGTAAAGTTTAACGCAAATTTGTGTAGCCGATTAAGAGTACGTCCAATTTTAAGCTCTCGCCTCCACATTTGTAGAAATTTCTAAGCTTCCCCCACTTCGTATTGACAACTCTCTGCCGGTCTGGCACAACGTTTGCGCTTTCCTGCGCGCTGTCATAGATTGATTTAAACACTCAATCCTTACCAAAAGCTTTGTTTGCTTTTCCTTTACATGCACAGCTGATCGGCGGCGAAGAAAATTTGGAAACGACATAAGCCTTCAGTATTTTTTTTTCTTTATTTGACTACCACTGCCACTACCAACGTTATGAGAACAAATTTAACGATTTTTTTACTAAAGCTTATTCAGCGCTTTAAAACGCTTTAAAATTGACTCAGAAATATAAAACGCCGTGAGCACATTTTAGCAAGTGCCATATCCTTTGAGGCACTCTACATCGTTACATAAACATTTCTAATTAGTGACATACTGTTTGCTCTTCCAAATTACTCAGTAAGCGCCAAATAAAAAAGGTGTAAGGTTTATTAATTCCACGTAGAGCAATCGTACGCGTTTTCGTCAATATAGGACATTTAACGAACCATTGTGGAAGTAGTTGAAATACCCAAATAAGTATTACAAGAACCATTAGGGACTGCGCCCCGTTGTAAAGGGCGAAATCCTCAGCGTTGCTTTAATGGAACCCGTAATGTACACAAAAGTCGCTGTAGACAGGGTCGTTTAGAAAAATGAAAAGCAAGGCATGAGTTGGGGTTGAAAGTGGGGGAAGCTAAACATCAGTGCGGCATGAAGGAAGGAGGACTGGGAGAAAGGGTGCCGCAGCACTCTCTGGGACAGACAAAGAGCAGCGCCGAAGGACGGACGGCCACTGCCTCACGTGCAATATCAGCCGCGTTGATAGCGAGTGAGCCAACGCGGAGGAACACGCGGTGATTGCGAAACAGGGGAACGATGTCCGGAAGTGCTGTCGACGGGGATGGTCACTTGGCGCAGGTGCGTGTCCGAAGAGTTCACAGGGAAGTTAAAGAGCAGAAAAACACACCGCCGTACAAACATTCCGCTTTGTGTTTTAGAAAGTTTTAAAAATTTTCCGTAATTTTCTTCGTTGAATAGGCTCCTGGCGATGGTGAAAGAGCGGAACGGGCCGCGGAGAGCGCTCTGCGGGCGCGTTGTCACCGGGTGACGTTGGGGGACGGCTTGGGAGTGTGCGGCACGAATCGGTAACTGATGCTTGGCGTTTACTTCGACCACATTGAAAACTAGCAATTGTATAGGCGCCCAGTTTCCACTCCGGCCTGTGGGAAGCGTTTTTTTTTTTCCTCTCACTTCACCTACGATCATTCGTCCTCATCGTCACCAAAAGTTTGCTTTCCTGCAGGGCTTCTTGGCATTCAAAGGCCCTATTATCGGCTGTGCAAATTCACAGTGAATTATCCATGTTTTTTTCCTAAGCACAATGTAAGCAGTCAGTGACGTGATGTACGTATAGCTATTCCGACATGCATTGTAAATTGATGCTTCACTCATAATGATCGCAATTCAGGTATTAATTGTGATGTTATAAAAAGTGTTTTGTAAATTAAATTGTAAAATTAAATTGCAATCTTGTAAAAGATAAAAACACTTGGCATGTATAATAAAAATTGAGACAGTAGGTGAGGTTGGAACTCCTGCAGGTCAACGTTTGTGTCAACACCACAAGGCGATCGAGTTGCGTCTATCCAAAACGGATCTTAACGGGGATAGTTGAGCTCTCCACTTCAATGCAAGCTTTGTTGCGTTATCACCTTCCCGACCGCCACCGCCGCCACAGTATCGTCTGCTGCTAGGTTAAACGTCTATGGTGGGATCACAGAAAAACACGGCCGCGACCATCGCTCGTATGACGCATAAGGGCAGCGGAGAGCTACGCCTGATAACCGCAGAGTGTACCGATGTCGCCCATTAACTCATTCGTCTAGGTCGGCTTCAATCAGCGCAGAATGATTTAAACAGTCACATTTCTTAGTTATTCTTCTCTTCAGTTTGATCCTGTCACAGCCCAGCTTACATTAGAGGAGCATGGACAAATACCAAGAATTGGATTCGCACTGTCATGAAGTGGTTTGTACTGCCCTCTTACGTTGCTGTTACGCCAAACAAATATTTTTTTTTTATTTTATAGCCAAGCATAAAAGCATACTACGTTGTGTTATTTGTATGCTCTGTACCCGCTGACTAGTATGCAGTACAAACTATTAGTTCATTTGGTAGAAAAAAATCCTGAAACCGCGCGTCATGCTACAATTCGCCTGATGCTAATTCACGGGGATTTCACTGCGCCGACGATCGGGGAAATTTCTTGCCCTATTTTACGGCAAAAGCAGCTACTATTTTCAAGCTGTCACGAAACATTACGTCACTTTACACAGGCTCAAACTGCCAATGTGTGACGAGACCGCTCCCACCGGCTGTTCAAAATACGTCACGCCTTCTCTGCCAATAACAAACAGGGCCTAAAATACAAGCCTTTTTGTTGTTGAATAGCAAAGACAGGCGTACGTTGTCATGTCCGCTGCCTTTAGTCTAGTTCTTCATTGCCGGCCAAGAAATATGTGCTTTCAGTAAAGAGAAATAAGGCAAACTGCAGCACGGGTGCCCGTAAACGTCCTGAAACGTCAACATTACGAAGGCACACACAACCGCTTTGTCAACCCGGAACACGTGACCAAAATTGAAAGCAAATCAGAAAAGACTTGCGGCAAATTCATAGTAAACAGTGAATTTGTGCAGCAGGGAATCGGGCGCTAAGAGCATCAGTGAGTGCAATAAAGCTACGCTTTAAAATTGAAGGACCCATCATTCATCTTCACAGTGTGCGTGCACGCAATGCATTATCGCTCGCATGTCATGGCCCATGGCGGCGCGGTCAACTTGTGAAGACTTTCCATAATGGCTGGAACGCCCTCTATTCTGGCCGTGATTTAGAATTCTGGATGAAATTACTCGGCACTGCTGGGAGCGCTACGGGATACTGGGTTCACGCCGATTTTACGCTCACAATCAGCACCGCGGACGATGATGACTCTTCTAGGACACGGGCACCCCCAACCCTACACTTTCATACGGTTTTCTGATACTGCTCATACTGCTTTGAAGCCGCTAAAAATATTTCAGCAGGCTGATTTTTAAAGGTTTAACTCTATTCACAGGTTTACCGTCCTATCAAGATACATTTAAGTTCAAATGCGTAACACCGTCATAAAACAGGAAAAATTAGGCAGTAAAAAGCAAGTGATTTAAAACCAAAACATTCAGTGATTAAAAATTAAGCTTTTATCGTTAAGTGGACGTTCACCATTCGTCATTGATAACACTGTCGACTGTTTTTGCTGGAAACGTGTTGAGTGTTGGCGTATTCTCGGATCTAGAGCGGCTTAGTGGCTCCAACTAGCCTTCTCTAGAAGCTAAAGCATCTTTACGTCAATTTGTAGCATGAGTTCAAGGAACTTCTCATGCCCCTATACTCAGGCCACCCAAAATCTGCCCTGGGCTCGACGATATAACATGAAAACACCATCGTAATTTGGCCTGAACCCACCCTTATATTTCTTTTATCAAGTTAAGGACAGCTAGGAAGTTCAGGAAGTCCCCTAGCATCAAACCCTCACCCTTAATATTCTCAATAATGAAGGCCAGGAAACACAGATGGCCGACTTACCTCCACAACATCAGACCACTCTTTCCGTACCTCTCCCTTCTGCAAACTCGTCAAGCAGCTCATGAACAACATATCATTTATTACCTAGAATGTATCCAAGTATGGTTTCCGCCCAGCTTAGGCTAGCTTCTCCCCAAGCCTCCCTCCCCACACAGCCCTTCTGATTAACGTCAAGGGATCAAATGCTCCAACAATATTCACTGTGCTCAATAACTTATCTTTTAGTTGACCTTCGAAATACCTTTGGTCGCTTTAACCAATTCGCCATACTGAAAACTGGCGCACGCTTGCCATACCATGCGAGCTCGAATTTCCATAGAGAATCTTCTTAAGTCTGCACCAATCTACCTGTAACGATTCTATTAAGGTAGAATCCTGGCACATATCTACTACCCAAAGATCCATTATGGCTGTTTTTGTGTAGCCTTGCGATGAAGAAGGTGGCTTTTAAACCTCTAACTTCCCATTGCAGCACGAGTACCAGTATGTGTATTAAAATCTATATACAAAAAAATAGACCGAATACTTACACCACAAATACAATAGATGGAAACTCCAAACCACTGAAAAAAGCACTGAATCATTCCTTGCTTCTTTTGGTAGAGAAGTAGCCCCGAAGAAGACAGAATTCATAGCAGCAATCCGCTAAAACTATCTTGGCACTATAATCTTTCGAATGTTCTTGCCAGTACCAATCATACCATCAATTTAAAACTTTTGTGATTTCTCTTCACCCCTATTTGAAGGAAAGGAAGAAACTAACAAATAAATCTCGATGGAAAACAATTTTCCGTAACACACATCGCCGCTCAAACGAACTAGGCGGAGGAAGCGCAGAAGAAGCTCTAACCTTAGCACGTGCTGCTACCGTGGCCACTATCTCTTATCCAGTTGTTACCAGCATAGTCCTACGACTACAATAGAACGCACATGCGAACGCTCAAAAAACTGCACCGAGTCACCCCTCACACCTGCAGCAAAGAGAGAGAGAGAGAGAGAGAGAGAAAGAAAGAGAGAAACTGTAATCGGGGTTGCAGGAAGCATGCCGGCACGTGGTCGACGTTACACGCTCCTGGAAAGACTTCTGGCTGCTTTCGCTCCTTTACACCGAAGAATACCAATAAAGAGCACGTTAAGCCCACCCTAAAAGATACTAACTTGCCAGTGGGTCTCCCCTATCTGAACAATCTCAGGCAATCTGAACAACGACCACCCCAAGATATTCACACTTCCTCTGCTCTGAGAGCCGCCGGTCTGTTTCAGACTCAAGGGTCACGCAGTTCCCTTCCCCTGTAACCCCCGCCTGGTTCGCGCTGCCGGCACCATCGCCCTATCTAACATTAATCAAGCGCCACCGTGAATGGAGAGAAAAATCTCCTTGTTAGAGGAAAGAAGAGATGTCTACGGGAATGCTGGCGCCGGCATGTTGGCTCTGCAGGGATGGAGGACGCGTGTATGCGAGGAGGAGTGGGGATGAGTGATGCGGTGAACGGATATTTTACATAAATGCCACCTATCGTTCCCACACCTAGGCGGAATAGCATAACACCCAACTGATGTCAGCCCATCCAAGGCAAACGATTCCTTCGCACGCCTTAAGTTACCATCCTCAAAGCAGAAATGCATGCAATGATTCGTAACATAGCTTTTCTCCCGTTTAGACCCTTCACTCCCTCTCTTCCCAGATGGCCTTCCCACGGACTGCTCCAAGTATCTGAAACGTTTAAATAATCGCACAATAACAAACTCTATTGAAACTTATATCTTTTATAGGATTTTATTGTGAATTCTTGTGGAATTTATTTTCGTATGAACACTCGCCCGAATAGAAGAGGCGGTCACTGGGAAACCAGGACTTCATGTGGCGGCTAGGGAATGTACATACATGGTCTACGATGGCACTGAACCTTGTGTCCACCACGCAATACCTTCCCCAAGCAAGTTCTGACACGATTTCACAATGCAGTGCAGCTTCTATGCTACAAGAACCAAGGATATTGAGCCGCAACGAGAATCGGACCGAAAACCGGAACCGAACCAATATTTTGATCGGAAATGAACCCGGATACGACACTTAATATTTTACGCGCTCTGAACCCCAACCGAAACTGAATCGAAAAAATACATAAAGATTAACGGCTCACCACGAAACGGTTCAGCCACCCATCGATAACGCCCGGTCAGTGTCATTCCAAAATTATTCTTCACGTGCCATAGGCTTCGTGATTTTCCACGAACTTTTACCCCTTAGATAAATCAGTACACCATTGACGCCGTATCTCTTCATGGTCGCTACTCGAGGAGGAAATAAATGCGCACCGATATTGAAGTCGTATGCGTCTGCTGGTCGCCCCTAGAATATCAGTGTCGGTTGCGGGCAGGCGATAAAAATCAACCTTCGCCCTCCCAGGTACAGGTTCGGTGCGACAAAACAAGCATTGTTTATCGGCACAAAATGAATGGCAAAGTGACGAAAGAGTGAATTTCTTAGAAAAACCTCGCGCAGCCGTTTACTCTTATACAAACCCTAGAAAGCGATACTTTCAGATACAACATTTCTTAACCCGGCATTATGTGCTGCCAGGCCAATGGCATGTTGTGTATTAGCCTGGCTAATGAAAGAATGCACAAAACAAATTTCGTCAGAAAAAGCGCTACGGTACGCGGGTTATTGGTCACGGGGTGTAGCGACAAGGACATACCTCTGAATAACCTTCAGCCATCTGGTCACAGTCCAAACTTGCATAGACGGGTTGATGCTTAGCTTCGCGACACCCCTCGGCTTTGAATTAAGTTTTGCAGATCACTAAGACCTGCAGGTCATCATCTGAGCTAGCTATGGTCGTTATATCACAGCAGGAACCTATCAGTCCCGCAAAAAGCACCCGCACCGAAATAAAATACGGCAAGAACAAACCTGAAATAGCCCAAAGTCCGCCAATCGTAAAGAAAAGAACGCCCATATATGCCTACAGTCGCACACGCTCAGCCCGCCCTTTTCTGCTGATATTGAAGACTCAATTTAGGTGGAGAGGACACAACACCTAAATTGTACGCAAGGTCAACTGAAATTGACCCATCAGCAACCACACCACGGCGTCAAAAATATTCACTTAAAGTATCTGAAACCGATATAACGGCGATAAAATCTCAAAAGCGTAGAATCAAAACAGTAGCTGAAACTGACCTAAAGGGAACCAAACTACCCGGAATCCCGTTTATACTGCCCGCAGGTGTCATGAAAATATTTCATGCGAGGTCAAAATATTTTGCTGTAAGTATAACAACCTGTTATAAAGTAAAAAAAAAATATTGCGCACAGGAGTTGAATTTCGCGTAACAATCTCCCAATTATGAATTGGAACTCTTACACTACGAGGGCAAACAGTCCAGATCGGTAAATTGATATCAGACGGACGCGGATGTGTGCCGAAGCGTTCCCCTATGAAGCATAATGTGTCACTAGTAAACGCCTATTCGCGCGCAGAAAATGGCGCGAACAAGGAACCGTGAGCCTGGATCACACCCCAGTAAAGAGAAAGTGAGTGAGTGAGTGAGTGAGTGAGTGAGTGAGTGAGTGAGTGAGTGAGTGAGTGAGTGAGTGAGTGAGTGAGTGAGTGAGTGAGTGAGTGAGTGAGTGAGTGAGTGAGGAGTGAGTGAGTTGTTGTTGTTGTTGTTTCATGTCTTCATTTCCTTTAAATTGCCTCTGGGGGCTGCTGTGAAATGGAAAAAAAAAATATTGCGCACAGGAGTTGAATTTCGCGTAACAATCTCCCAATTATGAATTGGAACTCTTACACTACGGGGGCAAACAGTCCAGATCGGTAAATAGATATCAGACGGACGCGGATGTGTGCCGAAGCGTTCCCCTATGAAGCATAATGGGTCACTAGTAAACGCCTATTCGCGCGCAGAAAATGGCGCGAGCAATGAACAGTGAGCCTGGATCACACCCCAGTAAAGAGAAAGTGAGTGAGTGAGTGAGTGAGTGAGTGAGTGAGTGAGTGAGTGAGTGAGTGAGTGAGTGAGTGAGTGAGTGAGTGAGTTGTGTGTGTTGTTGTTTCATGTCTTCATTTCCTTTAAATTGCCTCTGGGGGGCTGCTGTGAAATGGAAAAAAAGAAAAACATCCCCCTCGCGAGGGGCACGATCAAATGCAGAGCATTTCTGCGGGGGGGGGCGCGCCTGCAAGTCGTATGGATTACGTATTGGTTGTTGTTGTTGTAATTGTTGTCTTCCAGCGTAGACATTGTCGATGAAGTCGATGGTGAAACGTGCCGTGAACCCCCTGCCGCGGCTATGACGCAACGTGGAGCGGCTATGACGCAACGTGGCGCGGCTATGACGCGACGTGGCGCGGCTATGACGCAACACAATCCAACACAATCCACTTTAATCCAATCCAATCCAAATCCAAGCCAATCCAAGCCAATCCAATCGAATCCAATCCAATGCCCCTCGCGAGAGAGTGTTATAGCGCCGAAATCGCCACCACGCGAACGCGTGATGCTGACGTCACGATCACGCCACAGATGTTAGCGGACCGCAGCGCGCTTAAACGACATATGTGGTTTAAGCGCGAACCGACCGCGGCGAGATAGCGCGATGCGAGCGTCCCACCTGTGCTTGCGCGCGAACCTAACGCGGCGAGAGAGGGTGTTGCGCACGTCCCCACCTGTTGTGCGCCCGAACCGAACGCGGCGAGAGAGGGCGTTGCGAGCGGAGAGAAGGCGAGGAGGACGCGGGGGAGAGGGCGCACCTCTGGCCGACGATTGAATGAGTCAAGGATATAAGGCACGTTCGTAACATTCCGTTCTGTGTCGGCTTTGTGGCCTCAGTTGGTAGAGGTACCGTGCACCTCGCGTTCCGCCCGCAGTGTCGTAGGATCGAAACCTGGCGCCGGCAAGTAATACTTTTTTTATATAGTGTAGGGGGAGCGATGCGGACGCGGACTACCGACGCCAACGCGGGTGGCATCGTTGAGAGACTGAAATTCTCTGCATTTAAAGGAAGAAACAAGATTCTGGGCAGTTGCGGATCGGGGGCCCACTGCGCCATTGTCCATTGCGAAGGTCTTCCGGTGTGCCGCTCAGGCGGCATGCTCGAGGGCGAGGCAGCCTGGCTGCTGTGAAATGGAAAGAAGAGAAAAAGCCGTAAGGGAACAAAAAGGAACAAACATGATTCTGGGCAGTTGCGGATCGGGGCCCACGGGCGCCATTGTCCATTGCGAAGGTCTTCCGGTGTGCCCCTCAGGCGGCATGCCCGAGGGCGGGAGCCTGGCGACAGTGGGCGGAGCAGCTGGATCCAGTAGGAAACTCGTCCAATGCCCGCGAGAGGTCGACGGCGGTCGCAATTTCCGGTAGACTAGTCCCCGCAGGCCCAAGCTCGCCGGAAAGTAGGGCGTACCTCGGGCCGCAGAGTGGTCAGGGCTCGAGTCCGGGGCAGGCGAGTAGAGCGGACAGGCCCAAAGCAGATGCTCCAGGTCCGCTCGAACTAGGCACGTATCACACGAGCCCAAGCTGTGACGGCATGAACCTGCGTTTTGGGGTCTACGGCAACGCGGAAGAAGCAAAAATGGGGTTAACAGTGCGCTAGACTTCACTTTGCGGATAGCGACTTGCTGCCGACGACTATATGTATGGCCAGGAATAGGGGGATCCCCAAAGGGTTGTGGGCGCCTCGTTACGTATTCCCGGCGATACTTCTCAGCTTGAACGATGGTTTCTCTTGGTCGCAACTTGTTGGTGGCGTCTCTGTTTCGTGCTCGATGTCGTCCTCCGAACTAGGGCGTCCCGATTGCGCGGATTGGAGCAGAGTGCGCGCTGTAGGGGCATCTTCCTGGCGGCAGGAGCTAAACAGATGCTACAGGGCTTCGCGCTCTGGGCAGTCAGCGCATGTTGGCGACGACCGGCGGCTTCGTCGGGGCAAGCGCGCTGCCACGTGCAGCAATAGAGCCGCATGCGGAGGAGTATGGAGCGGGCGTCCTTGCGGATGCGGCCAGCAGGTCCTGTGGAGCTTGGCCGCTGATGACTCTGAGGCCCGAGTGCATCGTCTCCACCTCCCGCGGCAGAATGGGTTGTTGGCCTTTGAAGGGCCTGAGGTCGCAGAAGGCAGGGACCCCCTCCATGCGAGCAGAACCTCTGGCCAGGGCGTCAGCCACCTCATTGCCGGTGATCCCGACATGATATGGCATTCAGTGGAGCTGCAGGTAACAACAGCGGCACTGAGCAAGGTGAGGATTGGCCGCCAGCGAACGCTCCACGTAGCAGATGGAGCTCGATGACTGGTCCGCCACTCCCAGTCGCAAGAGAGCGCTCCGGGAATCGGTGAGGAGATGGCCCCCGCAATATGTTTGCATTTGTCCACGAGCCGGTCCTGCGGCAAGGAGCAGCCCGTCCAGCTCTGCATGGGTGAAGGAAGCAGGGAAGGGTAGGCAGTACATCTGACTGATAACCAAGCTCCGTGGCCGTGCAGGTGCCTAGAGCAGTGCAGGGGGAAGACGGGGGACTTCTCTTAAAGAATGCTCTACAGTTCGCGCGCCTGGAGAAGCGCTCCTATTCGGCAAAGGGACCGAGCTTCTGGGGATGCTTGCTGTCCATGGGGCTGGTCAAGTGTTGGCCGGCGGGCTGCTAAGTTCAACGAAAGATTGTGTGGCCGATCAAGAATACGTCAAACTCGGGAACTTTCACACGTTTCCCTCAGTTTGTTTTGTGCTAGTTGTATGCCGGTCTCTCAGAACGCTGGCGTATTTCTGCGCTATAACAACCAATGGTGTGTACACTTACTGATACTGACATACTTCACTAACATGTTGCTCATTTAATACATTCATCAGTGACAGATGAAATTTATGGTTGTTGAAACGTAATGTTTTAAATATTTCTGTTCTCGACTTGTATACCTCTAAGAATACCTTCGTTATAAATTTCAATTTCACGATTTTTGTGCTCCAAACAGAATTCATACCTGCCTACAAGCGATCAACAGTTTTTAAGATTCGCAAAACCTTTTTATACTTCTATGTTGTTTAAAAACTCGAGCTGGTCAGTAACAAAATTTTTGTTGTTAAAACTTTTGGTGTGAACACCAAAATGATGGCAGGTTTACAGTTTATTGATATTGAAATATTGCAATGATTCGAAATAATCAACAATATTGGACATTAAACAAACCCTTGTGGGACTCGAAAAATACAACAAATAAAAATTACAAGACGAATAATGGACTGTGCCTGTTTTAAAAGGCGATATCCTCGGACTTTGGTTTATGGAATACGTAATGTACACAAAAATCGATGCACAATGTGTCCTTCAGAGAAATGAAAATCAAATGCATGAGTTTGGTTTCAAACGACGGGTAAGCAGAACACCAGTGCAGGATGAGGAAAGCAGAAGGCCTCTGAGAAAGGGTGCCGCAGCACGTTCTGGGAAAGCGAAAGAGCAGCACCAATGGACGGACGGCCCGCGGCCTCACGTGCAATATCAGCCGCGTTGAGAGCGAGCGCACCAACGCGGAGGAACACGCGGCGATGGCGAGAGAGGCAAACGGTCTTAAATGAGTACTGACACCAAATTTTGACGCCTAATAAAAAAATGATATAATTGGCTTCAGTAGTTTGTACAGATGCCTCACAGAAATTTTCGCAGCGATCCGAGGCCGGAATTCCATCTAAAATCGATTGATTGTCCCGGCCGCCAGCTTCCACAAATCGGCAGCACTAGCGAAATCGCTTTCGGCGTGACGAAACATTGGCCTGCGTGTATGGCCGGTTCAGGGTGACGTCATATAGTCGTTTTCGGAACCGGAAACGATATCCTGCGCTGCTGTTGACGGTGGTATTCGTTTGGGCAGGAGACGTGGGCGTAGCTGTGTGAGCAATGCTTGTAAACTTTGTGTGTTCGACGTCTTTGCTCTTCAGTTCGTGGCCGGCGCATGGTGTTCCCCTTGCACTGGTGCCGAAAACTGCGCGGTGCTTGCACCACGCGGTGCATGATGTCGACACGCACCGCGGCGACGGGGTGGTGCGCGTCGCCGAGCTCGCCCAAGTTGTGCTATGGCAAGCTCGCGAAATGCAAAGTACTGCTCGTGCAAGCCTGTCCGAGCAAATCGACAACGACCCCAAGATGCATCATTTTCCACGCGACGACATGAAGCGCTAAACGTGGACTGAGTTCGTGCGCGGCGGCAGCCGCAACAACTGTCGCCAAGCCAGCAGGCTCGGCGTTGCTCGGGTCAGCTTGGGTGTTGGGAACTTTAGGCTTAGTATCGTGGCGACTATTTGATCTGCAGAAGAACGGAAAATTGGGCTTGTTGGTATGTGTTTATCTTGGTGGAAAACAAAAGCCCTCCAAAAAACAAGGACGAGGAAGAAGTAGACAGCACGGCGCTTATTGGCAATTACTCGTTTATTGAAAAACATACAAATATATACCATCCAGAGAGCACGTCGGTCGGATTCCCTCCCCCATTATACACACCATTACAAGACTAACAGCGGTCGAGAGACATGCGGCAGAAAAAGATAAAGATACAAGTGTGCGGCAGAAAAGATAAAGATAAAGATAAAGTGTGCGGCAGAAAAAGATAAAGATACAACACACGGCGTTTTTGAATCTTTATCTTTTTCTGCCGCATGTGCCTCGAACGCTGTCGAGGCCTGCTTAATAAGTCCTGCAACAAAAGGCCTGCTTAGTAAATGGATGCATAACATAAATTTTCTCAGAAAAATGGCAACGGTACGCGGGTATTGGTCACGGGTGCGTCGACAAGGCCATACCTCCGTTAAGCTCCAGCGATGTGGTCACAGTTAAAAACTGAGCATCGACACGGCAATGCTCAGCACCGCCATGTCGATGCTGAGCATCGTGCCCTCCCACTCCTCCGAATTAGGTTATTGCGGATCGCTAAGAGCTCCATATCGTCAACCGAACTAGCTACGGGTCCTATAACACAGCGGAAACGTACCAATTCCGCATAAAAGCACCCGCACGGAAATAAAATACGGCAAAATAAACCTTAAACGGACGGAAGAATCCCAATCGTAAAGAAAATAACTCCGATCTATGACTACACCAGCTTCGATCAGCCTGCCTTTTGCTCGTGATATTAAATACGCAATTTAGAAAAGAGGACACAACAAGCAAATTGTACGCAATGTCAGAAAACTTACCAATCAGCAGACAAACCACGGCGTGAAAAAATCTTCGCTTAAAGTACTCGAACCGGATATAAGGGGCGACAACATCCCAAAAGCCTACAAGAAACCAGTAGCTGAAACTTTGCCTAAAGAGAACCAAACTCCCCGAAATCCCATTTTGAATGCACGTAGGTGTCATGAAAAATATTTTTTTGCATGGTTAAAAAATTTTTGCTCCAACTGAAGCAAACCTCTTGTAAAAAGTAAAAGTCACCGCACTTGGCATTGTAATATTTGCCTTAACATTCTCCCAATTCAGAATTCGAAACCGTCATCGCTACCGAGGCGAAACGGTCCCGCTCAGTAACTGGATATCAGATGTATGTGGATGTGTGTCGAAACATTCCCCTGTCAGGCGTACATGGGTGACCAGGGTATGCGCACTAAGTAAACGCCTATTCGCGGGCGAAAAATAGCGAGGGCCAGGGAACTTGAGCCTCGATCGCACGCTAGGAAATAGAAAAGGTGAGTGATTTGTTGAAAGATAAAGTGGAAAAGACCTCGACTGGGAATGTTTTGACTCATTGGGAGTTCACCCGCATACAATCAAGTTTTGGGAAGGGGAGACGGGGAATTGTAGGGGATAGGTGATAACAAGTGGGGACAGAGAAAAGAGGCAGATAAAAAAAAAGATACGGAGAGGGTAAGGCTGGGCAACCGGCATTGTGTTAGAGCCGTTTGCTGATGTCGGTCTCGTCGAGGAAGGCCAGGACAACTCGAAAGGCTTCCCGCCGGATGGAGTTGGGGCCATTCGGGAAAAGCAGGTCTATCAGGGTGTTTCTGGGGAGCCCGAGGCACTGGAGTACGGCCCGAAGCTCTGCTGTAGGGGCATCGGGCTCGCGGCATGAGCACAGCTGGTTCTTCAGGGTCTCGGGGTCTGGGCAGTCAGCACAAGTGCGCAACGACCGGTGTTCTTGTCTGTGCAAGCTGGCTGCCACATTGCAGCAATGGACCCAGATGCCTGAGGATTATCCAGCGGGCCTCCCTCCCAGTGAGGAGAGGCCGGACCTGTCCAGCTTGCTGGCTGATGACTTTGAGGCCAGAGTGCAGCGTCTCCCAACTTCCGCTCCAGGATTGGTTGTGCGTCTTAGGAGGGCCTCAGGTCGCGTGGGGCAGGGATATCTCCTAGCGAGCCGCCCCTCTGGCTAGGGCGTTAGCCGCCCCATTGCCTGCGATGCCGACATGAGATGGCACCCAGTTTAGCCGCAGGGAACAATCGCGGTACTCCTCCCGCCGAAGATTCACTGCCAGCGACCGCTCTACGCAGCCACTGGAGCTCTATGGCTGGTCCGCCGGTCCAAGTCGCAAGAGAGCTGGCCGGGAATCGGCGAGTATGACGGCCCCTAAATCTGTTTGCATTTCTCCAGGAGGAGGTCTGCAGCAAGGTGAAGTCAGTTCAGCGCTGCGTGTGTGGAAGAGGCGGGCAAGGGCAGGCTGCACAGTGTACTGGTGCCAAGCTTCATGGCCGTGCAGGCGCCTAGAGCAGTGCAGGAGGAGGATAGGAGAACTTCTCTTACGAGTAGTCGACAATGTTCGCGCCTGGAAGCGCCACTCGTTGGCGAGGATAACGAGCTTCTGATGGCGCTTGTTGTCTATGGGCAGGTCAAGTGTTTGCCGGCGGGGCTGCAAAGTTCACGGGAGGTTGTCTTGCCGATCAACAGTACATCAAACTTTTGAACATTCACAATTTTAGAACTTTCCACATTTCCACAGGTTTGTTTTTCTGCTAACTGTATGCCGGCCTCCCACAACGCTTGTGCTTTTCTGCGTCATACCAAACATCAATTGCAAACTTACTTATACTAACAGAACACTTCTGAACCCAGTTTTCTAACATAAGAATGGTGGTTTTAGACGTCGATGATTTAGTTGGTTTATGCCATACGTATTTTTCCCTCTACTCTTTCACCTCTAAGTCTGTCTACGTTACAAGTTTATATTTAAAAATGGGTTTGTTAAAATATGACTGCATATTTACTTAAAACGCAATTGACAGTTTTTAGAATTAACTAAATCTGCTTATACAGCTTTAGTCCTTACCGAAAAAAAACTCGTCAGCTGCAGAATTTTTGTTGTTGCAAATTAATCAGCAAACTACCAATAATGAAAACTGTGGTGTTGGATGATTTGAAATAAAGCAATAGTACACGATATATTCATTATTGGACCTTCACCGAGCGATACTAGCTAAAATACCAGAAATTAAAATAACACGAACCGTTATGGACTGCGCCCTGTTTTAAAAAAAGCGAAATCCTCAAACTTTGTCTTAAGAACGCGCAATGTACAAAATCGCTGTACACAGTGTCCTCCACAAAAATGAAAAGCAAGGCATGAGTTGGGGTTGAAGCCACGGGTAATTGAACACCAGTGCGGGACGAGGGGAGAAGAATTAGGAAAGCCTGCCGCAGCACGTTATGGGAAAGAGAAAGAGCAGCGCAAAAGGATGGACGGCCACTGCCTCACCTGCAATATCAGCCGCGTTGAGAACGAGCGCAGGAAAGGGGATGAACACCCGGCGATGGCGACACAGCGGAACGATCTTCGGAAGTGCTGTCCAGGGGGCTGGTCACGGGGTGTAGGGCGCGTCCGAAGAGTTCACCATGAAGTTAAAGGAGCCATGAAGAGAAAACACAAGTTTGGTTCATTCAAAAGATTGTCTCGTTAGAATCATACTGACACCACTTTCAACGTAAACTTCGCTCAAATAAGCTACATAATTAGGAAAAACGGGAATGGTCATGCGACCCACCAGCTCATTTCCCGCAACAGAACCTATGATGTCACATGAGCTAAGCTCTGCGATTAGCGGAGGCTGGCAGAAGCAGACGCAAATTAGGTAGAGCTTACAAACTAGACGAACGAGCGATTTGCGCTGAAATTTAGGGCACATTCTTTACAAAGCAATAAGAATGATGGGACAAACAGTGGAAGTTACGAAAGCACATGTAAACATAGAAGTACTGATGCGTTCTGCTGTTCGTACTGCGCACAGCATGCTTGGTTTAGCTGCACAGCACTACGGGGCTTGGGGTTGTCTCAGACGACACTGGCCGATTGACGCAAGCAACGGTGTCTTACGTGACCCCATTTGTCGAGCGAGCACTGTTTCAGGGAACGAATATTTTTTCCCAGAACAAAAAAAAGCCAGGTTTAAATGCGGGCAAAAAAAAAAAAGCCAAACGTTTGCCACGGTATGGTGGCGCCATCTAGGTTACGGAACGTAAAGAAACGCGGGACCAAACCAACACCGATGTACAGGGTGGAGACAACCTTTGAACGGTCCCGTGCCGCCGCAATTGGGCCAACGTGCTCAACGCGTTATTCTTTTCGTTTCCCACGAGACCTAGCAACGCGAAACAGACAATATGATTCAAACTTCTTCAGTAAACCGCGTTGCGGCGATAATTTTAGCGCGGTTTTGACACAATGACTTGCTTCGGCGGCGAGCGAGCAACCGAAAATGGCGGCGCCAGCGTATACGTGTCTCTACCCTGTACGGCGGATGCGTGATTGAAGGTACTCTACGCTACAGAGCAGTCGGTTCCTGTGATGTCATTTGGGACCACGAAAACGCACGATTGAGCGGGAAAATCAAAATTTTAACCTAAATTGTTTAATTTCTCAGTGAATAAAGCACCGTTTGTATCCGGACAAGCGCTGGGGCACTATAAAACACGAAATCTTTCGAATAAAACCAACTTGCATTTTCTCTTCATGGCTCCTTTAAACAGCAGAAAACCTCACCGCCCAACAAAGCTGCCGCTTTCACATTTTGCGAGAAGTCTAAGCAGTCTCCTTTTTTCTTGTTTAAATAGGCTCCTGGCAATGACAAAAATGTGGAACTACCATTGGAGGGAGCTTATAATGGTTTGGTGAAAGGGGACGTTCGCGGCAGCAAACTTCAATTTTAGGCTCCACGGCGGATCAACAAAACGTCAAACAAGGCTTCCGCTTTAACATTTATGGAAAGTACTAAGCATATACTGAATTTTTTTTCGGGTAAGCAGCCTATGAAACAGAATATTTTTTTTGCATTGTTGGTTGCCAACAGCCGGTATACAGTTAATTGCCTGAAAATGAGAGGATTTGTCGAACAGTTTAGGCATGTCCGTAAAAAACATGAACTTGCGAGGTATGTCCAGCATTAAATATCCAGCGGAGGGGAACCCTCAACTTGTAATATCCTTTTACGCAGGGAAACTTTTCCCGGCAATGTCCTGCTTTTCAGGAAACTCGTAAATTCGTGGGGTTAGAGAACCTCATCGAAAGCCAGGATGCGTATTATCGTAAACATTTTTTGTTAAACAAAGGCATTTCAACATTTTCCCAAGCTAAGTTCAAGTATATACCAAAGAAAATATAGTAAGCTTTCTCGAATGGATTCCTGGGATATCCAATCCAACACTACGAGTGTGTGCTACTGGGGAGGTAGGTACTCACCACTTTCCCAGAATAAAAGCAGTAAATCTCCGGTATGCACTCCGTTGGCGTAACGTTTCTGTTTGGGGTGTACTGCGCGAATTGGTACCTGCTGCTTGGCACTCACTTCGGCCATTTCGGGAGCCGTTTTAGATGCAGTGCATCTGATTCACTCGCCTTGTCCCTCCGGCGCGTCGTCGTCGTCGTCGTCGGCGTTGTCCCCTCTCCCCATTCTCCTCGACGCGCCAGCTGCGCTCTCCGCCGCTCACCCCCTCTCCTCTCCGATAGCGAACACTCTCGCGAGGGGCATTGGATTGGATTCGATTGGATTGGCTTGGATTGGATTAGATTGGCTTCGCTTGGCTTGGCTTGTTGGATTATGGATGCTGGATTGATAAGTGGATGTGTTGGGTTGTGTTGCGTCATAGCCGCGTCACTTGCGTCATAGCCGCGGCAGACGCGCTGGGGCCGGCGCATGTGCAGTACTCTCTCTTCCGCGTTTCCTCTCCTTCGGGCGCGCTGCGCATATAACCGGTGTGCCGTTCTCCGGCGAAGCAACATCCACGCTTGGCTCAAACACCTAGAGTCCACGCCGCTTTACAAGTCCGCCAACGTCGTCATCGACTGGGACCGGCTTACGCAGTCCCCTCAACGTTATGCGCGCTATAAAACGCGGTCTCTTCGCCGCTCCGCCTATGCGTCGCATCTACGCAGGGGTTCCCGCGAGGGGAGGTGGGAGTTTTTTCTTTGACTTCGCCCACGGCCTCTCGTCGTCATCGTCAAAAAAAGTTGGCTTTCCTACAGGAAGTATTGGCGTACAAGGGCCCTATTCATCATAGACTTTCTTACCACATACACTAGAGAGGAATCTTGCGCTAGCGTCTATGCCGCTATATAAAGGCCGTTTGTGTCCTAATAGGCTCTTATAAACCATCTGTTCGCCTTAGTTTTGTCATTGGCTAGAAGAGAAATTTTTTAGTGGCCGTATATTGGAACACAGTACCACAAAAATGCAAAGAATGGTTGTAATAATATGAGTGGAAAATAAAACAGCCCCTTTTAAAGGTCAGAAAGAAGGACATAAAGCGTATTTGTTGCGAACGGTTGTGCCTACTTTTTGCACACCCAGCGTGGTTGTTAACAATAACGTTAATATTTTTGTGGAAACTCAATGAAGACGCTGATGTTATTATTTTGCCAATATTTCCAATAATAAATTGTTTGAAAAGCTTGGAATTGTTTTTGAGCCCGCCTACGAAAATGTCGCCTTCGTAGTGAACCGGTGCAGCGACGGTCAGCTTCAGATAAACAAAACTTGTTGCTGAGCGAGTTTCTTCATACTTGAAGACAAAAAAACGTGGTGTTAAACAGCCTTCGACGAAGACAAGATAAACGCGTACAGGCACCTTATCTCTGGTATCCTAACTTCGTCGACGTACGTTTGGGATCCTTTTTTTTCGTCAGCTGAACTTTCAGGGTGGCATAATACCCGCTGAGTCATACGTTCCTTCGACTGCGGCATGACCAATGTTAGGCACGATCACCCACAGCCTGCTTTTTCACCGAGCAAGAAGTTGTTACAGTTCCCGGCTACCACAGAACAGGGAGGATACCGGCAACCTCGAACCCCCTACAGGGGTAATGCACAGTGAAAAAAGCAAGTCCAAAAAACTGCTTAAGAATCCAATCGACATGCCAAGCCCGAGCCAGAAGCACGGGTCTTTCCAAACCCCTCCCATGACGACATGGATGCCGAGGTGCTGTTTCTACGTAGTATGCTTACTAAGAAAGTCAATAATTAGTGACGTGATGTACGTATAGCTACGACTACTTCCAGTGTAATTTCACGGAACTATCCCAATGAAGGCATCAAACACGTCTCATATTATACTCAAAACACTTGTGTTATAAGTATTAAGACAGTAGATTAGGCTGACAAGGGAAAAACAATCCTTCATACTAAAATTGGTGTGTAGACCACAAGGCGATCGAGAGACATTCATCCAAAATGGAGCGAAAGGGGGACGTTGAGGTAAAGAACATCACGCAATCTTTTTGAGGTATCGACTTATTTATTTCCCTCGCGTTTAGTAACATAGTTGAGCCCTCTGTTTTAATGCAAGCTTTGTTGCGTTATCACATTCCGGGCGCCACCAACACCACGCTATCGTCTTCTGCCGGGTTACAAGTTTATGGCGTGATCACTGAAAAATATGGCCGCGACCCTCGCTTGTATGGCGCATAAGGGCGGCGAAGCACAAGGCTTGACAACCGCGGGGCATACCGATGTTGCCGATTCACTGATTCGCAAGATCGACTTAAATCAGCGCAGTAATGCATAAAGCAGTCACTTTTCTTTGTTATTTTCTTCCTGAGTTCGATCATGTGAGCCACCAGCTTACTAGGAGGAGTGTGGACAAATGCCATGCCTTGGGTTTTCATTTCCCATGGAAAGGCTTGTACTGCCCTCAAGTTAGTGTTACGCAAAAAAATAATTTTTATTATATCGCCAAACATAAGTGCGAACTGTGTCCCGTTGTTTGTATGCTCCGTACAAAGTGACTTAGAAACAGTCAAATCCATTAATTCTCCAAGTAGAAAACAAGCTTTAAACTGCGCGTGATGCGAAACCTCGCCTCCTGCGAATAACCGGGATTTCACGGCGCCGAAGGTGGGTCAAATTTACGGTCGGTGAAACCACGTCCAAATTGCAAAAGCATAAAAAAACAGAAGCTGAAACTTACCTACAGGGAACCAAAATACGCAAAGTCCCATTTAAAATGCACACATCTGTCATGAAAAGATTTTATGCGTGGTAAAAATACTTCGCTCCAAGTGCAGCAACCTATTGTAAATAAAAAACAGCGCACACGGGATTCGAATTCGGTTTAACAGTATTACCATCAAGAACCAAAATCCTTGCACCGCGAGGCGGAATGGTCAACCTCGGTAAATAGATGTCAGACGGAGGTGGATCTGTGTCGAAACGTGCCCCTATAAGGCATCAGGGGTCGCTAGGCTGAGCGCCCTACTAAGCGCCTTTTTTCGGCCGTAAAGAGCTAAAGGTACGGAGCGTGACACCTGAATAGCACGCCGGGAAATTTAGGCAGCAGTACACGAGGAGGATAGGAGAACTCCTCTTAAGACACAGCGCCCGCCTGTAAGCGCCACTGTATGGCGAAAGGAACGAGCTTGTGGCAGTGCTTGTTAGCCAAGGGTTACGGAAGTGTTGACCGGCGGAAGTGCTAAGTTCAACGAGAAGTTGTATAGCCGATCTAGAGTACGTCCAGCTTTAAGCTTTCGCCTTCACATTTTTAGAAATTTTAAGCTTCCCCCACGCCTTTTGAGCTCTGTGTGCAACGTTTCGGCATTACCTGCGTGATACCAAACTGTTTATACACTTACTAAAACAATCATTCTCAAACGGTTTGTCGTATGTTTTTTTTATTTGAATTTTTAACGCAGATCATTTCTTTAACTCACATGTAGCGTCCGCCGTCCGTCCGCAACAGCTCAGCACGCAGGCGCGCCCTCTCCCCCACTCCTCCTCTCCCGCATCACGCTACCCTCCTCGCTCTCAACAACAGGTCTGTACCCCTCCCCCTACACTATATGAAAAAATAATAATAGTTATCGGCGCTTGGTTTTGATCCCACGACCCTGTGGGCGGAACGCGAGGTACATGGTGCTCTTCCCACTGCGCAACAAAAGCGACACAGAATCAAAGGGTACGAACGCGCCTTATATCCTTGACTCATTCAAACTACGTCAAGAAGCTGCTGATACACGGCAGCAGTTGCATCGATCTCGTCTTCACCAGTTGCTGCAACGAACGACCACTGCTTAAAGACCCCTTAACAGTACACATTAGTGACCACGAAACCGTCGTTCTCAGCGTCCTATACAACAACAACAGCAACAAATAAATAAATAACGACTTACAACGACCTACTCTTGTCTTCACTTCTTGCGTCACAAAAAAAAAAGAAAAATTGGGCCCCTCTCTCCACGAGGGGGGACTCGAGTCGCAAAATCACGAAAGTAATAATTATTATATGAAAGAAATAATAATGATTGATAGTAATAAGCAATAATAGTTAACACATTCACTACCACCCCACCACCACCCCCCAAACACTAACGTTAACGCAATACACCCACCCTCTACGCGACGCATTTACTAGAGTCCCCCCTCGTGGGGAGATAGGCCCAATTTTTTTATTTCTTGGCAAAACAAGACACGTTGAGACTAATGGCGAACGTGGCCTGACAGAGGCCCAGCCGCCCGATTTACAGCGTACATGACATCATGTCTGTTCACAAATTTAAGCATGATAGCACAATCGTAACAGAGAAATAGCACAAACAAAGTCATTACTACATTTCTATGTATTATACAAAGCATAGGTCTCAAATTCACAAAGGGATCACAATGTACACATAAACGCAGTAATTCGTGTGCATGAACTTTCTCAGTTACAGTACTAGTCACAATTACGTATTAATATATTTTTGTTTGTAATTGTTTTTAATTTCTACCTTCAGGGAAACATGTAGACATATACTTCGAACCCTTAATTATATATCAGTATTGCGAGCGTTTTGCTTAACTAACATTTCTTTGACCTGTTTTTTAAACGCAAGTTCACGGGCGTGGAAGTTTAATTTTTCTCCTAATTTATTTACTATTTCAGTTGACTGGTACAGGAAAGATTGCTCACCAAAGTTCCTTCTTACTTTTGGAGTGCGCCGTATTGTATGCCTGAGATGGTAGCCAGAAGATTTATTGCTAACTTGATTATGGGTCTTTCGCTTGTAAATGGTGTGTGTGCAGAACCTTCATGTAATAGATTTGGTCAGCTTGAAGCATTGAATATTCAGTAAATACAAGACTTGTTCTGAAATCTGCTCGAAACGTGATAACCTAAATATATGCCCAGTTCAGTTACACACCTTATTAGTTGGATCGTAAAGTCACGTTAGGTCAATCATTTTAAGACTACACATTGTTATGGAACTCTTCGCATGTGCCAAAATTTATATATCATCAATTGGAAACAGCCATACCAATACCACGATAAGTTTAGCCTCATTATTTTATAGCAGCATTTTAATGTGCAAATGTCTTTACAGCAGCAAACGTTATTTATAGCTTGCACATTTACTTATTTGTATTGTTATGTTAAAAAAAGTAGGACTTGTTAGTAAATAAATTTTTTTTTCTCACAAACTTTTGGAAGAGCAGCAATTAATGACAGGTGTAAGGTTGGATGATTCAAAATAAAATAATACTGCACAATATTAACATTATTGGACCTTGAACAAAGGCTCGTGATACTCAAAAAAACACCCGAAATGAAAATTTCATTAACCAGTGGCTGCGCCCTAGTTTAAAAAGCTAAATATTTTGATCTTAGTTTAACCGACCGCGTTATGTACAAAAAAATCGCTGTACACCGAGTTCAGAAAAACGAAAAGCAAGACATGAGTTTGGCTTGACGCTGCAGGGAAGCTCAAGAGCAATACGGAATGAGGGAAGGGGAAGGACTGAAAGCAAGGCTGCCGCGGCATGCTCTGGGGAAAGGTAAGATATGTCGAAAGGACGGGCGGCCTCAGCCTCACGTGCAAATCAGCCGCATTGTGAGCTACCGCAAAAACGAGGAGGAACACGCGATTTCTGGCGATGGCGAAACAGCAAAACAATCTTCAAAAGTGCTGTCCAGGGGGCAGGTCATGTGGTTCCGGGCGCAGCCGAACAGTTTACCATAAAGTCAAACATCAGAAAAACTCACTGCCCAAGAAAGCTTCCGCTTTCACAGGTTTAAAACATTCTATGCATCCCCCCTAATTTTCGGCGTTCAGTAGGCTTCTGGCGATGGTGAAAGAGAGGAACCAGCCTCGGAGGGCGCTCTGCAATGGGGTGGTTACATGGTGACGGGCGAGGCAGGAAAGCTAAACATGAAGTTCTGCGGCAGATCAACAAATCGTCCAACAAGACTTCCGCATTCACATTTTTAGAAATTCATGAGCATCCCCGTAGTTTTTATTGGTCAAATAGCCTAACAACCAGTTATAATTTCAGGATGGTGGCCAAAAGCCATTATAGTTCTAATTACCTTAAAACGGGGGGCTCGTCGAACGGCTTAGACATGTCCGTAAAAATAACATTAACCCCCAGGGCGTTGTCCAGCATTAAATATGCAGTAGAAAGGAACCCCCCCAGGTAATGGTATTTTGCGAAGGGAAACTTTCCCTCGCCAATGTTTACCACTTAAGGAAACTCACAAATTTGAGTGGTTAGAAAAATCTCGTCTAAAGCCAGTAAATTGTATAATCGATAACATTTGTTAAAGAAAGGCGTTTAAATATTTCCCCAAGGTACGTTCACGTAAACATCCAACAAATAAAAGTTAGGGAGAAGAATAAATTTCCACCAATTTTAAAACCCGTAAGGAAGCAGGCCATTCGCCAGTAGGGTTCCACGCTGGTGTGTCGGCGACATGCAGCGCCCCCTGGTATCCGATGTCCCTAGTTAGTAAAAAAGCAGACGACCCTCGACGTCCTCCATGTGTTTCAATTACAGGCCAGAGTGAAACCTGGTTGTACTTAGTTAATTCTCATTTTGGTGCGTTTACCTGACTGCATACTCAAATAGCCCTTTAAGTAGTTCCAAAGGCTAAACAAAATGACCTAAGCTACAACAAACCGATTGATCGGCTTTCTTGTGAGGGAGCTGCCGCGATCGTCTCGACGTGGGACAGCATCGCCAGTTCGGGTAGTCTAACTACCCGACGATACTTATCGTTCTTTCATCTTGAGTACGGTCGACAAAGGAAGAGTTCCAAAGTAGCAGGACAGAATGCGGCTCATATTATAGCGTGAGGTATCTGTATTATTCTGTAAATGGTTCCTTCATTGGGAGCATGCCAGCGTGGGCGAAACGCGCAGCCGACTCAGCTGACCCTGCTGGCCTGGCACCACCTTAAAAACAACTGGAAATTTTGTTTTGTATTTTCGGGAAATAAATGATTCTTGGTTCACATTTAACGCTTCACGAGTTACGAACGGCAGGTACATGCATTTACTAGACAGTAGGTGAGGCAATAGCGTAAAATAAACAATTTTAGTGCAAATAAAGGATGCAAAACAAGCACCAAATCACACGTCCACTGTCTGCAGATATGTATACTTCTTTCTATACTTACATAACTTAAAACACCCAAATACACAGTGCGCGGCCCAAATATTTAGAAACGATCGTAACTGACTGTGTTGTTTATCTTGTACTGCAGGGGTCGGAAACCTACAGCCCGAGGCCGGATGTCGCCCACGGGCCGGATGTGGCTCCTTGTTACTAACAACCTGAACGCCGATACGTCAGTTTCTACCTCAAATGGGGTTAGACGACGGACAAGGACAAATAATTCATCGCTTCCAGTTGCACGGTTTACCAGCTTCACACTTAGCCAGATTATTGTCAAATATTATTGGCAATGCCCCGAAATCTTTCTCATTGCCTTGAAAGCCCCCTCACGCTCTCGCCCGATTCGCCATCCAGCCCTCCGCCGTGTCGACTTCATGCAATTCGGCACTACACCTTACAACAATGCCGACCCCTATTCTACCCAAATTGGAAAGTACGAACAAACAAGAAAACCCCGATACCCCAGGCAGTTGAAACGAACACAGTTGTTTGAAACTTTGGTAAGTTCCGGGAATCACAAAACACAGTTCGCGCTCCAGACACCCGTGTTTTTTTACTGATTGCTAGAGCGGATGTCAGCTTTGAAATTTCGTGCCAGTACTCCTTTAAGCAGGTGCATTAGCCCTTCTCACGCCCGATTCTTGGCCAATCCCCCACGTGGGTATGTGCCATGTCAGCGGCCAGGCAGCGCGCGCCCATCTCCCCCCGTTGCCAAGGAAGACGAGGAGATTCCTGGCCAATCCCCCACGCGGGTATGTGCCATGTCAGCGGCCTGGCTGCGCGCGCCCATCTCCACGTGCGCGGACATCGCCGGTGGACGCACGTTCAGGGTCGCTTAAGAAGTGCATTCACACTTAAAACAGAACCGCCACTCAGTTCGCACGAACACTTTGTTTGAAAACTCACTAGTTCCGGAATCACAAAACACAGTTCGCGCTCCTGACACTGGCTGCAATTTTTTTACTGAGCTAGGCAATAAAACGGCAGCCTTCCTCTGCACCATTTACCGTAACGGTGTCAAAAACTAGCATTGTTTAATGAAAGTGCACGCGTTGTGGGTAGGTACGCAAAAGCGGGGCACACCTCAAAAGACAAGCCTGCGTTCTGGCGGACTCGCTGCCTTTCACGCACGATCATTGCAGATTGTGTTTCCTTTATTGTTTTGATCGGATATTGTTGAAACGGCTTTGTCACTAAGCGCATTACTTTGAACAAGCAGCTTTCACTTCAAATTTCCCTTCATACGACTGTCGATCGACAAACCTACGAGTGGCAGAGCGCCGCCACCGTCCGAGGACTTTTTTCATTACTGTAAACGTATTTTGTGCTGGAAAGCCTTTTCCTTAATTCGAAGTTGATCACCCGAAGAGATCGGCCGCGTTGGAGATGAGCTGGGTACCATTTCGCGAAACAATCGCTAGTATCGAGCTCATTTTGATTCTGTCCACACGGGTTGCTATGGGAACCCCGCAGCTCTGTACTACCCGGGAAGTCGTTTGCGCAGCTCCTATGGGTAGAGCAGGAGCTGTGTAACACCTCGGTATTTTTTTCTCTCGGGCATGATTCTCGTGCTTCCGTACATTCACGTGGGAGGGCCCAAATTCACATGGACAGTTGCCACTCCGCCGTCTGACGAATAATCAATTAGGCGCCACCGCTTACGGGGCAATGCATGCGCTCTACACGCGCAGGCCAGCCAGCACGCGGAGGCGAAAGCACAAACCCACTGAACTGTGCCTGGGGAAAGGGAGCGGCTAGCGCAGAACAACTGTTCCAACGGTAGTACACTAGAGAGGCATCTCGCGGCCAAAGTCTCCACGTCCGTGGGGCCAGACGACAATAGGGAGTTTTAGAATACGGGCCCCAATGCTCTGCAATCTCCAAGCGTCGTGGGGCGCCGTACTGCGCATGCGCAGAAGCCAAGCCGTCTTCGGGGTTTTGGGTTTGCGTTTAGCGCGCGCGCTGTTTTGCCGAAATAGCGGTCGCCCCAAAGCTCACCCCAATAGGAGGTTGCGTTCTTGCGTCGCCCTCGCAGCCAGCGAGAACGCGCGTGACCATGGCAAAAGCGAAGCCTTCGGCTCGTTTCCGGATCCCCCCGATCAACTATGACAATCGCCGAGGTTATGTAGATTCTGCGCGTTGTTTGAAAGAAATAGATAAAGCAGGCAATATTGAAGCGTTTCTACTCTCGGAAACAGTCCGCGTAAACGCTAGCCGCACCTGAACGTTTGTCCCACTAAGCGGCTCGAACCGGCGCAGACCAGTGTAGCAACAGCTCGTCGCCACTCTACAAATCAATCTGATCGCGCTAAAGACGTTCCACATGCGCGAAAGTAGGTGTTAGTGTAATGAAAAATTGTGCAAGGGATTGTTATAGGCGCTGAGTTTAAAAGCGGCCATCAGACATCTGCCGCGATCCTAAGCCTACCCTGACCTGCCGCGGAGGTTCCGCGGTCCGACCGCCACCGCGGCGCGGTTTGCGGCTAGCGGGCGAATTATGGCGCTACCTGTGCGGAAGCATCTAAACAGGCTACGGCACATTTCTTTGTCACCGATCGCTCAAACGGCAGTTATAGCGAAAAAAAGCTCCATGTGTGAGGAAGGCGATGACAAAATGACGAAAAGTTGTGTTAGGTATTGTCCTTCGCAGTTGCACAGATAGCGGCGATCAAATATCCGCCACGATGTTAAGCCTAAAGTTCCCATCACCCGAGCCGAACCGAGGAAAGCAAGGCGTCTGCAGGCTGTTCAGGATGCCCCTGTTCTAAAAGTCGCCACGCGCGAGCGCATTGGATTTGGGTTCCCCTGACTTCTTGGGCGCCCTGACGCCGTCTTTCCCTATTCTAAAACTGCCTAACAGAGAGTATTAGAATAACCTGCGCAGCCATACGCAATTAGTTATCCAACTATATTTCTTTGCGTCGTTTGCAATGCACAATTGCTACAAGCTAAGTCAGTTCTGCGTGAAGTGGATGGAAGGGGAGCGGACGCTATTTTACCAAATAGCGTGCGTACATGAGGCGGCGTACTTTTCAAACATAGCGGCAAGTAGCTCGACAACCATCTGGGGTTTCGCTCTTCTGTGGACAGTAGTTTCCTTCGAACGGACCAAGTTCTACACTCCTGCGTTTTTAAATACGTCGCGTGGTTCGCACGTCACCCTCGCGAGTCTCAGTATTGTCGTGACATCGCTGACTGTCCGAACGAAGCTTCATAGCCAGGCGAGTGACCGAAGACGTGCGTGTGTGTGCGCGTGTGTGTGCAAGCGTGTGCGTATCGTGTGCGCGTGTGTGCGTGTGCATGTTCGTGTGCGCGCGCGTGCCTTTGCGCGTCTTTGCGTGTGTGTGTGTGCGTGTGCGCGCGCGTGCGTGTGTGTGTGTTCGTTCGTGCGTGTCTGTGCGTGAGTGTGCGTGTGTGTGCGTGCGCGCGCGTCCGTGTGTGCGTGTGTGTGTGTTGTGTTTGCATGTGTTTGTTGGGGCGTGCGGTGTGTGTGCGTGTGGTGCGTGGGTGTGCGTTGTGTCTGTTGTGTGTTTGGTGCAGTGCGTGCGTGCGTGCGTGTGCGCACGCGTTGCGTTTGTGTGTGTGGGGTGTGGTGTGCGTGCGCGTTGCGCGCGCGTGTGTGTGTGCTGCGTGCGTGTGTGTGTGTGTGTGTGGGGTGCGTGTGTGTGTGGCGTGTTGTGTGTGTGTGTGTGTGTGTGTGTGTGTGTGTGTGTGTGCGTTGTTGACGGGTTCTCTTTATGTGTTGTGGACGCCGTACGTGTTCGGGTATGTAGTATGGTGGCTTTTTTAAAGCTTCTCTTCTTTGAAAACCAAGTTCTTGACGCTCAACGTCGCTTCGGCTGAAAAACCCCCCCGGGGGAAGGGGGGCCCCTGGGGGGTGTTTCCGGATTTGCGACGGGCAGGAGGAGGCAGCCGATCGCCTGCCTCTAAATCGCGGTTCAGACTTGCAACGCATGTCGTGAGTTGTGTTTGTTCGAAACGCATCTTTTGTTCGAAACGGCTGAATTGTTTTTCAACTTGAATAACATGCGTGCGTCCACCCGGGAAATTGGTTCAGGGCGTGCTGTGCAATTGCACGAGGGATGTGCCACGGGGCTTCAACGTTTTCTTTATGGAACGGACTAAGGAAAGAGAATATTCATATCATGTCAAGGGCATGTTGCATAAATACTAATGTCGTAGATGTCGTAAAATAATCGTAAAATGTTCACGCTCGCCGCCCGCAGATCAGCCGGCGAGTCATATCGCAAAACATTCGACGGATAGCGCCGTAAGCATTAGCGTGTGGCTACGCAAAACTGATGAGACGCTCTACTAAAATTCCACTCGGTGTGTTTACGCAGCGTGACGCAAAAAAATTGGCGTTTAGCGTACTCCCAGGCAACAAACGCTGTACTAAAACTCCCTAATAATTACCCTTCCTTTGTCTGCTACATAAACAACTTTCGGGACTTGGCGCGGCTGTCTTCCTTCGCAAACGAACGTCATCGGGCGTCATTGTCCCCACCGAAAAAAGCCGTGCCCCGAACGCGCCGCAGCGAACTCGCTACGGCAACAGCACAGTGTTGGCAGTGCTGTGCTTCCAGACAGAACGGCGGGTACCTATCCTTTCACACGAAAGGCCGCGGTGTCTGGTTACTGACCTAGGGAATGGATTTTACAGTTGGGATAATCAAACTGCCTTAATTGTTTTTCTAACCCAGCCCTTCTATCCAGCTTTTAAACGATTTTTTTCTGCCTCGCAAATAGAACAGGGAGTGCGGCGGAACTTTGATGGGCTTCCCAAATCGCAGTGCGGAATGTAACAGTTACCGTTTGTTTCATAACTAAAATACGCGGTTTACATAGGGCATGGCAATGCCCCCAGGCAGATGAAATGCGCAGTCGTTTTTTTTTTTTTGTTTTTGTCAGGGGTAAAACACCTTCACGGCTCGGGCAGTCGGCGTCCCATGTCGTCGTCATATGTCTTGTTTTTACGAAACTACAGGATGGTCGTTCTCCAACACCTCTCGCTTGGACGTTTCACCGGGATGCGGACATTTCAGTGTAGGATATTTCGGTGCAGGACGTTTCGGTGAGGAAATGTCCCCGGCATTCTCTTAACATTCAGCTTCGGATACTTTAATATAGTCAGATGATGTGAATTTATGTGCGAGAGTTGTGTTAGAGCACCTCTGCGTGGAAACGAAAGCTAAACAGAGGCGGAGAACGAGCGCGTGATGCCCCGTTTCTAGAATAGATGTCAAAAATTAACGTTGTGAGTTTACTGGCGTTCAAACACTGTTTTTATTAATTTTAACCTTCATGTGAACAACTGTGATATTTTAATCCGATTGCTACTTAAGCGGTTTGATTTCTATCTCTTCACCCTCTTCCTACTACCTCCAGGCCAAACCGCAGTGACGAAAAAAGAAAGGAAACGAGCTGGCTTGAGAGCGTCTGCATTCTTTGTACATTACTTCTTCCATCAGTCTCGTTTTGTTTGCATTCGGTGTCTCAACATTCTACTTACAACTAACCAAGGATGGCACCTACAGTCAGGTCGCTGAGGGTGAGGGCGTGAAGTTGGAGAGGTCTCAGAATGGCCGGGAACAGTCGGGAGTACTGCTGGTAGAGAGAGAGGAGTTGCACTTGTGCTTGTACAATGTGTAGACTAGACGTCGAAAACTTGCAGACATTTGTCGCAGCTTCCACCAAGCCAGCCTATTGAATTTTCTCTTATAATGGAAGAAGAGAGGGAATATCTGGGGTCTCCAGGATATGCGCGACTTGAGTTAGTGGCTAATAGGTGGACCGAAGACTAAATAAGTGCGATTCCAGGAGGAAGGCCACTGTAGGGATGACCGCGACGCCCGCAAGGGTGTAGCCAGCAGGCTTGTTCCCTTCGATGGGGGCGACGGGCGCCAACGATACTGGTCATTGTGTCCTCAGCGGCTTTCAGGATGGCTTTGTGTTGCTCATTCGACACGTTGTATGATCTTATGGTAAATGTGCAGATTTCTCATGCGTCGCTAGGCCTGCTGGAGTTTCAGAGAAAACCGCAAATAACGACTAAAAAGGAATCGGGGGAGCTTGACTTTTAATGGAAGAGAGGTGGCCCTGGGGAAATTAATTAAAGTGAGAATCAAGTAAGCAAGTAAACATAGAACGAAGCTTGGTTTGCACGTACATATTTGGTGGAATTTGTATGCAGAACACGTACGCGTTTTATGAGCATAGACTTGTATGTAAAAAAATGGCGATAACACCACTTGCAAGTTAATTTCAGCTTCGCAGCGCAGCCTAAATAAAACTCTTGATGAGATTTCTGCTATTTTGGTGTGAAGGGAATGTTTGTAACATTTTGGATAGTGATAACGTGCATTGTATTGATGTTTATTTACATTTAAAAATGCGTTAGACCATCGTAAACACTGGTTAATTATCTCAACTACGTAGCAAGCCGCAAAAAAGTGCGAAATGATTTACCGTATTTACCCAACACCCTACCCATGTTTACACCCTTAAGGGTGCTGAGGGGGTTCATTTAACATTGTACAGCTTTTTAAAACCTTTTAAGCACCCTAATTTAAATCCCGCATCATACATCAGGGTGCTTCAAAATAAAGGGTGTAAACTACACTTTAAAAGCTTGCAACAAGAGCCGAAAATGGTGCTCATTGGTACATTGGTTTTTACGGCAGATTAGAGTGTTCACCACTGCACAGCTAACTCTGCGCTACATAATTTCTTGAAGTGCATCGCAATGTTTATTTCGTTTTCCGGCTGTAGGGGAAAGGAAGGCTAAAAATGCCTCTTGTACTGGTAAATTAAAACTTTCCCGGAAGCCATCGAAGGTTTCAACGAACCTGAATCTACCTAAGAATTCGTTCTACTATTACTATGCAGCAAGGCTGTGAACGTTACTCCACGCAGTTTTTATTGAGGGTTTCTCATTTTAAGATAAACAAAAATGTATCGAATGGTATTTTTAACTGTTTCTTAAAATGGTGTGTCCCTAATAAATATTTAAAAAAATATATGGAACAGTACACAACCGAAAATGTAGGCGATTACGATAGGATCTCTCATGCCAAACCCAATATAAAGCAGCAGCGGCCCAGAAGTTGAAACGGGAAAAAAATCAGCCCATGCTTATTACGAACATCGACACAATAACACTCTCCCTCCCCTTTTTTTCAAGAGCCTTGCACAGACCACACCACAAGCTTGAACTGTGACATCTGCAACATAATTTCGACGTTCCCTGTTCCTCTCCTGCTCACCAGCACAATCATGCCACCCTCTGCAAAAGTCATTCTCTTCGCTCAGTGGAGCTACAACGTACCAGCAATCACAATTTTGTTACATCATTATTCTTAGAGACCGTCTATGTATTGTAGAAATGCAAGATACAGAGCTTCTCGGTCTCTAATGCGCAACCAACGCTGGAGAACAAGGCGGGCATTAAAGGAAAACAAAATTGTGTGTGTGTGTGTGGGGGGGGGGGGGGATAGTCAAGAAATCAGGGGCTGAAAAACAGATGCCAAATAATACTACGATTACTTACACGAAAACAAGAACAAATGCCATTGCACGGTATTATCTGCACATGCTGCTTTATCATCGTTCAAATCGGGCGCCGAAAAACTCTGAAGTTTGCGTTTTGTGTTTGTAAACTTTAAAAATCGAAGTTTTTTTTATTATAACAAACAATACATAGCAAAACCTAAAGTTACTGTTATATTCAGTAAAATGGGATATTATTTAAAGAAGTTGTCGTTTTAAGTTGTTTACGCAACGCACTGCATACGGGCGAAAGCGTGAGTGCGGCGTGTGGCGGAGGCCAAAACAGTATTATTCCAATCGCCCCGTGGGTCGTCGTCCTTGTGGTTTGCTGTTAAACAAGCGGAGTTGTTATGATTATTTGGTCCCTTCGTCGCCTTCTGTTGTGTCTGTCGTGTTCGACTTCGCCATGAAGTATTTGAGAACAACTTTGCCACCACAAGACGTCTAATTTGATTTAGCGCTTGCCCCTAAACGTCGCTGGCTCTTCTGCGTCCATTTCCTGTCAGGTAAGCTGTATGTCACATTGCCGCCTTTCTTGTCACTGGATGTCGTTTGTAGCTGTCGCTCGCCGCTTTAAGGATTCGTAACAGGAGCCCGCGTGTGTGAATTGGTTTAACTGAACTGGTAGGTTGAACCTAGAGGGCTCGTCTCTAGAAAGGCGATGAACACAAATGCATTGTGGTGCTCGCATTCAGCGCTAAACACAGTGGTACTGGACTTCGTAATGTTTCCTTTTCCGCAGCACTATACTGAACTGCTTCAGAGTTCAACACTGAGAACCACGACTTACGTGTAGTTTAGTAGAACACGAACGGCCGCTCCTCTACACTGCGGTGCGCAGCATTTACGGCTTCGTTAATTACCGCAGTCATTTGTGCCGTGTTGACCATCGCTAGGGAGAATCGTTTGCGAACGAATGTGCGCGCCTCGCAAGCTTCGTTGCATTTGCGGCGAGCCACCTCAACATGTGTACGGTGACGCTGTGTTGGGGAATTATATTTGGCTGAATGTTGTGTTGCCCGAGTTGTAACATTCGTGCACCCAATCATTTCCATTCTTTCATGTGTGGTAATCATGTGTCATCCTGTTTTAAACCTCTGGACGGTCTGAGCACGTCACGCCATTCAACTAAAAAAGAGCCACAAGCATTGTCAAGGGTTTGTCCGACAGAACGTAAGTTTTCAGAAACAGTTTTGGTAGCACAGTGGGCTATTATAGTTGAGTAATTTTCGATCGCTTAAATGTACAAGTACTCTCACCCATACTAATTATTCGTGTTTCATGGATAACCTAAGAGTTAGCCGCTAAACGGCAACCTTGATTGCTTATGTTGGAAAAATCCAAGTTCGCCCAAGAATATACTGCTGGCTTAGACGTTAAAGGGGCACTGACACAAAATTTTGAAGGCGAGATAACGTCGGAGATAGATTGGTGGGAACACATATACATCATCTGCAAAATATCAGCGGCGAATACAGCCTAGAACATATTTAAAATCAATTTTGAAGTGTGCGAAACGCAACCGAGCAGCCAGCAGAGGACCACGCGCAATTGTAAATAAACAACATCCAAACACGTCACGAGTTTGTGTTTGCCGCTTCCGCACTACCGGCGTTTTACGCGGGCTCGCCCGGCTCGCCGCTCCAATCGGAGGGCCGGAGGGCGGAGCTTCTGCTCTCGAGAACGAACGACCCGATCGTTGGCGGCGGAGGCGCCGTGATTTAGTCAGCTAATCGGGCAGCTGGCCGCGACCAAAGTTCTACAGCGATTCCAGGCACTCTGTTTCTATTACTGTTTATTACCATTGGATGCGAAAACGCGCCGGAGGCACGAAAAGCCCACTGAGCTAGCCGCACGGTCGCTGTGCAGGCGGCGGCCACGGCCGCGAAGTGGCCCAGGCCGGCGCAGGTAGCTCGAGTGATAGCTTGTTACCGCTGCACGAAATTGTCCCCAAGTCCCGACATAGTGGCTTACATGAGAAAGGAGTTAATGATGCGATAGCGGGTTGCATTAAAAATTGTCATCTGCACCGCTTACGAGAGCGGCACTCGAATATCCGCCGCAGTGCTGAGCGAACACATCTGTAGGCGGACCTGTAGGCAGACCGGCCGGCTGCTCCCAGCGCGCGTCTTGCCACCCACCGTCTCGAGCGTCGCGCGTCGTTCTTTAGCCGCAGTAGCATTTGCACTCGCAGCGCCTGCGTCACATCCACGGTCGCTTTTTAATTAAGCGCCTCACGAGATCAGTACGTGGGGGCATTCGCAGAAACTGCCGTCGATGCGGATTCGACAGTGCTACGGCGGCTCTGCTCTGTGATATCCCTCCGACGGTCACGTGGTCAGCTTTGTTCACACAAAATCCACAAAATCCATCGTTTCACGGCACTCGCTGAAACCGAAACTGCGACTGGCCGCATTTAAAATCCCTCTAATTAAACAACCGTCGCACGCTGAAGCAAATGAGGTTTCTACAGGTTATAAGTAGGTCACTAGGTACTTATCGCAACGAAAAAACAAGATGCTAAATTTTTGTGTCAGTGCCCCTTTAATCACCATGTATCCGAATATCCCTGTGGTATTTATGTTTATCTTGAAGCCGTAGTTCTCAGGTGAAGTCACACAAATATCGTTACGTTTGTAGTTTAGTCTGGGATAAAGCCCGACGAGTCGTTCAGTTTTTCTTTTTTGTTGTGTTTTCCTCCTCCATTTTGGTTTTGTTTTTGTTCAGCCTTTTTTGCATGTTTATCATGTGAATTGACAGTCCTTGCAGTCCACTTTTCCAAATAGTTATGTAACTGACTGTACCATGTAATAAGGTGTGATTGGGGCCCTGAAGGATGGGATTTCCCGTACGCTAGTGCTGGACGACCAATAAAGGAACTTCGTTTTACAAAAAAAGAGATTTGTAAGTGTGAAGTATTACCTGCTTTATCCCAAACTGGAACGTGCTGCTTACAATGCCTGGCGCTTTTGCTGGAAGGACTGTGGATGCTATCAGCTGACAAGCTCAGAGGAAAAGCACTCAAACCAACGCCGCCTGTATAAACATTGCCTAACGCGTGACCGAAAAATGGCCAAACAGCCACTCTCCTGTTGCTCTCTCCTACCCTTCCCCGCTCCGTAGCCTTCCAGCGTGCTTTCGTGTCCGTCAGCCAGCGCCGTTTCTCGGAAACAATAGAAAATAGTGGAAAGATTGTTTAGCGTTCCCGAGGCGGCGCTCCTACGCCTTCTTGTTTTTCACCATGCCTGTCTGTCTTGGTCTGTCACTGATAAAACTTGCTTTGTCACGAAGCAAAATCCCTTGCGCTGCCGCAGGCCGATGCCGGCTTTGCGCGCTTATCTACTCGGATCACAGGCCCTGAAATTTTCTGAGTGGGGCATCCCCCTCTATCCCCTCCGCATTTAGGTATTGTTTTGACCGCGCTGTTCGCACTCCGCATCGGTACGCACTTTTAAAATTGAGGACTGTACTGTAGAAGCGCCCGGACAGCGTGGCGGGATCCCAGCTGCTTATCCTTTTGTTTCCTATAATTTTCTGAAGTTTACAAGCACGTGATATTATGGGAAAGTAATCGTAGAAGTAAGCGCCTGAACAAAAAACGTGCACGGAATTTTTTCTTCTCTAAATACTCCAGAAAGAAAAGTATCAGTAAAATAATGGCTGCCCCATCCGAAAATATCGTTTTTCTGTTAGCTATATGTCTACCCGACAATCAGTATGTTCTTACACTATTTCAGTCCGCCTCCGTCTTTATCTTTGGAAAAATGCAGCAAGTATGAAGCGAGCGACACGTTGAACGAGATCCCCAGTCCGCCACAGAACTAGCGCCCCGTCGCGGCTAAGATGTAAGCGAACGGCCTTGAAGCCCAACAGCAAGCTGACAGACACACGTCGTAGAAGTGGGTGCAGCGTTCGCGACTCGCGAGCAGTGACGTAAGGCGAAATGTCCGCCGGCACGCACCACATAGCGGATCAGTGCCTGAACTAAGCGTCCCTACCCTTCCAATTGAAAAGCGCGCGACGCGTCAGGCAATGTTAATACAGGCGGCGTTGCTCAAACACACCTGCCAAATCCCTTGCTGCTCCAAGATACGTGCAAGAATCTAGTCCCCTCAGCCTTACATTGCACCTTTTTTAAGCAGCTGTCGTGCATGCCCCGCCTACTCCTGATTGGGCGTGTTCTTATTCTTTCTTGCGGCCACCACATTCGAGTCGTCACGTTAATTTGGGAATGGTTGTATCCAGCATTTGCAGGCAAGATAGGAGAGCTTGAACACACCCCACTTGCCCGCAATAAGTCTTTAAAGATCTCCACCAGCTGAAGGTACTGAAGTGAGATGCAAGCATTGCCTAAAAACCATAGCAGAAGAGTATATATGAAGCATAGTTTACGTTGAGTGTTTATGTCCCATTTACGTGATTTGAACGAAACAAGTTTCATTTAAAAGGGGCGCATCGTCTTTGCGGACTGCTGATGCCTGATGGTTAAGTTTTAGGCACAAATTTAGCAGATTGCTCACATATCTTACCTGTATGTGTGCTTGAGCATTCAAAAGCGAATGTTAGCAGTGAAGTAGGTTAAAATAGTTTTTTTATTGTAGTTGTGTGCAGATTACCTACAATCATTGTTTTCATTTCTAGAAAAGCAAAATTGAAGCAACCCTGTGAATTGCTCTGGATTTCTGCATTTTATTAGGCTAGCACTAATAGTAGAACCTGCAGGAGTTCAGCTAGTTGTTAAAGATGGAAGGAACAGTGGTACAAAAAGTATAAAAGCAGCTACTAAATAAAAACATCTTCACAATCGCAGGATGCCATCAGTCCACCCTCCAACTTGCGTTCTGCATTGTTTCTGCTGGCTGGAGCGGCGCGTGGAGCGTTATGCAGCTTCTCAAAATTTGGGATCAAGTGCATTCCCAAAGGATAGATGCCGCAGAGGGATCTTGTGTTTTAATGCCACAATTTTATTTGCTCAGCATATGACCGACTGGGAAGGCCTTTTAAATATTCATCACCCTAGAGGGCATGTTTCCTTCATCTTAGGTGGAATGTGTCAGCAATCAGGTTACTTGTGAAAGAACCTAGTGGACCACATCGTGAGTTGTCGAGGCCTTGTTAAATGTATTTGCTTCAAAATTGACGTTTTCATTCGGCTCAATTTGTGCCATATAATAAAATTTGCGGGTAAAATATTGTAAAATTGTTGATTAGTTTGTACTACAGCAAAAGCATGAAATTGTAACATATGTTTTAAGAGCCTGTGATAGTTCATATCTTTGGCGGGTGAGCAGTAAAACGAAACTAAAAATTGTTTAAAGTAGAATCAAATCTATGTTGTCACCAGATCATAAACTTAGTAAAAGCTGTCCTTTTTCCAAATTTAGAAGGAGACAAGAAATACAAAGAAAAGTAAGAAAATAAACACCTAACAGCTTGCTACAATAAGCCAATTAAAGGAACTCGTCAATCCGCATAAAGTGGTGATTCAGTTGGGTTAATTAGGCTTTAGCGGGCTTATACACCCAACTTTCGGGGGAGCACAGTAGTAACAAATGAATAGTGGAGACTACAGATACTTAGTGGCTATACACTAGTTGGTGTTGATTAGGTTGCCTTGACCAATACCATCTCTTAGGGCAGTGTATTAGGTAGCTTACTCGCACATGATTCCTTTGTTTTTTAGACATAGTGCAGTGTCCAATGAGTTGCTGTTCTATTTCTGGTTTTTATTGCAACTGTGAATATTTCAGGAGTCCCATAAGGAATTTGTGACTGTAATAGAGCGCTACTGTGTTCATCCAGGAATCCTAAACACGAAAATAGAACGGCTTGCTTAAAACCTTTTTTTTAATGCACAACAACTGTATAGCATTTTTCGGTTGCTGTAGTGATGTCAACCTGAAGCAACACCTGGTAACTCCCTCGCAATAGACACAGCTGATGTGAGCGCTTTGCCGTGCATTTTTTTTGTCTTCGATGAAAAGAAATATATTACTCAAACCAAGGGCTGTATCCTAAGCATTCCCAACGTTTCGCAACTTACTTCGCTCCTTCATTAGGCCTGTCTAGGTTTGACGACGAGCACTAATGCTAGGAGCAAGTTTTTTGTTTATTTTTTCTGCAGTCGGTTGGAGGCTAGGGCCCAAATAGGTGGAAGGGCTCCTAGATATGTGTTTATTTTTCCCATCCTTGCTTTTGTGTACACTGATCTAATGAGGACCCTTGAGCAATTCGTTTCGTGGTTTCCATCACCTCCACCCTTCCGAAGTCAATGTGGCGATCTGCTTCCTTGCAGTGTTCATCTGATGCCGTTGTATATGATTTCATATGTTGCCTTTGTTCTTCCATTGTTTTTTTTAGGAGTTTGGGGATTCGCCGACGTTATTGACGGAGTATTGCACAAAAAACTTTCTAAATGACCATTGCTTCTTTTTCTTATTAGACGGAGTCCTTCTGGTCATGACATCAGTCATCTTAGAGTTGAGGTGGTTCTGTGGGTGTCGAGAATGGCTTTCGTTTCGAAAATACGTGGTATTGTCTAGCTTGCCCTTTTACCATACCATAGACAGGTGGAGGAGGGCGCTTGGCTAAAGGAGGTCTTGAGGGAGGTAATCGATATTGGAGGAAAATGTCTTGACCTGCAGCGTTGAAGGAATATAATTTCCTGGCCGTACATCGGGGAAAACACCTTCAGACGCATTGAAAAAAACTTGGTTTTGTAGTCGTTTTTCTTGTGGTCAGTGATCGTTTTTCCTTCTTTCCTTATCTCTATGTTCTACTCTTCGGCATAAAGCACTTGCCCTGTTTCGAAGAATGGAAGCTACAGAATCATGGTTGGAAACTGGGTGGTACAATTAAACGGAAGGTAGTGCACAGTCTCGGTTTGCTTTGAGCACGCAATAGGCTCAGTAACTTCCTGGGGCACCTCCAATCATCTGAGTCAGCAGTTCAGTTCAACATAGCGAGACAGGCCGTCAATGTCTTGCTGGTCCTAGTTGTCACACAAAAAACTCTCAATCAACTAAGCTAACCATATTGTGCAGAATAACCAACACGGAACGCTGCTTCCAGTTTAAAGCCTGTCCTACACGGCAACTTTCAATTGACAGTTGAATGCTCACTTGAAAATGCACCTTATGTATTTACAATGGGGCTCACGATAGACAGTTGGTTCGAAGGCCTTCGGAAGATCTTTGAAATGGCCGTGTAGCACAGGAATAAGTAACACTACTCAATTTCGCACAAGGCTTCTTGTAGTCCTGGCTCTTCTACGCACGGCAAGTATCGTATGCGCGATAAAATATATGACAGCAAAAGGACTTGTATCCCCGACCTGGAGGAAAAATGCAATTCGAGAAGCTTTACTCCCCACGTCAAATACCGCATTCACTGGTTGGGTGACAGGCCAGACATTTTCGCTTCAACGCCACCAGTACACAACCCTACAACCTTCATTGTCTCTCCTTTCACCTGATGACCTACCTGCATCTGCCTATTTTTGCCGAAGGGGCGAGCGAGATGGTACCACGAATTCCCGTATATGAAGGTCTTCCCATTTCCCATTTATTTGTTAGGTTTTGGGATGAGACTCTTAATGTCTGATGCCACAACCAAAAGAGCCACCAACAAAAGAATAGGCATAAGTCATCCACAAAATTCATTGTGCACAATGCCCCGGCTTTTACATTGGCGACCACTGGAGCTTGCCGGAAAGGCTTCAACTGAGAGCTATGAAAGCCATGATCTTCCAGTTAGTGTACCTTTAAGTCATTATTATGGTTTTTTTCTCTGTAGTGTTTCTCCGCATTTGTTTTGCTGTGCAGTACAGACAACCTATTATTGCTTTGGAAGATGGGCCAAATTTTGGATATGCGTAGCTTTATCTTGTCCTGAATATGCATTTGGTTTCGAGTAACACAGGCATTATATTATTTATCCAAGTTTCGGATATAACTGTGCCAGGCTACGCTTCTGTTGAGATGCTGCTAACCGTGTACCAGTGAAGGGTCGTAATGAAGGCAACATCATGATTCCATCGGTAGTAAAGGGTGAGTTGCAGGCATTAGGTTCACGCTTGAAAAAAAATGTTTTTTTTTCTGCTTTTAAGTCTGAAATTTGAATAGTAAGGTCTTCTTCTCGAGAATAAAACGATTGTGTTATTCTTACCACAATCCTTTACTTGAGCACAGTTCACCATTACCATATTTATTTCCAACCACATAGCAATTTTTTCTGCAAATTAGAATCGATTTTAAGATACAAGATATACACAAAACAACACTCATATTTAACCTTCTAAATGGAGACTGCACATGTGCTGAATTTTATCTCATTACAATACTGAAGTATTCAAAGTGAAGACCATCTTCCTTCATTAAGTTGCTTTGCACATTGTTACCAGGCATATATATGAAGTCCTCAATATTTATGACCAGCCTTTTTGCAGGAACCATATAGTAATTTTATATGATGTCACTATGTATTTCTGAAAGTTTACATTGTCACCAATTTCAATTTGATGTGGTCAGTTTTTCTCAACCAAATCATAGCTTTTTTAACGCCCATGGCATGTTTCTGTGTACGTCAAGGGTTGCCTCAGTGCATGTTTGGATTAAGTAGTGTTGAAAGCAGTATTTTGCTTCAATGCGGAATGTCGCGCTATAGTCGTGGTCCTTCGGTTTCGCTTACTTTATTTCACGTCATTATCTCTTATATTGTCATTTACAATTTAAAGCCAACCAATTGGCTTATATAATTTTGTCAACTGCTTTATACTCTTTTTTTTCAAGGTTCTGTAAGGAATGGCTATCCATATTTTTTCCGAGTTTGGTGAACAGTAATTAGTTTTTAGTGCTCAAGCAATTTTTGGCTGCAGTGGTTCCCCGTAGCATTTATAAGAGAGCTCTCCACTCTTTTTTTAGCCAAGTAATACCACATTCCAAGCTTAAATGAGGTTGTCTTTATAGACATCAACATTGAATAAATATTTGCTTGCTTTGCTTTACATATTTCGAAAGAATTGCGTGCTCACTTTTTTTCAACCCTGTTTCAAAATCCTGCTTGAGGCATTTTTCCCTGTTTTTATTTCAGAACCAGAAACGGTGCTGATCATTCGTTCTTAATGAAGCATCAGCTTCCCCACTTCGTACGTAAGCTCTGAACACACAGTAATTACCGTATCAAACATTCTACTGGTACAAGATTGCTTTTCAGAGGTCATTGTAGATGTCAAAGCTGTCGACATTGTAGCACAACGTCTGGTGTAGTACAAAATATCTCTGCAGCACTACCTGATGTGTGCTGTTGTAAACAATAATTTTGTGGAGTTGATGTTGTAGAATACAGTATTGTTAAATGCCACTCAATTACATATAGCTGCTAAATTGGTGGCCATAATACGGGTGGACGCAGAAAGTGAAAATTCGCCTGTGTAGTGATTTCAGTGTGCATAAAACTCCCTACATTACCAAAGCTAATCCAGAGGCCTCCTCTGCAGTGCACTTCATATCCTATCTGTAGCCTCGCGTAGAAACAGCGAAAAATCTGTGATCAATATAAATTGATTTAGTGTTGGTAAATGCAAATATTCTTTGTTTAAGCTGACGTATTTATCATATGATATTTTCTAATATTTGCATAGCTGAAAAAGATTTACAGAAAATATACTCGCTTTTGGTTATGCACCTTCTTAGCAAAAAAATTTCATTAAGAACAGCTTCAGAAACCAAAATATGAAAAGTTGCACACCATAAAGCTGCTGATAAACAACATGCTGAATGTTCGATAGAGAATATTTTACTGATTTCATTTCTAGTATGATCTAAAAAAAGCTATAGATGTAAAATACTTGCAATGAAGCACATAGTAATACTAGCCAAAGCTAATCGACATTGTCGCTTGGCTTTTCCTTTGCAATATTGACAAGGACCCCATGTCCACTGGCACAGGCGTAATGCAAGGCACCGTGTGCAGGCTAGCCTCATTATAAAACAATGCTTTAGAAAGAATGGCTTCATATTTTAGCCATGGCCTTCGCTTCACGCGGGAACTCCTATGCATTGTTATGGGATTTCTACAGTTCTTGGTATTGGTAACAGTGTTGCGGAGTTACCAGTCCGGAATCGGAATGAACCCGGGAAAATCATTCCACATTTTCGCGACCCTGGAATGGAATGGGAATGGAATGGCGACAATGCTTGAAGGAATGGAATGGGAAAGGAATTAGGTGCCTTTTGCCGGAATGGAATGGGAATGGAATTACATGTATTTTCCCAAAATAAAGCACATGTACTTTTTCCTTCTCCGCGAGGTTTTTGTCAAAATATGTATAAACACGCCAAAGAACCCACCAGCCCAAGCTCAAACATCAGCAAGCCGGAGCCGTAATTTAACAACACAGTACTGTTTAAATCGATTGGCTGGTTTCAAGCCCTGTATATATATAAGCAGCGATCCTACTACAATTCTGCCCTTATATACAGCGCTGCTACGACATTCGTCGCGATTATCCGCGTAATAACCGCGGCTCTAAGCCGTTGGTATGCGTGGTGGGGAACTACCGCGGAGGCATCCACCCTCCCCCCCTTTTCTGCCACTAACACTTGTGATTTTTTACCTTGGCGGAGCATCCGCCCCGGCTGCGCGCTGTCTCCCCCCGCCCCCCCCCCCCCCCCTCAACTTTTCGTTTTTGCTTCTGGAACCTTCGGCGACTCGCATCCAACCTTCCCGTCAGCGGGACGCTGGAGCGGTGTTTGTGTTCACTGCAAACTTCCACATATCAGCTTACGCCCCATCTCACCTCGCGCTCCCCAGTTCTTCCCCAGGAACGTTTACAATACTGTCCCTCCTGTCTAGACACTTGGACGCCTTTGCCCGAAGAATCGTTGACGAAGGCCTAAAATATTGGTTCGGTGATCCACCCGAAACAGGAGAGCCCATGAAATAGGAACTGCGGCCACGGCTGCGCCTCCCAGCTCCGACGCGGCAATTAGCGGCCGAATGAAGGCCGCGTTCGCTCTGTTCTAGGGAGCGTCTGCAAAATCAGCGAACAGCTCATGGCACAAACGAACCTGTCACCAGATAGAAGAAGCTCTTAATCGACCAGATTTAGGGGAAATCCCCAAGGTGGAGTAAGTTGCTATGAAGGAAAGTTTGACATCCACCTGAATGCAGCCACACGGCTACAGAGGAAAGCTACAAAGAAGCTCTCCGTCACCTGAACAGTCGCTACTGCAACCGACAAAAATATAATAAATAATTCTCGAGACAGCACGTACAGCTTTGATGACGACTTCTGCTTCCCATGCTGGATGTAAGACTTCAGTAACCGCACACATGGTGCCTGAAAGGAGGGAGGAGGGCGGGGAAAAAAGGGGGGGCGGCAGGGGGGGGGGTTCTTGTTTTAAACACCGATTTCACAACGCACTGCCGCACACTTGCTCCTGCGCCCAGCGGCTCACGTAGGCACAATACGTCCGCCAACATGGCACTTGGAAACAGTTTTTTTTATATTACCCGTGAAGAAAAAAAACAAGCTGCACGCTGCAAGCTTTGTTCCGAAACGGTTCCGACCTATTGGAAAGCGAACGCTAGCCGCTTTCCCTTGCTTTCCCGACTCTCAAGGGCAGTTTTCAGTGTAAATGCGACAACAGCTGGCGTGGAACGCGTGTTTTCCACGGCATCTCTGATAATGACAGCAAAGGGAAACCGGCCCTCAAACACGTCTTTCGAGCAGCTCATGTTTGTCAAGCGCCCGTATAGGCAGGAGGCAACCGTCTTATTTTGCTTTTTTGTTTTTAGAACTGATCGTTGAAGCAGCCGTCATTTACACTTCGTGTTTTGAGAACTGTACGGCGAAGCACCCATTTAGCTCATACCATTTTGTTACGTAATTTGATGAATGAAACCAAAATAAAGCTTTTTTTCGACCTTTCACTGCAGCTTGAGACCTTTATTGCAGCATATAAAATTCACAAGGACATCTAATTGCGATGCTGAGCAGCACAAGGTCACGGGTTCGATTCCCGGCCGCGGTGGCCGCTTTTATGATGGAGCAGAAAAGCAAAACCGCCCGTGTGTACGAGATTTCGGCGCACGTTGAAGATCCCCAGGTGGTCAAAATTAATCCGGAGCGCTCCACTACAGCTCGCCTCATCGCCTGCGTTGCGTCGGCGCGTTAAACCCTACAATAAATCAACGAGGGCACCTAAGCACTTTTTCTGGTGTAGGGATTTCCGCAACACTAGACTGGCCGACTGCCGAACGTGTCCTTCTATTATTATCGTTATCACTTTTCTTTACTTTTTTTTCGGTTGATCGCCCAGACCAGAGAACAGTTGGGGGAACCTACATTGCTACTCCACTGCATGCAACTCCTCAAATTAGTTATACAGGCCTCAGTTATACAATGAGTTATACAGGCCTTGGACTCAGTTTTTGCTGAGCCCAAGGTCGCAACGCATTCTCTAAGTCCTTCTTTATTTAGCTAGATTCAAAGGTTGCGTGGTGTAAAAGTGTGAACGATCTCCCAATTTGTAAAAGAAAAAAACAAGACGCAAATTAGTATACGAACAAGTGCACTATCCCAGTATACACTAACGAGAGAAAAAAATTATCCCGGCGCATTGGTTCCCACCGAGACACCCATACAAAGGTCGCGCATACTCTAAGCACAGCCTGAACTTTCGATCGTGTGCAGTGGATGATACCTGATGCACGTAACTAAGCTTTTCGGCAAGGGCGACATTGCATGCCTGCACACACGCAAACACAGAAAGTTCTCAACCTATCCATGCTTTCAACGCGCGCTTGACATCCGTGAGAGCTGACGACCTCTGCGGCCCGTGATCCGTATTTGGTGCAAAGGCAGGACAAGGTGCTGGAGCGGTAACTCTTCCAACTGATACCACCAGATCCAGAGGTTCTGTTCCCCGTTAACAAAATTATAGTTCTAATCATACTCACGACCGCTCCATACTCGTGTAAACTACTACGCGTGTAATACGCGTTTAAGGAATATGTCGTCTTCAACCAAACTTTTGTCAGTACAAAAAGAACATTTCGTCACTTTAGCATTAACACATTCAGGCTTAAACAATATGAAAAAATCACAACTCATAAAGCATGCTGACCATGAAATACTATAATAACTAACGGGAGAACTGCCCCTGTGGGAATTAGTAGGGTGAACGCACTGCACGAGATCAGCCACAAAGCCCCTATCCCTTGACCTTGGGGACATGTTTTGCGTGTTTTAGCAGTTCGTAACGAGTGTAATAACATCAGCTTAATGGTGTGTTCATTGGTAACTTGATAATCATCAGATAAAACGGGAAGGAATTAGAGGAATGAAATTGAACTGGCCGGCCATTCCCGGAATGGGAATGGGCGATCTTTTTGCACTCCGAGGAATTTAGGCGAATTGTCATTCCCGGGAATGGAATTGGAATGGAATGGGGACGCCCATTTCGCAAGACTGATTGGTAAGTGTGGGCATTTGGCCTAAGTATTTCTTAATAAAAGTCGATATACCACAAAACGTTCCAGGTACGGTACATAATAAATGTGTTTTCGTAAAGCAAAAAGAATAATGCAAAAGAACATAATGGACAGTGCGGACCGAACTTTTATTAGTAGATTAAAGCGACAGTACGGAGGGAACTTTACATATTGCATTTGGTCGTCCTTCATATTGACCTTTCCGGCTCAGCTGAAGAATAAGGCACTAAACGTCGGGGGCCACCTACCGTGAATGGAAGTTCAATGCCGTAGTCAGAAGACGAGGGTGTTAAGGCTCAAAGCACGGTTGTGCGGCCTATGTGTTGCACACCAACTTGCTTTCACTGCATAACACGATTAGCTGTGTAGTGAAGCTCGAAGGATGTGTGCTGCAGTTCGGCACAATGAACATATACTTCGTTTTTTGCAAACATTTGAATAGTCAACAATTTCAAATTTTACGACTTCAGTATTGAGACGTGGCTCCTATATTAGACTTTATGAATCGATGGTTAAAAACCGGTGGGACGAGATAGTTTACGCAAATTATCAGCGGTCGTTGAGCTTCAATGGAATGTATTGTGGAACCGAGCGGTGAAAGAACGAATGTTTCATACAATAATCACGTGTCATATTGGGCTATATGTGGCTTCCCAGCTACTGAACCATTCGGGAACCGAGGATGAAGCATCCTTTTGTAGCCCCTTAGGTGGGTGCTTTTCTTGAGGAAGCTCCTGCATATCTAGGTGCTAAGTAGCACCCTAGGATACTTTTAGGCCGAAATGGGTGTAATAAAACACCCGTCCTCTGGGGTGCTTCACAAAGCGTGCTGCTGCCGGTCCAGAATCTAAGCGCCCTGAAGTGTGTAAAATATTCAGTTCTGAGGGTGTTCCTTCGGCGACAAGCTGGCGCACCATTTTGGCCTTAAGAAAGTTTAGTGTGTGTTCAAACGCCCATAGATTTTCGATACAAATGCGCCCTTAAAACTCATGTGCGTTGAATTCGGGTACAAACAGAGAGCCTTTTCCTGTCTGCTATCGCGTGATTCGGGTGCGGGCTGGAATCAAGGGCTCGTTGGAATTGGGTAATTCCGGTAAATCCCTTGAGTAGTTAAAAAACATTGGCTAAAGGAATCAATCAATTGGCTGCATAACAGGGGTTCCCTGAACAAGGTAATAAACAGAAACACACAAAAGTCAAATTTCTATAAATACCTGGCAAAAATCAAACATGGCGTCAATCTAACAATGCAAGCACTGCGCTGGATTGTTGTCCGTGACCCACGCTACGCGGGAATACAAATATAACGGCTGGATAAAACAAGCAAGCACCCGATAATTCGGTCGCCGGAAAGCGTGCACCGATATGTTCGCGCACCGAAATCTCTGCGCGCCTTAAAGTCCGTACACCGGTACGTCCGTACCCAGAAATGTGTGTACACTGAAGTGTCCGAAGTGTTCTGCCCCGAAATGCCCGGAACCGAAATGTCCTTGACCCCGTTTCGTCTCCATGGGCAAAGAGGCGTACTAAAAAAAACAAACCGACACCCCGTTTTTCCAACTCGTGGCGCTCGAACGCTTCGTGCTTCAAATGCACGAGACTTTTATAGCAAAGCTGTATGCCTCTACCCCCCAACTACTTCATCTCTATGGGCAAAAACGCCAAGATGTGAAGACCTAGGACGCACAGCACTCAGCATCGAAACCGCCTTTAATATTTCATGATAACTTCCAAATCCCTTCAACACAACTCCATCATACACATCTACACTGCATGATTCGCTCTTCATAAGTTTAACGTAAGTAAAGATGGCCCGCTTTTTTTAAGCAAAGCTTTTTACTTCCACCCCAAGGGTTCTGTCCCGACCATTGCTGTTAACAGAAAACTCCCGCGAACAAATAAAAGAAGTTGCCGGCAACGCAAAGAATAGTGCCTGGAACGAATGGAGTAATGGAGGGAGAGCCCATTGCCTTGTCGATTAAGCTATGAGCCCACGCTGAGACGGCGGAGACAGACGGTGAACTCACCCAGCACATCTGCGGGTTTTCCCAATGCGTTCGGGAATTCACGTGATAGCGGACCGCGACATCTCGCGCCGCTGTGCGCTCGCATCCCGGTACGTGTAGCTGCTGTGTGTGCGCCTTGCGCATGCGCTAGTAGTTAGAAAAATAAAAAAGCTCACACCAATGTATGGCACCGCCCTATTCCTTCCTCCCTGCCGGTGAGGCCGAATCGGAGGAGAAATGGGATCGTCTAACACATGGTTTGAGCTTGCTTTAATTTTATATAAAAAGCGTTTCAACTTGTGTGCTTCGCCAATACATCTCACCCAAACACCATTCATCAATCACGCCTTGATTTCACATTAGCAAAAATATTTCTTTGAAATAATAAAGGGTGTCGTTAAGTGCAATTCACTTCACTTCCCTCTTCGTAGAGCCACGCGTGTGAATTAAAGTGACGTCGCATTGGTAATCGCTGTGGGTGTCGTTACAGCTTTGCTTTTTAACAACCTTATCATGGTAGATGGGCGCGTACTTTTTTGCCATGTGGAAACTTCACCCATATTACTCTTTTTTTCATCACTAAAACTAACCCAAGTGCACCGTCCGAGACGATTCACTCCCGCCTATATTAAATGTTCGTGTTTGAAGCCGTCAATTCACAACCAATAAAAGCTGTTAATTCAGTTTGTCGGGATCCAATTTGCGCTTCCAGAGTAGCAATATCACTCAAGTCAAAATGGCAACCGTTATTGTCTCTGTGTTGATTTTTTGTTTAAATGGACGTTTTTTAGTATCCCACCATAGCACCTGGCATTTGCGCATGGAAAAACGCATCGTTGCGCTTTCAACAAACTTTCCGACTTGCTGAAGAGGAGTGAAAGCTCGTACTAACATAGTCAGAAACACAATGGTTCTAGGAGTACGATGACAGACCGGAGTACGGCGGGTTCAGAAAACACGGGCACTTCAACAGTGTCTCCTTTTGAGGTGTTTGCTTCAAGGGCACCTTTCTTTTCAAAATCGTTCATACCAGTTGCCCACTATATACCCATGATATTTCGGTTAAATTGACTATATCGTTGAAAGGTAATTCCGTGAAAACACCGTTAAGAATAAAACATAACTATAATGGTGAATGATAACATAGCCTTTTACGTGGTTTTCTGCAGTAGTGACGGTCGAGTTGCCATTTCTGTGCACAAAAACTAAAGGTAACTTCAACTTGGGTAACAAAAGGTGCTGGGGGGTGGAAGAAGGCCTGGGGAAGAATAAAACGAAGCGCATTTAATAGCAGTGCGTGACTGAACGGTGAGCTCTCCAAGTATTTATGGTCATAACCAGTCTACGGATACCTAATATAGGACGTAGCCCTGTACCTTTTAGTCTCCCACCACTCCTACCTCGACATTGTGCACCGAATATTTTTTTTTCCACCACTAATGCTAAACCCGTTTCCTGCTAGCTACTACGCTAGATAGATGGTCCATCTTTCTTGAGTTCGCGTTAGATGCCCCGCCTACGTCTATTATTTATTTGAGCTATGACGCCTGCAGCCGTGTTAACAGCACAGGGTTAATACAATGCCATTGTTTCCTATCCCCACGCATTACAGTTGCCACACTTGTTTCCGTGGCTCGTTGAGTTGTGGTAAGCTTTTTTTGAGGTGTTAGCAAAGGCGCCTAGTTTCTGCCTTCATAAGTTATCACCGGCAATCATTCATTTTCCTAAATGACCGAAGTAACCTGCTGATCCTTATTTAGCACTGCTTTGCCAATGCCTCTCCGGTGAGAAATTTTCTCTGCATTTTCTTTATTTGTCGGATCAGCAGGGAGAACTTCTTCAAGGGAAGCACATCCATCCACTCCTTCGAGCACATAATACCTGTGATAAAAGGTGGGTTTTGAGTGTATCTGCTTACAGTAATTTTGGTGCCTCCGTCCGTATCTATACCATTCGGATCATTATTTCCCACAATCACTTTTGAAGCCTTCTTCGTAGCTGTTCTGGTAACTTACTGTAGCCGCATTGCGAATGAAACAAACAACTGAAGAAACAGAAAATATCCGCGCCCTGGTATCACTATCAACCGCGATAAAACAAATGACTATATGGCTAAGGCAGAGACAAGCACGCAACGAAGATCGGGGGAGGAGGCGGGGAGGTCTAGGTAGGTTTGAGGCATAAATGCATACATGCCAGTAGTTTTGATTCCCTTTACAAGTGACATTCTGAGAATATGCAGGAAATCTGCTTAGCTTCATTGTTTTGCTGAAGAAACCACACCGCAGCCAGTGTATATGCGACCGAAGTTTGAATCATGTCATATCATTCTACAATATGCCGACAAACGCACACGTGAAATATATAAAGTGTTTTGCTCCAGTGAAAGGGGCGACGAATGTACACGTGAACCGTATGCGCCACCATAGGCGAAGGAAAACAGATAACTTTCAACTGAATAACCGGTCCGTACTTTTTGATGACGACATCACCGCAGTGTGTGAGAATAACATTAGTTTATTTCGTGTTATTTGCCCATTTTGTATTTCTGTGCACTGATCGATGATGTGCATTTAAGGCACCTACGAGCAATAAAACTTGGTTGTTACTCAGCGATGTATCCGTGCGTCTCCTGCTCTGCCTGCGCTCCTTAGTTCGCGCTGTTTCTCAGGTTTTCATTATAAATACGCTGGCCAGAAAAGTGAAATAAGTGTACCGTCTTGAATTACTTTGGTTAACTCTTTTAGTGAGACAAAGTTAACTCCGTGAAGAGGTTTTCTTGCCTTTATCAAAAAGCAATGGTTGAGCGAATGTGCGTATGTCATCGTCTAGGAAGGCATCCGTGCTCCGTAGCATCAAACAAGTTTTGATTATATTCAGGATTCGCACTGCCATAAATAAAATGTTCCTTCGCAAATTCCGGTATAAGAAACTATCGTTCGTCCTCTTTTCGGGGGCCAAATATTTTTGAAGTTTTTGTCAATAAAGATTGCTCTACTGAAAAGCAGCCTTGAATTTACGTAATGGGAGCTAAACAGGTTTCCCGGATAGCCTAAAATATCTTCGTCTTGTTTCCAAAGCCTAGCAGTGAAATGGCTGTATAAAAACACTTCAAGAAAGAAAAACGTGTTTTGAAAGCTAATTTCGTCGGTGTATAAAAAAACTCCAAAATGAGGGCTCCGGATGAACCCTTTCTATTTTCCCTTTCCCTCCAGGTTTAACAAGATCTCGTGGCAGTACTATGCACCGCTCCAGAGCTACATAATTTTTTGCGTCCTTTAGGACGAATGGTATTTTTTACAATTCCCGTAGTATAGTGATTTGAAAGGCAGTTTTAACAAATTTGTAAAGAGCGCTTAATAGGAAACTACTCTACTCATAAAGGTATATCGAAGCCAGGAAACAACACAGCTCACAGAGCTAGATCCTGTAGAAAGTTTTGAAATATTTCCACAGTGATAAGTTTTTGTGGTTGAGGCAGACGTTCACCATTACGGACAGCGTCCGATGCGGATCCAACATCTCTGAAACTGTTTATAGTGTCTTTTAAAACTATGTTTGATTCAGTAATACATTTAAATTGGGACTGTTTGGGAGCGATTGCAATTTGTAGAGTGCGCTTACACTCATCTTGATTTGCAATACAGCTGGTGCCTTAATTGCTTTCGTGACAGTGATGGCAAGAAATGCGGGTAAATGTCCGACCAGACGCAATTCTCGCAGTGTTTTTGTTGCTTCCACAGCGGCGTACTAAACACGAAGCGATTGCGATCTACACCCAGGAAGCTAAGTTAAGCAAGAACGGTAAGCAGAATTTTCACTCGGAAAGCATCTGCAACCGAGTTGTACTGTTATGTCGAAAGTACGACTTAAATTAGTCGCTTTTGACGATTGTTTCGCTGATATTGAACGAAAGACTAGTTATTTGTTAGCCATTAGTTTCTTTTAAACTCACCAGTACGAGATTAATGACGCCTCTTTGAATGTAGTATTTTACCTTCCACCATCAATGGAGACTTTTATCCTGGAGCAGACATAAATGGATTAATATTCATCATGCTTTTGTGCTTTAACAATGTGAAGTCTGTCTGTAAATGTGAAGTCGATCTAGAAATCGTAAAATATTGTTCACAGTGGTTGCAAAGACAGGCTTCAAGAAATTTACGGTTTTGTAAAAGTGCGGAACCCTTGGGTTGCTGTTCCGCCTTCGCAATTTAGTGGATAAATAGCAGTAATAAAACAATTAGGTGATCGGTGAGCTCTCATTTCAAAAGAGAGGCAGGAATCCCCTGTCATATAAGGAGCAACAGGGAAGCCTTACCCAAGCTTGCATGTTGAACGGGCGCTGTTTTCTGATATATAATGAACTGTAATTTGCGAATGCGTATGTATGGCCAAACTTTAGTGTATATTAGCTGAATTGCAGTGTTGAAACCAACATAGAAACCAACATAAAAACGCATTGGTATACGAGAAAGGCTAGAAGGGGAATTATTAAGCATTGTCCTACTGGCTTCTTTCGAAGTCTTCTCAGGTAATATAACGCGGAACAAAAATTTCGGCCGAAATATAACTAGAAAACAACATGCGGAACATTTTAGTAGCCGAATGGCCTTCATGCCACACATAAAAAGGTGACGTGGAGAAATTTCGGAGAAATCGAGCATAATATTTCAAGATCATTCGATATGAATTTTCAAAACAACTGGACAAAACGTCGGCGTCTGCTTCTCGTGCGAGAGTATTTATCACTTCGGCGGTGTTCTGTATGTTTGTCGGGGGAGGACACAGTGAACTGGAGCCCACGCCCATCGTAGCGCATCTCCTCTGGAATTCTTTCTTCCCGACAGCGTTGGTCCTCAGTATTTTATTCTCACCAAGAACCCTTTTTAAAATACAAGAATTAGCCTTCGCCGAACATCGGACGACACCATACCGGAAATAACATTGGCCACACCCCGCGTCTCTATGGGAGACTCTCCGACTACTCACGCAACCTGACGCGGCTATTATTTCTCCCTTCTTATAAAGTTTCATGGCAAGACAGGCACGAGGCACGCACGCAAACGACTCGACTGAGGATGTCAATAAAAATGACGCCCCTCCTCGTGTGAAGATTGCGCTAATCTTATTCGAACTTTATCCAAGCAGCAGCAGACTAGATCGGCTGCTTCTTCAGTTTCCCCAATTCTCGATGTCCACCTCGCAAACCATTATTAGTTTTCACACTCTCATACAACTGTACCGCGATTCTTGCAAACGCCACACAGCGGTTGTCCGCATCCGCCACCATTATAATTAAGCTACAAACATCATACCAAGGTTACCTTCCACTCATCACTCAATGACCTCTGTGCATACTGCGTCATGAAAGAGGCTTTCTGTCTCGGCGAAAGAATTCCAGTCGGTGTCCTAACAAACAACGACATCTTTTTCTACACCACTTCGCACATAACTTCCTGTGACCATAAAACGAGTAGTCAATACGGCTTTCTTCTGCCATACACCACTGTAATCCTTCTCTCCTTCTTCCTCACACACCCCTCTCCTACCTCCGGAGGACGTCGTTCGTCCTTGTAAATTAGGAACTTACACGCCACTTTACCATGGCCGACGAAAAAACTGCACCGCGCTCGATGGTGTACCATGGAAAACATCCGTAGTTTTCCAGAACCCGCCCATCATTGCTCGGATCTATCATGTTAAGGATGCTAGTAAGTTGAGGAAGTCCCGAGCATGTACCCGTGTCCCCTAATATTCTCAAATCCGAGCCCAGAAACTCGTCATCGTCCCGAATTACCTCCCCAACATCAGACCCCTCTTTCTCTCCCTCTCTTCCACAAACTCGTCCAACGGCTTCATCACAATCAATTTCATTTTTTACCTCGAATATGTCCAAGCGTGGTTGTCCAAGCAGAATGCCTTATTGGCTATTACGTAAAGTGATGAATCGCTCCTACAATAATCAGTATCCTCCGTAAGTTATCTAGTAGATGACCTTCGCAAGGCTTTCGGTCGCCTCAACCAATACACCATACTTGGAGAACTGGTGAGCGCTTACCATACCATGCGAGCTCAAATTTTTATCGAGCATTTTCTTCACTCTCGAACCAATCCACCTATAACAATTCGCTTAAGGTAGACTCCTGGAACCTTCCTGCTAAGGTGTTCGCGGGGTTCCAAGAGATACATAAAGGCCCTGTTTCTGTCTATTCTTGAGATGAAGAAGGTGGCTCCCAAAACCTCAAATTTCCAACTAAACTCGATCCACAATATGTGCAGATACATCGCTGATATCAACGGAATGAGCCGATTACTCATACCTGAATACATGAGAACCAAACTGCAGACCACTGAGAACAGCACTGGATCATTCCTTGCCTGTTTTTGTACGGAAGTATCTCCGAAAAAGACAAAATTTGTGCAAGCTATGGGCTAAAACTATCTTCGCACTGTAATCTTCCAAGTGTTCTCGCGGGTACCACCCCGACCGCAAATTTTAAACTCTCGCGTTTTCTCTTCACCCACATTTGAAGGAAAAACGCATCAAATAAATCTCGATGAGAAACTAGTTTCCGTACTACAGTCAAACCTCGATATATCGAACACGGGTATATCTAATTAGTGCCTATATCGAACACTTTCTATATCCCGCGGAAAATCACATGCATTTTTATTTTGTTATTTCGAACTGGGACGGACATAAAATGGGTATATCGAACTCGGCCACCCCCGACTGCCCAGACCGCTCGCGCTCTGTTGACAGGCGGCGAGCTATCCCGCAGTACCCTCGAAGATAGCTGTGGCGCGATGGGCGTTCCCGACTGCTGCGCATCGGTTGCACCGAAGCAGAATTAGACGGTGCAAAAGAAGAATGCGAGCTCGAAGAAACCTGGGGCCAGCTGGAGCGCTTTGTTGGTGCCGAGTCATGAATCATGTACATTGATGACTTTGTTGGCTCTGACAACAGCACCGGAACGACGGCGGAGTTGACGGATGTGGAGAACGTAGCGAGGTTACTACTGAGCGCACAAAAGAAGACGCTGCCGAGGTTCTACCCGCAAGCGCTGATAGTGCCCCGCTCGCGACTTCGACCGAGGCTTCAGCGGTTTTGTCCCTGCCGCACCGCTACTGCAGCGCTATAGAAGGCACCGGCCTTTCGCCTGTGGAACGTTTGGACTACGTTGAGGAAGTCGTGTATAACACGCGTGTATACCCTCTTGCAGTACTTTAAGCCAAAAGAATATATACTTTGAAGCACCAAGTGAGTATGTACTGCACAATTCGTTCATTTATTGATTTGTACCAGTTTATGACGCGTTTTTTACATGCTTTTATGTATCGAATTCTGGTTATATCGAACTAGTTCGATATATTGAGGTTTCACTGTATACACCACCTCTCAAACGAACTAGCGGAGAAAACCCAAAGGAAACTCCAACCTTAGCATATGCTGCCGCCATTGCCACTCTCACTTACCCAGTTGTCACTAGCGTAGTCTACGACTGCAGTAGAACGCACATGCGAAACAATCAACACCTGCATGGAGTCAGCCTTCAAACCAGAAGCAAACAGAGAGAAAGAGAGAAACTGTAATCAGAGTTGAAGTGATGCTTGCTTCCATGTGGGCGACGTTCACACGCTGCTGGAACGGCTGCGGGCTGGTCTCACCCTTCCACTCTCGAAAAACACCAATAAAGAGAACGTTAACCTCCCCTTAAAAGAAACTAGCTCACCAACAAGCCTCCTTGATCTGAACAGTATGAGGCAGTATGAAGTCACGACCGCACCAGGACAATCGCACTGCCTCTTTCTCTCTCTCTCTCCGCGCCACCGATTGTTTCAGACTCAACAGTAACCGGCCATCCCTTGCGCTGTAACCCCCGCGTTCGCACTGCCCGCACCCGCCCACTGTAACAGCAAGCGCCACCGTGAATGTACAGAAAAATCGTGTACAATTATATCAGTGGAAAATAATAATTACACTATCTTCCCGCAGGGGAACACTGAGTAGTATGCGAAGCAGCCATGGGGGTCGCCTGAAGTTCCATTTGTTTTCAGTTCGCCGTTTTCTGTTGACGTTCAGCTTCGCGTGCATTCATTTAATCAGTAGCTTCTTCTTGACGTAGTTTGAATGAGTGAAGGACATAAGGCGCGTTCGTAGCACATGCTCTCGTCTCGGTTTGTAGCGCAGTGGGAAGAGCGCCACGTACCATCCCGTTGCGTCCAGGGAGTAGCGGGATCGAACCGGGCGCCGCTAACTATTTCTTTTATAGTGAACCGCGCTGACGTCCAGCCCAAAGTCTGACGGGGATGAAAGAGACGCGCATGTGCAGTAGAGTGGCTTACGGCGGACAACGAGAACAACGAGAAAGGGAGGGACGCAGCCCAGAGCATGAGATGCTTCGCATCTAAATGATCTTCATTATAGGAAAGAAGAAAAGTCTGCCGAAATGCTGTAGCCCGGCATGCTCCTCCGCGTGGACTACACGGATGAAAACCAGCACGCCATGCGGGCGGTGAGGGGACGTAATGCTTTATTAGGGAATTGAAACCCTAAGTCTTCCCCCCCCCCCTCAACACTTTCTCAACAAAGTCCGGACACGTTTTTGCAAAGGTGGAGCTTCTACGCTACAGAAGACCACGATATCGAGCCGGAACCGAATCGGACCGAAAACCTGAAACCGAACCGAATATTTTGGCCTGAACTGAACCCGAACACGAACCTGTATGTTTTACCGCGCTGACCCCGTACCGAAACTTGAACCGAAAATATATTTAAAGCTTACCGATTTACCACGAAACGGTTTCGACCTACCGTTGATAGAGTCCCGGAAAGTGTCATTCTGTAATTAGTTCTTCCTGTACCATCAGCTTGGTGACCGTCCACGGACTTTACCCCTTAGACCAATCAGTACACCTATTAACGCCCTCTGTATTCAATCGTCGCTATTCGAGGAAAAAAATGTGTCGGCGATATTAACATTGTATGTGGCTGCTGGTCGCTCGTAGAACATCACAGTGTCGGTTGTGCGTAGCGATACAAAAAAACCCTCGCCCTCAAAGGTATAAACGTTTCACTGCCCCTAGACAAGCCTTGGACATCGACGGACAATAAGTTGCCAAAATAAACGAAAGAGCGTATTTTTGAGAATTACCTTGCGCAACCTTTTGGCTCTTATACATAGCCCAGAAAACGATATTTAGGAAACAACTTTTCCTCACCCGGAATTAGATATTGTTAGGGTAATGGCGTGTTGTTTTTAGCCCGCTATGAATGGATGCATAAAACTAATTTTGTACAGAAAAAGGGTCAGCGATACGAGGGTTAATGGTCATGGGGTGTGGCGGCAAATCCATACCTCCCAATAACCTCCAGCGATCTGGTCATGGAGGAAACTTGCATCGACGGGTGGAATGCTGAACGTCCGCGCACTCCCAATTGTTCTGAATTAGGTAATTGCAGACCGCAAGGAGATGCAGATCGCGTTCGAACCTAGCTACGGGCGTTATATCACAGCGAAACCTAGCAATTCCGCACAAAAGAACCCGCATCGAAATAAAGTACAGCAAAAAAAACCTGAAACAGAGCTTAGAATCCCAATGGTAAGAAAATAACACACCGATATCTTCCCTACAGCAACACATCTCAGCCAACCCTTTGCTGCTGATATTGAAGGCGCAACCTAGATAATGAGGACAAACAGCCAATTGTAGCCAATGTCAACCAAAACTGACCAATTAAAACAAACCGTTGCGTGAAAAAATCTTCCCCCAAAAAAGCCGAAACCAATTACGGCGAAAAAATCGGAAAAGCGTACATACAAAACAGTAGCTACAACTGACCTAAAGGGAACCAAACTACCAGAAATGCCGTTATACAATGAACACAGGTGCCATGTAAATATTCAATGCGCAGTAAAAACATTTGGCTCCAAGTGCAGAAACCTGTTGTAAAGTAAAAAAAAAAACAACCCCCAGGGTATTAGAACTTGGCGCAACAATCTCCCAATGCTGAAACGGAACCCTCACACTACGAGGCGAAACGTTCCTGGTCCGTAAATAGGTATCAGAAGGATGTGGATGTGTTTCTAGACGTGCCCCTATAAGGCATGACAGGTCACTAGGCTGTGCGCACTAATAAACACCTATTGGCCGGCAGAAAATGGCTCGATCCAGGGACCGTGAGCCTTGGCTGACACCCCAGGAAAGAAAACGTGAGTGAGTGAGTGGCTGAGCGATTGATTTAGTGAGTGATTTATTGAAAGAAAAAGTGAAAAAGACGTGGACTAGAAATATCTTGAACTCATTTTGAGATTTCACCAGCATACAACCCATTCCGGCGGAAGGGTTAGAGGAGCAATGATAGGGTATAGGTGAGAACAAGTGGGGACAGAGCAAAAGGGAGAGAAAGAGATAAGGAGTGTGCCAGGCTCAGGCTAGCTGGCAGGCATTGGGCTTCAGCCATTTGCTCAGGTCGGTCTCCTCGAGGAAGGCGAGGACAAGACGGAAGACTTCCCGCCGGATGGAGTTGGAGACCTTTGGGAAAAGCAGGTCCAAGGTGTTTCTGGGCAGCCCAAGACGCTAGGCTATTGCCCGAAGCCCGAAGCTCTGATTTCGGGGTATCGTGCTGGCGGCAGGAGCCGAGCAGGTGCTCCGGGATCTAGGGCTGTGGGCTGTGAGCACATGTGGGCGACGACCGGCGCCCTTGTCGGTACAAGCGGGCTGCCACATTGCTGCAACCGAGCCGCATGCGGAGGAGTATGGAGCGGGTGTCCCAGCTTATGCGGCCAGGCAGAACGTGTGAAGATTGGCCGCTGATCACTCTGGTACCCGGGTTCATCGTCTCCACCTCCCGCGCCAGGATGGGTTGTGCGGCGTCGATGGACCTCGAGTCGGGGAGGCAGGGACCCCCTCCTTGAAAGCAGCACCTTTACCAGAGCGTGAGCCACCTTATTGCCGGTGATGCCGACATGAGATGGCAACCAGTGGAGCCGGAGATAACAACCACCCGTCTCCAGCCGGCGAAGATTCGGCGCCAGCTAGCGCTCCACGTAGCCAGTGGAGCTATGTGCCTGGTCGGCCGCTCGCAGTTGCAAGATAGCGGGCCGGCTATCGGTGAGGATGACCGCCCCTGAATCTGGTTATCCTTCTCCAGGACCAGGTTTCCAGCAAGGTGAGCCAGCAAATGCTCTGCATGGGAGCAGGAGGAGGGGAAGGCCAGGCAGAAACACTCGACTGCTGCCCATGCTCCATGGCCGTGCAGGCGGCTAAAGCAGTGCAGGAGGAGGCTCGGAGAGCTTCTCTTAAGAATGGTCGACACGGCACGCGCTTGGAAGCGCCCCAGTTTGGCGAGGTGAATGAGCTTCTGAGGGTGCTTGTTGTCCGAGGGCTGGTCAAGTGCTGGCCGGCAAGGCTGCAAGGGTCAACGGTAGATGTGTGGCCGATGAAAAGTACATGGAACATTAGAAGTTTCACAATTTTAGAACATTCTACGTTCCTCCAGTTTTTTTTTGGTACTAACTCTATGCCGGTCTCGCACAAAGTTTGTGCATTTCTGCGATATACCAAACATTGATTTACACACATACACCTAGTGTTACCATAACTCGCGATCCCTGTCTTCTTTTGCATTAGGAACAGACGATCCATAAAAAAAAGGTTGCGTAATGCTATCTTTCAATATTTTTATAAACTGTTTTTTACATCCGTTACTAGGCTTTTTTATAAGTATAAATTATTAATTTTCTACTACAACACGAACATAAAGTTGCCGCAAACGCTGCAAAGAACTGTTACGATTTCCATAGTTTTTTTATACAGCCTGCATTGTTGAAAAAGCAGGACTGGTCAGTGACAAAATTTTATTGTCACAAATTTACGATGGAACCGCAAACAATGAAAGGTGCAAGGTTGCATTAAAGGAATAGTTCACGCTATCGACTCTATTGAATCTTCAACGAACCCTTGCGGGACTCCCTAAAACGTTCCAAATAAAAATTACAAGAACAGACAGGGAGTGCGCCCTTTTTCAAAGGCAAAACAATCGGACATTGGTGTAATGGAACGCGTAATGCAACAGAAAACAGCTTTACACCGTATGGGCAATGGTCAAGTAGTGCCGCAACAAGGCGGCAACAGCAGCAGTCTTTGTGATTTCACCCAACCGGACCCACCCCTTCCGTTAACTGACTAGCCAGAATAACTGTTAATGATTAATAGTGCCGCTGACTAGTGAGTGAGCGGAAGCGGTTCCGCCGGTTGGTTAAATCAACACAGACTGCTCCCACCGCGGCCCGTTGCGACACTATTTAGACCATTGGGCGCAGTGTCCTTCACAAAAATGAAAAGCAAGGCGTGAGATGGGGAAGACCACTGCGGGGAGAGGGAATAATAAGGATTGTAAGAAAGGATGCCATAGTACGCTATGGGCAAGAGCATTAGCAGCGCCCATGGACGGACAGCCGCTGCCTCACGTTCAATATCCTCTGCGTTGAGAGCGAGTGCACCAACGGGTAGGAACACGCGGCAATGGCGAAACAGGGGAACGATCTTCGGAAGTGCTGTCTAGAGGCTTGTCACGTGGTATAGGTACGTGGTTGAAGAGTTCACCATAAGGTTGAACTGCAGAAAAAACTCGTCGCCCAACAAAGCTTCGGCTTTGACATTTTAGAACAGTGTAAGCATCCCTCTTGCTTGTTTTCTTGTTTAAATAGCACCCTGGCGATGGTAAAACAGCGGACGAAGCATTGGAGGGCGCTCTGTAATTGTATGGCCGCAGGGAGACGTTCGCCGCAGGTACTACAATAATAAGTTCAACAGCAGATAAACAAAATGTCTAACAAGGCTTCCACTTTCACATTTATATGGAGTGCTCTGAATCCCTGGTATTTTTATTGGTTAAATAGCCCATGATCCAGATTATTATTCTACTTTTGGATGCCACAGTCTTTAGAGTAATTATCATCAAAAATGAGAAGCCTTGTCGAACAGTTTAGACATCCCCGTAAAAATATCCTCAACTTGCGGGGCATGTTTAGCATTAAGTATCCAGTGGAGCGGAAACCCCAAGAGGTAATATCCTTTTACGCAGGCGAACGTTTCCTCGGCAATGTCCAGCTTTTCAGGAAACACGTCAATTCGTGGAGTTAAAGAAACCTCGTCGAAAGCCAGGATGTGTATCATCGGTAACATTTTTTAGCTAAACAAAGGTATTTCAACATTGCCCCGCACTGAGATCAAGTACTTATGAAACGAAATTAAGGGAGAACAATAAATTTCTACCTACGTTATAATCCGTGATAAACTTAAGCGGGCTATTTGCCAAATGTCGAGTAGTCGAGTCAATCGAGTGTCGAGTCAACTAATGATTTAAATGACACACAAAATTTCATTACTGGAGAATCGTTCACTAAAGGTTATGCGCCCTCATTCTAAGAACGACGATGGTGTAACGCGAAGGTTTCTTGTGATTGCTTTCTTGGTTGGCCAACCCGGCACTATACGTTTGTGTGCTACTGTAGAGGTACTCACCACTTTTCCGGAATAACAGCAGTAACTCTCAGTTGTGCACTCCGTAGGCGTAACGTTTCTGTTTGGAGTGTACGGCGCAAATCGGTACCTGCTGCGTCGCATTCTCTTCGTCCAACAAGGCAATGAAGCAATCGTATGGACGCCCGCTTGATTACGCAAGGGCCGCACTTTTGACCCGGGCTACGGGAAGCGTATTTGCTTCTTTCCCTTCACTTAAGGTGGTTCATCGTCATCGCCAGAGAAACTTTGCTTTCCTTCAGTGCGTATTGGCGTACAAGGGCCATATTCACCATAGAGTTTCTTGCAATATACACTAGAGAGGAATCTGGCGCCTGTGCCGCTCATATGAAGGGCGTTTGTGTCGTCATGGGGCCTCCATTATGCTTCTCCTCGCCGTAGTTCATCGTTGGCTCGAATATAATTGTTTAGGTGCCGTGTAGTCGAACCAGGGCCACAAAAATGCATCATAATCATGTGCAATTATATAGTGTAAATAAAAGATCTTTTAAAGCTGAGAAAAAGAGACATAAAACGTATTTTTGCGGATGGTTTTGTCTACTATGTTTGCAGACCAAGCTGGTTTCACAACAATGGTAATATTAGGGGAAACTCATTAGAGAATGTTATATTATTATTTACCATTATTTCAAATGGTGGTTGAAGCGCTCAGAATTGTTTTTTACCATTCCCACGAAACATCGCCTTTGTAGTGAACCGGTTCAAAAAACCGTGAGCTACAGTTACAAAACTTGTTGCTGAGCAAGTTGCTTCGTACTTCAAGAAAAACAAAAACGTCGCGATGACAGTCATGAACGAAGACAGGACGGGTACAGCACCTGTATCTGTCGTATCTGTTCTTCGTTGACGTACGTTTGTTTCCTGTCTTTCGACAGCTTGAACTTTTGCGGCGGCATATTACCCGCTGAGTCATACGCTCCTTCGACTCAAGCATGACCAACGTTAGGTACGATAACGCACTGCCTGCCTTTTCACTAAACACGAAGTTGTTACGGCTCACGGCTACCACAGAACAGGGAGTATTTCGGCTATCTCGAAACTTGTTGACGTGATAATGCATGTGAAAAAAGCAAGCCCAAAAAACCGCTTAAGAATCGAATCGTCATGCCAAACCCAAGCTAGAATCAGGAGTATTCCTATTACCCAAGACGACATGGATGCCGAAGTGCAGTTTCCTCAGCAGTATACTCACTAGAAATCTCTATGCTATTCTCGACTGCACAAACTCACAGGGAATTCACCTTTTTTTGTGCGCAAGCAGAGCATAGCAATCAGTGACGTGATGCGCGTATAGCTATGATGACATGCTTCGTAATTTGGTGGTTCACGCATGGAGATCACAATTGAGGCATCAAATATTGCGCATAAAAGATATAAAACACTGGGCATCTGTTCTGAATATTAGGACAGAAGCTTAGGCTGGCGACGGAAACAGAATTCTGCAGGTCAATATTGGTGTCAATACCAAAAGGCGTTCGAGTAACATTGATCCAAAACAGAACGAAAGGGAGATGTTGAGTTAACGAACATCACACAATCTTTTTTACGGTGTCGACTCATTTCTTTCAATCGGTTTTAGTAACGTAGTTGTGCTCTCTGGTTTAATGCAAGCTTCGTTGCGTTATCACTTTCCCGGCCACCACCACCGCCACGCTTTGGTCGGCTGCTACCTCACAACTTTATGCCGTCATCACAGAAAAAGGCGGCCGCGACCATAGCTTGTATGACGCATATTGGCACCGAGGGTTTACGCTTGGTAACCGCGGGGCATGCCAATGTCAGCGATTCAATCATTCGGAAGCTCGACTTCAATCAGCGCAGTAATACATGCAACAGTCCCTTTTCATTGTTTTTTCTTCTTGAGTTCGATCAAGCGACCCTACAGCTCACTAGGAGTAGTGTGGACAAATGGCGCGTAGTTGGTTCTCATTGCCATTGAGGAGCTTGTGCTGCCCTCTTATGTTAGTGTTACCCCCAAAAAAGAATTTTTAGTTTATTGCCAAACAAAAGAAAACTGCATTTGTATGCTCCGTATTCGCTGAATCGGAAACAGTGAAAACTATACTTCTTTCGGCAGAAAACAAGCTTCGATCCCGGATCATGCGTAACGTCGCCTGCTGAAAATTCACCGAGATTTCACGGTGCCGAAGTTCGGTGAAATTTATTGCCCTATGCAGCCCCTATTTTCAAACTGGTACGCAACATTCCGTTACTTTTACCAAGGGTGAACTTTCCAATGTGTGACGTGTTCGCTCCCGTCAGCTGTTTAAAACACATCACGCTTCCTCAGCAAATCACAGACAGGGCGTTCCATAGAAGCCGTACTGTTGTTAATAGGAAAACCAGGCATACGTTGTCATGTCCACTACATTTACTCTAGTTTTTCATTGTAGGCCAAGAATTATGTACTTTCAGTAAAGAGAAGTAAAACAAAACTTAGAACTCGTTCCTGTAAACATGAAGAAATGTCAAAATACCGAAGGCACACACAACCGCATTGTGAAAAGGAAGCACGAGGACAAGTTTGTAAGCCAATCAGTTAAGACTTCCGGCAAATTCACAGTACACTGTGAATTTGTGCAGTCGAGAATAGGGTCCCAAGAATATTGGTGAGGGCAATAAAGCTACGCTTTAAAATTGTAGAATACTTCATCTTTACAGTGGGCGTGCCACGCAATGCATTATCACTTTCCTGTTATGGGCCCTTGCTGGCCCGTTCAAAGCGGAGAAGACTTTCCACGCTCGATGGAACGCCCTCTGGTATGGCCACGCCTTGCCTTTCGGGAAGAAACCAGTGGGCGCTGCTGGGGGCAGCTACGGGATGTAGGGCACACGCTGATATTTCGGTCATGTCCAGCACCGTCGACGACGCCTACGATTCTATGCACGGCCACCGCCATCTTACAACTTTCATACAGTTTTGTGATACTTCTCATACTGTTTTATAAACCAGTTAAAAATATGTTGGCAGGATTATTTTAAACGGTTTAACTCACGTCCCTTTCAAGACACATTTATTAAGATCCATATGCAAAACACAACCGTAATTTAAACAATTAGCCAGTAAAAAAGCAAATTCTCTAAAAAAGCGTTCAGTGAATAACTTTAAATCCTTTTATCTCTAAGAGTACAGTTAAAAATCAAGTAGTAATTTGGTCGCCCAAGCCGATGATGAGCAGCGATGAGCCGATGAGATCATCGGCTAAAAGGGTGACTCGCGGTTGGTTGGCCGACGGGAGCTAGCCCACGACGGTCTACTCCAAGCAAACGCATAATGCACACCGATGTAACACTTTATTTACACTACGTAGTCACACCTTTGAAGGCTCAGATCACATACAACAGGTCGGGCAAAGCCCGTGTCGAGAGGGGCTTGCCGCACTGTCCTATTCTCCGTGTCTATCAAACTCCGCTGTCTCTCCGTCCTCCTCAAAGCATCAAACTCCTCGGTTTCATCGCCAAAACGCCGCTCACAAAACGGACGTCACAATTTGAGATGAAGGATGGCTCTTTGCTTAGCCCATAATTGGGCAATGATTGGCCGCAGTGACGTAAAAATAAGGTGGGTGGAAAATATTCACCTGACCCACCACTCTCACTCTCATTCAGAATTCCGGAGGTATTCTGCAAAACAAAAATATAACAAACTTGAAAATCACCCCAATAAAAGCAAACCAATTGCCGGGCATCGGTTGTCGGGCGGTTCGTCTTAAAGCATCATGCATACCATGCCGCCTATAATTGTTTCCCGCGCCGCCAAAATTTCTTTCCTTTGTAACAACGTTGAGCGCCTAATAAAACAAGTCGCCTACCTATGGACGCATCCCATCCACGGAGCCGCCAGGTTCAGACGTGTGGTGAACGGCAACTTCTTCCAGTAGCTTTGAGCAGTGCAAACATCATAGACCGAACGTCTGGTGCCCTCTTATGTACCTTTGGACCCCTTGAATGACCCTCCGGCTCCTCTCCGGTTGGGGAATTTTCGTGGCGGTAATCAGGGTCGTTGGAAATGTCAACGGTCCGCCTCCACCGTTTCCCAAAGGAACGAAAGAAAATCCTCCTTCGAAAGGTGACATCCGCTTTCAGCTATTATGGGGTGACGACGGCGTTTGTATTCGTCGTCTCCGGGCCCGCTCGTCGGGTAATCACAAAAGGCGCTGAAAATAAGAAGAAACCTCCGCGGTTTCTCCTTACGGCGCCCCTGACGCCCAAGTCAGCTCGGTCAGAGTGAAAGAAAACATCATAAAAGTAAACACTATACTTAACGCACCGATATCTAGTTGCAGTGCGGGATTAACTTAAGTGAGGTGCGTGAACTTACAAGTACCTTCACCATGAGTCACTTGATAACACTGTCGACTTTCCTAGGAGCCCATAAAGTGTAGGCGTATTCTCAGACATACAGTGGCTTAGTGGCTCCGATTAGCCTTCTGTAGAAGCTAAAGCATCCTTACATCCAGTTGTAGCATGGGTTTAAGGAACTTCTCACGCCCCTTTAGCCAAGGCCAACCAAATCTGCCCTGAGCTCGACAATATAACCTTGAAACACCTCCATACTTGCCTGAACCCAGCCCTTATCTCTCGGTTTATCACTTTAAGGTTTCCCTGAAGTTGAAGAAGTTCCAAGCATCTAAACCAGACCCTTAATATTCTCAATTCCGAATCCCAGGAAACTAGCCTACGGCCCGACTTACCCCACCCCCAACATCAGACCTACTCTTTCTTACCCCTCTCTTCTGCAAACTCGTCGAGAAGCTCATACACAACCATATCATTTGTTACCACGAATATATACCACGCAGGGGTTCGTGCCGCTTAGGCTAGCTTCTGCCTAAGCTTCCCCAACACAGTGCCTTGTGTGTAATGATGCAGTGGCCTCACCAGTCCGCAATGACACCAGACTACAACACACAACTCGGAGTTAGGTGTCTCCACAACTGCGTACAGCACTATTACATTACTGTTTGTATGTCCCTGCCGTTACAGTCCACGCTTTTCTTGTTCATGCATCTAGCGCTGTTATACTCGTTTGTTCGTTTGTGTATTTGTTGCTGTTCCACACTTACAGCCACTTATCCTATGCATCTTGTTCTGACCGGTCTGCGTACTCACTGTTGTCTGTTTGCCTTGTTATTTTTTTCTCTTTTTGCTATTCCCCATCTTTTATTCCACGTACTGACTTTTATAGACCACCGCCTTGGAGGTCCTCATATCACTGTCTGGTTGCCTGCTGGTCTAAAGTACACCGGTTTATATTCATGGTTTATAGCCCAATGCTTTGCTGTTCGTCTGCAACGTTCACAGCTCACCACTTTCGCTGTTTACAGTTCCCTGTCTTGTCCACAAGCCCCACACACAAACTATCGTTTGGCCACTATACTTTACACACACAACCGCAACGTTTCATTCTGACCCCCGGGTTAACAGACCACCGCCTCTCTTAATTATCTGCCCACTTGGACGACCCGGTCCTTCGTTCGTTTGTTCGTTCTCAAGTTCTCTTTCTCTTCCTTTTGTTTAACGTCGGCATGGCCCCTGCCTCTAGCAGCTCGTAATCTCTCTGTCTGCATGCAGGATTACAACAGCCCAACCCCACTTCGGACTAGTCCACTAGTCCCCCCACTTATTTCCTTCTTCTCTCTCAGCTCCTTATCCTTCACTACTGTCAGTCACCCTCATTTACCCCCCTCACCCACTCTCTCTGTCCCTCCACCTAACCCCCCTCCCTCCCCTTTCTCGCGCGGACGGTTGAGGTGTCGGCGACACGCCAGGCAGTTACCGGCCTCTACTCCCCTCCTCCCCCCCCCCAATCACTTTCTTCTTCAAGTGATAAATCGCTCCCACAATAATCACTCTCCTCCATAATTTGCCCAGTAGTTGACTTTCTCAAGGCTTTTGGTAGGTTCAACCAATTCGCCATACTTGGAGAACTTGTTCACGCTTGCCATACCACGCGAGCTCAAATTTCGACCGAGCATTTTTTTAACTTTCCGCTAATCCGCCTATAATGATCCCTTAAGGTGACTCCTGGCACCTAGCTACAATCCACAGATCCATATTGGCTGTTTTTGTCTACCCTTGCGATTAAGAAGGTGGATCCAAACTTCGAACTTCCACCTGCAGCGCGCTTAACAACATGTGCCAATAAAATCGCTGTTTAAAAAGATGACGCCGAATCTCATACAGCAAATGCATGAAAATCAAATTCCAAGCCACAGTGAACACCCTTTCCTTGCTCTGTCTGTTAGAAGTAGCCCCCGAAAAAGACAAAATTTATGCCGGCAATCCGCTAAAAACACTCTTTGAAGTACAATCTTCAAGTGTTCTCGCCGGTACCACACCAACGCCAGTTTTACATTCTTGCAATTTCTCACCAGAACTCCATGATGCCATCCGGAAGAAGAATCTGCATTTATTCAATGCAACTTACACTCCCATGAGAACAGGGAATAGTGTCTTCAGAGACACTTCCCCTCCTGAGTTTGCACTAACCTACGGCATTAAAGGTATCATCTGGGAATGCCTGAAAAAACACTCGGCAGTGACCATTATGTCATTTAACTGCAACTTCCGCATCACAAAACACCACCACAGAGAATAGAAACTGCCCGCGTCACCGATTGGCGAAAATTTGAGAAACAGCTCCAACGAACCCCATTTATGACGACGAAAAATGGACGGAAGAAAATTTGGAGGTGCAAAAAAGCAAATAAAGAACTGCCGCTCACCCAGGATTGTCCCGCATAGATCCCCACCTACTGCACATTCGTGAGGCCCGACGAGGGCTAACAAAACGATGAAAACTCGAAGAACAAATTAAAAATTACGGCTAAGAATAGCTCGACTAACGCAAGAAGCAGCAGACAACGCATGTAAACTTAGCCAAGAAAATTGGTCTGATTTCTGCACGAAACTGCAAGGCACACTCGGAACCCGAAGCACGTGGCATCTCCTTCGATCCCTAATAGTTACAAAAAAAGGCAAATGAGCCACAGCCCATCAAAGAAAACGCACAACTACGACGGCACGGAAAAGGATCTCCTCGAGGAAATCAAGAAACCGTGGCAAGACGTAACTAACACGACCCCGTCCCCTCTTCAGCCATACACCGGTGCTCCCAACCGTGAAATGAACAGCCCATTCACCCTAGTGGAAATAAAGTAGCGGTACGAGGGTTAACGAGAAATTCTACGCCCGAGAAAGACAGGATTATAAACAAGTTACCGCGAAACCTGGACGCCGCAGCGTTACAGACCGTTCTCGACTACCTAAAATTGGACAACCGGCAATATCCGTCCTCAGTGGAGGCATGCACATATTACCTTGATACCCAAACCAGGAAAACCGCTAACCCTTCTAATCTTGTACCTATTTCGCTCAGTTTCTGTGTTGAAGGTGCTAGAACGTATGTTTCAAAATCGTCCTCTTCTCCCCCTACATTGAAGATAATGGACACTTCCCCCAACACCATGTACAGGTCCCCCCCCCCCCCCCTTGTCCACACAGATACATCCTTTTTGAGTTGAAGGAGAGATCATTGATCGGCTTTCTAATACACAAAAGTGCTGCAATCCTGACCATGGACATCAGGGGCGCCTTCGATAATATTAGCCATCAAGCCATCCTTCAAGGACTAATTTCTCTCAACTGTGGGCAACGAATGCTACACTACGTCGCAAACTTCCTTTCCGGACCCACAGCAACCATATAAATCGGTCACTTTCGCTCGACGAAGTCAGGACATACCCAGGGCACCCTTCAGGATCTGTAATATTGCCGGTTCTTTCCAACATAGCGATGAAGGACCTTCCCCCTCTTCGGTAAGAGATCCCGCCATCTCCGGCACGCAGTGTACGCAGATGACCTCACCGTCTGGACCCCCACAGGATCCGTAGGTGAGCAGCAGGATGCCATGCAAAGATCCATAGCAAAGGCGCATCTTTATCTGCGGACAAGGTGTCAAATACGCCCCAGAAAAGTCAGCAGTCCTTGCCCTCAGTTGTGGGACTGCTCAACGAAAGAATCGGTGCATCCGGGATGAGGAAATAGATTTAGCAGGCCAACCAGTCCCAAAGATATCTCAGCTGCGCATGTTGGGACTTAAAATCCCCCGAAATATAGCAGGCCTCTACACCATAGCGCTACTACAGAGGACGCTCAGTCAGTTGGTTGACTTAATACATCGCGTATCAAATTTTCTATTGGGATTGCAAGAGTCGGCCACCTTGCGCATGGTGCAGGCAATACTAGTCAGCCGGATGGCCTACGGTGCCCCGCACTTGGCTGTCACAAAGAATGAGAAGGCAAGATTGAATATCTTTTTCTGCCAAGCCTATACGACTGCCATAGGATTGCTCTCCAAGTTCACCGACAAAGAAAATTGCTTCAAACATAGATTGTCACAATACCGGGAAGAGATAGAGGAAGCAAATCATACCTCTCAATAGAACGCCTCAAAATTAACGCCAACCGGACGAGTGATCCTAAGAAGATTGAAAATATACAACGCGCCAAAACAAGACCACATGTTCGGAGTCCCCTACTGATTCGACAGAACATCAGGGTAACGGCCAATAACACGCCACATGCACCCAACTTACCATAAAGCTCGAGGAATCGCACGAGCCAGGGCTATGGCGGAAGCCCGACTACAATGTACATTACGCGTCTCCTTATCTTCATCGGCCAGCCCACGCGGTAATGTGTACCGATCTCAACAGGGCAAGAATGACTTGCCCTCACTGTCCATGAGCAACACAGACCTTAAACCGCAGAGGAAGTGGCTATTGCCCTAGCCGCGAACGACTATTGAGGACGCAATCACAGTACTTACGGATTCGCAAGCAGCGTACCGCAGCTATCTAAGGTGACGCATCTCCAAAAGTCCCTCCGCATCTTCGAACCAAGGGTCAGCTACCCGAAATAGAAATAGCCTGGGTATCCGGAGACACATCCCTCGCCGGTAATGAGGCGGCCGATGCCAGGGCCCGCGCGGACGTACACCGGGCAATTACCTACGAGGGACAAACATCACATGCTGCTCCCAAAACAGAACCTCTCGTGAAATATGCAGAAACTCTGGCCACTATTGCCAAAGCAGAAGAATATTCCCGGCTCCACATCCCGAGTTATTGATACAAGAAGCCACCAGCCTGAGAAGAATACAAACTCCTATCCCCATCGCACCCTTCTTTACGCCATCAACCCCAACATATACCCCGCCATAGAAATTTCTGTCCCTTGCCGGGCACGCTATACCACCAAGTATGGGAGTTCGGACAAACCCCAGGCCTACACCCCCAACCCTTCCATTTCTTACGAGCAGTGGGTGGCCTGCGTGAAAAGTCCGGACCCTAGGCTTCAGTGCATACTGTTGAAGAGGGTCTGGACTGCTAGCAAAGGCCAGGGTATCCGGGACTAGGTACGCCCCCCACCTGCGGGTACCTTAACAGCAGCACTAGCGCTCGTGAAATAAAAATGTATTTCTCCTGCTTGCACATCAACCATATTTGATGGAAAAAACGGACAAATAAATCTTGATGAAAAACTATTTTCCGTGGCTAACATCGCCTCTCAAACAAACTAGGCGGAGTAAGCACAAGGAAAACTCAAACCTTTGCATATGCTGCCGACATTACCACTATCACTTACACAGTTGCTACTAGTATAGTTTTAGGACTGCACCAGACCGTGCACGCGAGCACTCACACACCATTACCGAGTCAACCTTCACACCAGCAGCAGAGAAAGAGAAAAAAGAGAGAAACTGTAATCCGAGTTGAAGTGGGCATGCTTGCATGTGGCCGACATGACACGCTCCTGGAACGACTTCAGGTTGCTGTCGCCCCTCCACACTTGAAGAACATCAATAAAGGGAAAGTTATTCTCCGCTAAAAAGTTACTAGCTCGCTAATGAGTCTACTTCATCTCTACAGTATGAGACAATATGACGCCACGACCGCTGTGGACAATGGGCAGCCTTTCTCTCTCAGTGCCGCCGACTGCTTCAGACTCAACGGTCACCGGCTATGCCTTCCGCTCTAACCCCCGCCCAGTTCGCACTGTCCCCCCGCCCTCTGTAAGAGGAAAAGCCACTGTGAATAGAGAGAAAAAGCTCTTCATTAGAGAAAAGAGGAGAGGTTGGCCGAAATACAGTATCCGGCATGCTCCTCCGCGCGGATGGGGGATGCGTGCATGCAGAAATGTGGGGGGATCTCGCGATGCGTGAACGGATAGTTACATAAATGCCACCATCCTCTCCCCGCTAGGGAGAATTGCATAAGACCTGCCTTATTGCCATCCCATCCAAGGCCAACGATTCCTTTACACACCATAAGTTACCATCCTCCAAACAGAAATGTTTGCAATCATTCACTATGCAGGTTTTCTTCCGTTTGACCTTTCCTCCATACCCTTCTGGTGCGCGTCATGACGGAATTCATCAATGATTTATAACATTTTTAAGAACCACACAAGAACAAATTCCTTCGCAAAAAGAAAGCTTTTATCAAATTTTCGTTTGAAATCGAGACGTTATTTTTGCCTGCTCTGGTTGCCTGAATACGAGAGGTCATCAGTAGGGGACTAGGACGCCATGCCGCGTTAAGGGGATGTATACGCTCTATTACGACACTGATCCCTGATGTCACCCTCCTCTCACATCGTAACACGATTTCGTCTGCGGGGCAGCTGCAACGCTGAAAAAAACCATAAGAAGACCGCCTCAAAGCCATCACTCCAATCGGTTTTCTATCCGCTCTGCCCCTACTCCTAAAAGCAGCAAAAAGTTACAAGAAAACAAATTTTCTAAGGGAAGCCATACCCTACAAAACTCCCATATATGGCAAGCTCCGTAAATGAAACCTAGATTATTCGCATGCCATCACCCGGTAGAGCAGCTTCCCACCTTGGCCAATTGTTTCCTCCTCATAAATCTATCGTCTTAGATTGAACCCCTTCACGCTTTCCCTGATTGTACAGTATTACGCTGAAAGCGGTCTAGCGAGAGCAACCTAGAGCCGTAAGTCTGCCTCTATTGACCCTCTCAGACCTTTCCCGCCTTTCTTAGGGGCCACCCAGACTCACCAATACACGTTCAGTATGTTCAAGGCTGCATACACGCCAACTCTAAACCCACTCCCCGCCATAACTAGAGCGCTTATATCATTGTAAAAGCTCACAGTCTCTCTTTTTCTGTAAAATGTGTAGCTTTTCGTAGTAGTCCAGATTCATTCGTTTTGCAGTCTATCTAGTGTGGCTAATACTTTTTAAGGACTGTGATCATGAAATATTCCATGATTACGTTTATTTGGTTGCAATTATTGGTGAAGAATGCATTTTTTTGCTCAAGCAGGAATCTTAATTCTTTCGCTTTCTCTATTAAACTGTGTAGGATAGGATTCCACCGTGTTAGCAGCTTGGTTTTTTCTCTTGTAAGACCTACACACATCCAACATGAAATCAATTCGTTATAACTTGTTCTCGTCTTCCAAAGAACCTCAGAATCCACTACAACGCATTTGATTTCTGGCCGTGGCGGCTGCCCTTTCTGATGGAGGCGAAAAGCAAAAGTGCCTGCGTGTACCAGATTTCGGCACAAGTAAATATCCCGAAGTGGTCAAAACTAGGCTCATCGTCTGCGTTGCGTAGGCGCGTTAAACAGTGCAATAAATCAATCAATGCACTACAATATTTGGAATGCTTATTAAAAAAAATCAGTTTTTTTTTTGTTTGAGTTATTTCTGTATTCACATCCTACTTTAAAGCAACCTCTACCAGCCAACGGTTGCTTCGTGGCGTGCGGGACAAGAAACCCCCTAGCGGCTGCGGAGGATAAGGTAGTTTCCAGTCACGGAGGACCGCGTAGATTGGTCGGCTAACTTACCCAGGTGTCCATGCGTGTTCCCGCCGACGGGCGTATTGGCGCGGCTCGCTTTTGTCGTCTGCTCTAGCGACGGTTCTTATGGGGCCGTTAAGGCGCAGCTGCGTGTGTAATGCGCGCTTCCTTAGCGCGGCTTGATTAAATTGCTCAACAGAACTTCCTGGCTAACCTGGACACGACGGAATTAGCTGGTCGTACGGCAAAGATATGTTAAAGATACGTTTTCAGGGCACGAAAACAAATGTAAAGCCCACATACAGACATCTCCCCGCTAAACAAGCACTACGTTTTGTGCACTGCTTGCCACAAATGGGACTCCGTTTTCTTACTTGGTGAATACCAATTCGGTTGCGTCTGAACAGGTATTATGAAAGGCGAGAGAAGCAACTGGTTGTGATAAATAGCTATTATAATAGTTTCCTAAGCTTTCTCGCAATTTCTCAAACTTACTAAACTAACTAGTTTATATCGGTGTAATGATTACCATCACAAAGCTCACATGCCGAATTGTTTCGGTGTCCTCGCATGGCCCACACGGTGATGTAGCCCCTACCCAGCACAGAAGCACGGCTAGGTTCCGTGGTCTCACCCTCGAAGGACGCTTCTCACCGTTTTCTTTCAGCCGACGCTGGTACGGGATACAGCGCCGCATCCGCCCCTCTAGCGCGGCCGTGGCAAAGGCTTTTGTGTTCGGAACGCCGCCACTGCAAATGCTAGGTAACGGCAGGCAGAATCTCTGGTTTCACTATTTGTAGAAACACGTGTGTGAATGCAAGCTACATCGCATTCGCAATTGTTGTGGGTGTCCTTTACAGCTTTGCTTTCCAAGCGCATTCACAGCGTGTATTTGAACCATTTTTTTTATTTTGCAAAAGAGCGTATTAATAATTGAAGGTTATTCCTTTCGGCGAGGCCAACAAGCATTGTATTTGGGCAGCTATGAAAGCATATTCCAAATTTGCGAAGCACGAGCTCCCTACCTTTTCCCCCTTTATTCACTACAGGCACCGACGATGGCAAAGTATGAATTTGTTAAAAGTGAACTCTTTCTTAGTGAGACCGATGGTGCCCTCTCGAACAACTAATGCATTTTCCCATATAATTTTTGGTCCACAGAAGAGCCCTGACAATAACTGCGTACATAGGGCGCGAGCGTGAAACCATGGCTTCAATTGTGTCCAAACGGCTACTTGAAATTTGCGAAAAAGGAACCGTTCTAGATAATGAAATACACGAATGGATCATGAATAAGGGGCACAACGATATATTTTCATCTCATAAACCACGAATTGGTATGCATTTGCATTATTCATTCGCGAAAAAATCGTCGCATTGGTGCATTCATTGTAACTAATTCGTGCCTTTGAATGTCTGGCGATTGATTGGACGCACTTTCACCAAGGGTGAACTTTCCAATGTGTGACGTGTTCGCTCCCGTCAGCTGTTTAAAACACATCACGCTTCCTCAGCAAATCACAGACAGGGCGTTCCATAGAAGCCGTACTGTTGTTAATAGGAAAACCAGGCATACGTTGTCATGTCCACTACATTTACTCTAGTTTTTCATTGTAGGCCAAGAATTATGTACTTTCAGTAAAGAGAAGTAAAACAAAACTTAGAACTCGTTCCTGTAAACATGAAGAAATGTCAAAATACCGAAGGCACACACAACCGCATTGTGAAAAGGAAGCACGAGGACAAGTTTGTAAGCCAATCAGTTAAGACTTCCGGCAAATTCACAGTACACTGTGAATTTGTGCAGTCGAGAATAGGGTCCCAAGAATATTGGTGAGGGCAATAAAGCTACGCTTTAAAATTGTAGAATACTTCATCTTTACAGTGGGCGTGCCACGCAATGCATTATCACTTTCCTGTTATGGCCCTTGCTGGCCCGTTCAAGCGGAGAAGACTTTCCACGCTCGATGGAACGCCCTCTGGTATGGCCACGCCTTGACTTTCGGGAAGAAACCAGTGGGCGCTGCTGGGGGCAGCTACGGGATGTAGGGCACACGCTGATATTTCGGTCATGTCCAGCACCGTCGACGACGCCTACGATTCTAGGCACGGCCACCCCATCTTACACTTTCATACAGTTTTGTGATACTTCTCATACTGTTTTTATAAACAGTTAAAAATATTGTGGCAGGATTATTTTTAACGGTTTAACTCACGTCCTTTCAAGACACATTTATTAAATCCATATGCAAAACACAACCGTAAAATTTAAACAATTAGCCAGTAAAAAAGCAAATTCTCTAAAAAAGCGTTCAGTGAATTAACTTTAATCCTTTTATCTCTAAGAGTACAGTTAAAATCAAGTAGTAATTTGGTCGCCCAAGCCGATGATGACAGCGATGATCCGATGAGATCATCGCTAAAACGGTGACTCGCGGGTTGGTTGGCCGACGGGAGCTAGCCCACGACGGTCTACTCCAAGCAAACGCATAATGCACACTATGTACACTTTATTTACACTACGTATTCACACCTTTGAAGGCTCATGATCACATACAACAGGTCGGGCAAAGCCCGTGTCGAGAGGGGCTTGCCGCACTGTCCTATTCTCCGTGTCTATCAAACTCCGCTGTCTCTCCGTCCTCCTCAAAGCATCAAACTCCTCGGTTTCATCGCCAAAACGCCGCTCACAAAACGGACTTCACAATTTGAGATGAAGGATGGCTCTTTGCTTAGCCCATAATTGGGCAATGATTGGCCGCAGTGACGTAAAAATAAGGTGGGTGGAAAATATTCACCTGACCCACCACTCTCACTCTCATTCAGAATTCCGGAGGTATTCTGCAAAACAAAAATATAACAAACTTGAAAATCACCCCAATAAAAGCAAACCAATTGCCGGGCATCGGTTGTCGGGCGGTTCGTCTTAAAGCATCATGCATACCATGCCGCCTATAATTGTTTCCCGCGCCGCCAAAATTTCTTTCCTTTGTAACAACGTTGAGCGCCTAATAAAACAAGTCGCCTACCTATGGACGCATCCCATCCACGGAGCCGCCAGGTTCAGACGTGTGGTGAACGGCAACTTCTTCCAGTAGCTTTGAGCAGTGCAAAACATCATAGACCGAACGTCTGGTGCCCTCTTATATACCTTTGACCCCTTGAATTACCTCCGGCTCCTCTCCTGTTGGGGAATTTTTGTGGCGGTAATCAGGGTCGTTGGAATGTCAACGGTCCGCCTCCGCCGGTTTCCCAAAGGAACGCAAGAAAATCCTCCTTCGAAAGGTGACACCGCTTTCAGCTATTATGGGGTGACGACGCGTTTGTATTCGTCGTCTCCGGGCCCGCTCGTCGGGTATCCACAAAAGCGCTGAAAATAAGAAAGAAACCTCCGCGGTTTCTCCTTACGCCCCTGTAGGCGCAGTCAGCTCGGTCAAAGTGAAAACAAACATCATATCGTGCGTTAAGTATAGAGTATACTTAACGCACGATATCTAGTTGCAGTGCGGGATTAACTAAGTGAGGTGCGTGAACGTAACAAGTACCTTCACCATGAGTCACTTGATACCACTGTCGACTTTCCTAGGAGCCCATAAAGTGTAGGCGTATTCTCAGACATACAGTGGCTTAGTGGCTCCGATTAGCCTTCTGTAGAAGCTAAAACATCCTTACATCCAGTTGTAGTATGGGTTTAAGGAACTTCTCACGCCCCTTTGCCAAGGCCAACCAAATCTGCCCTGAGCTCGACAATATAACTTTGAAACACCTCCGTAACTTACCTGAACCCAGCCTTATCTCTCGGTTTATAACTTTAAGGTTTTCCCTGAAGTTGAAGACGTTCCAAGCATCTAAACCATACCCAATATTCTCAATTCTGAATCCCAGGAAACTAGCCTACGGCCCGACTTACCCCACCCCCCAACATCAGACTACTCTTTCTTACCCCTCTCTTCTGCAAACTCGTCGAGAAGCTCATACACAACCATATCATTTGTTACCACGAATATATCCACGCAGGGGTTCGTGCCGCTTAGGCTAGCTTCTGCCTAAGATTCCCCAACACAGTGCCTTGTGTGTAATGATGCAGTGCCTCACCAAGTCCGCAATGACACCAGACTACAACACACAACTCGGAGTTAGGTGTCTCTACAACTGCGTACAGCACTATTACATTACTGTTTGTATGTCCTGCCGTTACAGTCCACGCTTTTTCTTGTTCATGCATCTAGCGCTGTTATACTCGTTTGTTCGTTTGTGTATTTGTTGCTGTTCCACACTTACAGCCACCATCCTATGCATCTTGTTCTGACCGGTCTGCGTACTCACTGTTGTCTGTTTGCCTTGTTATTTTTTCTCTTTTTTTCTATTCCCCATCTTTTATTCCACGTACTGACGGTTATAGACCATCGCCTTAGAGGTCCTCATATCACTGTCTGGTTGCCTGCTGGTCTAAAGTACACCGGTTTATATTTATGGTTTATAGCCCAACGCTTTACTGTTCGTCTGCACGCTCACAGCTTTCCACTTTCGCTGTTTACAGTTCCCTATCTTGCCCTCAAGCACCACACACAAACTACCGCTTGGCCACTATAATTTAAACACACAACCGCAACTTTCATTCTGACCCACGGGTTAACAGACCACCGTCTCTCTTAATTATCTGCCCACTTGGACGACCCGGTTGTTCGTTCATTTGTTCGTTATCAAGTTCTCTTTCTCTGCCTTTTGTTTAACGTCGGCATGGCCCCTGCCTTTAGCAGCTCGTAATCTCTTTGTCTGCATGCAGGATTATAACAGCCCAACCCCACTTCGGACTAGTCCACTAGTCCCCCCACTTATTTCCTTCTTCTCTCTCAGCTCCTTATCCTTCACTACTGTCAGTCACCCTCATTTACCCCACTCACCCGCTCTCTCTGTCCCCTCCACCTAACCCCCCTCCCTCCCCTTTCTCGCGCGGACGGTTGAGGTGTCGGCGACACGCCAGGCAGTTACCGGCCTCTATCTCCCCTCCTCACCCCCCCCCCCCAATCACTTTCTTCTTCAAGTGATAAATCGCTCCCACAATAATCACTCTCCTCCATAATTTGTCCAGTAGTTGAGTTGACTTTCTCAAGGCTTTTGGTAGGTTCAACCAATTCGCCATACTTGGAGAATTTGTTCACGCTTACCATACCACGCGAGCTCAAATTTCGACCGAGCATTTTTTTAACTTTCCGCTAATCCGCCTATAATGATCCCTTAAGGTGACTCCTGGCACCTAGCTACAATCCACAGATCCATATTGGCTGTTTTTGTCTACCCTTGCGATTAAGAAGGTGGATCCAAACTTCGAACTTCCACCTGCAGCGCGCTTAACAACATGTGCCAATAAAATCGCTGTTTAAAAAGATGACGCCGAATCTCATACAGCAAATGCATGAAAATCAAATTCCAAGCCACAGTGAACACCCTTTCCTTGCTCTGTCTGTTGAGAAGTAGCCCCCGAAAAAGACAAAATTTATGCCGGCAATCCGCTAAAAACACTCTTTGAAGTACAATCTTCAAGTGTTCTCGCCGGTACCACACCAACAGCCAGTTTTACATTCTTGCAATTTCTCACCAGAACTCCATGATGCCATCCGGAAGAAGAATCTGCATTTATTCAATGCAACTTACACTCCCATGAGAACAGGGAATAGTGTCTTCAGAGACACTTCCCCTCCTGAGTTTGCACTAACCTACGGCATTAAAGGTATCATCTGGGAATGCCTGGAAGAAACGCTCGGCAGTGACCATTATGTCATTTAACTGCAACTTCCGCATCACAAAACACCACCACAGAGAATAGAAACTTCCCGCGTCACCGATTGGCGAAAATTTTGAGAAACAGCTCCAACGAACCCCATTTATGACGACGAAAAATGGACGGAAGAAAATTTGGGAGGTGCAAAAAAGCGAAATAAAGAACTGCCGCTCACCCAGGATTGTCCGCATAGATCCCCACCCACTGCACATTCGTGAGGCCCGACGAGGGCTAACAAAACGATGAAAAACTCTAAGGACAAATTAAAAATTACGACTAAGAATAGCTCGACTAACGCAAGAAGCAGCAGACTACGCATGTAAACTTAGCCAAGAAAATTGGTCTGATTTCTGCACGAAACTGCAAGGCACACTCGGAACCCGAAGCACGTGGCATCTCCTTCGATCTCTAATAGCTACAAAGGAAGGCAAATGAGCCACAGCCCATCAAAGAAAACGCACAACTACGACGGCACGGAAAAGGATCTCCTCTAGGAAATCAAGAAACCGTGGCAATACGTAACTAACACGACCCCGTCCCCTCTTCAGCCATACACCGGTGCTCCCAACCGTGAAATGAACAGCCCATTCACCCTAGTGGAAATAAAGTAGCGGTACGAGGGTTAACGAGAAATTCTACGCCCGAGAAAGACAGGATTATAAACAAGTTACCGCGAAACCTGGACGCCGCAGCGTTACAGACCGTTCTCGACTACCTAAAATTGGACAACCGGCAATATCCGTCCTCAGTGGAGGCATGCACATATTACCTTGATACCCAAACCAGGAAAACCGCTAACCCCTTCTAATCTTGTACCTATTTCGCTCTTTCATGTGTTGAAAGGTGCTAGAACATATGTTTCAAAATCGCCTCTCCCCCTACATTGAAGATAATGGGCACTTCCCCAACACCATGTACATGTTCCACCCCTCCCCCCCCCTTGTCCACACAAGACATCCTTTTTAGTTGAAGGAAGAGATCATTGATCGGCTTTCTAATACACAAAAGTGCTGCACCCTGACCAAGGACATCAGGGGCGCCTTCAATAATATTAGCCATCAAGCCATCCTTCAAGGACTAATTTCTCTGAACTGTGGGCAACGAATGCTCCACTACGTCGCAAAATTCCTTTCCGGACCCACAGCAACCATATAAATCGGTCACTTTCGCTCGACGAAAGTCAGGACAATACCCAGGGACACCCTTCAAGGATCTGTAATATTGCCGGTTCTTTCCAACATAGCGATGAAGGACCTTCCCCCTCTTCTGGAAGAGATCCCGCATCTCCGGCACGCAGTGTACGCAGATGACCTCACCGTCTGGACCCCCACAGGATCCGTAGGTGAGCAGCAGGATGCCATGCAAAGATCCATAGCAAAGGCGCATCTTTATCTGCGGACAAGGTGTCAAATACGCCCCAGAAAAGTCAGCAGTCCTTGCCCTCAGTTGTGGGACTGCTCAACGAAAGAATCGGTGCATCCGGGATGAGGAAATAGATTTAGCAGGCCAACCAGTCCCAAAGATATCTGAGCTGTGCATCTTGGGACTTAAAATCCCCCGAAATATAGCAGGCCTCTACACCATAGCGCTACTACAGAGGACGCTCAGTCAGTTGGTTGACTTAATACATCGCGTATCAAATTTTCTATTGGGATTGCAAGAGTCGGCCACCTTGCGCATGGTGCAGGCAATACTAGTCAGCCGGATGGCCTACGGTGCCCCGCACTTGGCTGTCACAAAGAATGAGAAGGCAAGATTGAATATCTGTTTCTGCCAAGCCTATACGACTGCCATAGGATTGCTTTCCAAGTTCACTGACAAAGAAATTGCTTCAACATGTATTGTACAATACCTGGGAAGAGATAAAGGAAGCATATCATACCTCTGAAATACGACGCCTCAAATTAACGAAAACCGGACGAGCCATCCTAAGAAGATTAAAATATACAACGCCGCCAGAACAAGACCACATGGTTCGGAGTCCCCTACTTATTCGACAGAACATCAGGGTAACGCCAATAACACGCCACGTGCACCCAACTTACCATAAAGCTCGAGGAATCGCGCGAGCCAGGGCCTATGGCGGTAGCCCGATGACAATGTACAATGACGCGTCTCCTTATCTTCAGCGGCCAGCCCACGCGGTATGTGTCGCCAGTTCAACAAGGCAAGAAATGACTTGCCTCACTGTCCATACAACACACACGGAAACCGAAGAGGAAGTGGCTATTGCCCTAGCCGCAACGACTATTGTGGACGCAATCACAGTACTTACGGATTCGCAAGCAGCGTACCGCAGCTATCTAAGGTGACGCGTCTCCAAAAGTCCCTCCGCATCTTCGACACCAAGGGTCAGCTACCCGAAATAGAAATAGCCTGGGTATCCGGAGACACATCCCTCGCCGGTAATGAGGCGGCCGATGCCAGGGTCCGCGCGGACGTACACCGGGCAATTACCTACGAGGGACAAACATCACATGCTGCTCCCAAAACAGAACCTCTCGTGAAATATCAAGAAACTCTGGTCCACTATTGCCAAAGCATTAGAATATTCCCGGCTCCACATCCCGAGTTATTGATACAAGAAGCCACCAGCCTGACAAGAATACAAACTCCTATCCCCATCGCACCCTTCTTTACGCCATCAACCCCAACATATACCCCGCCATAGAAATTTCTGTCGCTTGCCGGGCACGCTATACCACCAAGTATGGGAGTTCGGACAAACCCCAGGCCTACACCCTAACCCTTCCATTTCTTACGAGCAGTGGGTGGCCTGCGTGAAAAGTCCGGACCCTAGGCTTCAGTGCATACTGTTGAAGAGGGTCTGGACTGCTAGCAAAGGCCAGGGTATCCGGGACTAGGTACGCCCCCCACCTGCGGGTACCTTAACAGCAGCACTAGCGCTCGTGAAATAAAAATGTATTTCTCCTGCTTGCACATCAACCATATTTGATGGAAAAAACGGACAAATAAATCTTGATGAAAAACTATTTTCCGTGGCTAACATCGCCTCTCAAACAAACTAGGCGGAGTAAGCACAAGGAAAACTCAAACCTTTGCATATGCTGCCGACATTACCGCTATCACTTACACAGTTGCTACTAGTATAGTTTTAGGACTGCACCAGACCATGCACGCGAGCACTCACACACCATTACCGAGTCAACCTTCACACCAGCAGCAGAGAAAGAGAAAAAAGAGAGAAACTGTAATCCGAGTTGAAGTGGGCATGCTTGCATGTGGCCGACATGACACGCTCCTGGAACGACTTCAGGCTGCTGTCGCCCCTCCACACTTGAAGAACATCAATAAAGGGAAAGTTATTCTCCGCTAAAAAGTTACTAGCTCGCTAATGAGTCTACTTCATCTCTACAGTATGAGACAATATGACGCCACGACCGCTGTGGACAATGGGCAGCCTTTCTCTCTCAGTGCCGCCGACTGCTTCAGACTCAACGGTCACCGGCTATGCCTTCCGCTCTAACCCCCGCCCAGTTCGCACTGTCCCCCCGCCCTCTGTAAGAGGAAAAGCCACTGTGAATAGAGAGAAAAAGCTCTTCATTAGAGAAAAGAGGAGAGGTTGGCCGAAATACAGTATCCGGCATGCTCCTCCGCGCGGATGGGGGATGCGTGCATGCAGAAATGTGGGGGGATCTCGCGATGCGTGAACGGATAGTTACATAAATGCCACCATCCTCTCCCCGCTAGGGAGAATTGCATAAGACCTGCCTTATTGCCATCCCATCCAAGGCCAACGATTCCTTTACACACCATAAGTTACCATCCTCCAAACAGAAATGTTGCAATCAATTCACTATGCAGGTTTCTTCCGTTGACCTTTCCTCCATACCCTTCTGGTGCGCGTCATGACGGAATTCATCAAGTGATTTATAACATTTTAAGAATCACACAAGAACAAATTCACTTCGCAAAAAGAAGCTTTTATCAAATTTTCGTTTGAATCGAGACGTTATTTTGCCTGCTCTGGTTGCCCTGAATACGAGAGGTCATCAGTAGGGACTAGGACGCCCATGCCGCGTTAAGGGGATGTATACGCTCTATTACGACACTGATCCCTGATGTCACCCTCCTCTCACATCGTAACACGATTTCGTCTGCGGGGCAAGCTGCAACGCTGAAAAAACCCATAAGAAGACCGCTCAAAGCCATCACTCCAATCGGTTTTCTATCCGCTCTGCCCCTACTCCTAAAAGCAAGCAAAAGTTTACAAGAAAACAAATTTATCTAAGGGAAGCCATACCCTACAAAAACTCCATATATGGCAAGCTCCGTAAATGAAACCTAGATTATTCGCATGCCATCACCCGGTAGAGCAGCTTCCCACCTTGGCCAATTGTTTCCCTCCTCAATAAATCTATCGTCTTAGATTGAACCCCTTCACGCTTTCCCTGATTGTACAGTATTACGCTGAAAGCGGTCTAGCGAGAGCAACCTAGAGCCGTAAGTCTGCCTCTATTGACCTCTCAGACCTTTCCCGCCTTTCTTAGGGGCACCCAGACTCACCAATACACGTTCAGTATGTTCAAGGCTGCATACACGCCAACTCTAAACCCACTACCCCGCCATAACTAGAGCGCTTATATCATTGTAAAAGCTCACAGTCTCTCTTTTTCTGTAAAATGTGTAGCTTTCGTAGTAGTCCAGATTCATTCGTTTGCAGTCTATCTAGTGTGGCTAATACTTTTAAGGACTGTGATCATGAAATATTCCATGATTACGTTTATTTGGTTGCAATTATTGTGAAGAATGCATTTTTTTGCTCAAGCAGGAATCTTAATTCTTTCGCTTTCTCTATTAAACTGTGTAGGTAGGGATTCCACCGTGTTAGCAGCTTGGTTTTTTTCTCTTGTAAGACCTACACACACCAACATGAAATCAATTCGTTTATAACTTGTTTCTCGTCTTCCAAAGAACCTCAGAATCCACTACAACGCATTTGATTTCTGGCCGTGGCGGCCTGCCTTTCTGATGGAGGCGAAAAAGCAAAAGTGCCTGCGTGTACCAGATTCGGCACAAGTAAATATCCCGAAGTGGTCAAATAGGCTCATCGTCTGCGTTGCGTAGGCGCGTTAAACAGGCAATAAATCAATCAATGCACTGACAATATTTGGAATGCTTAATTAAAAAAAATCAGTTTGTTTTTGTTTGAGTTATTTCTGCTTATTCACATCCTACTTTAAAGCAACCTCTACCAGCCAACGGTTGCTTTCGTGGCGTGCGGGACAAGAAACCCCCCTAGCGGCTGCGGAGGATAAGGTAGGTTTCCAGTCACGGAGGACCGCGTAGATTGGTCGGCTAACTTACCCAGCGTGTCCATTCGCTGCTTCCCGCCGACGGGCGTATTGGCGCGGCTCGCTTTGTCGTCTGCTCTAGCGACGGTTCTTATGGGGCCGTTAAGGCGCAGCTGCGTGTGTAATGCGCGCTTCCTTAGCGCGGCTTGATTAAATTGCTCAACAGAACTTCCTGGCTAACCTGGACACGACGGAATTAGCTGGTCGTACGGCAAAGATATGTTAAAGATACGTTGTCAGGGCACGAAAACAAATGTAAAGCCCACATACAGACATCTCCCCGCTAAACAAGCACTACGTTTTGTGCACTGCTTGCCACAAATAGGGACTCCGTTTTCTTACTTGGTGAATACCAATTCGGTTGCGTCTGAACAGGTATTATGAAAGGCGAGAGAAGCAACTGGTTGTGATAAATAGCTATTATAATAGTTTCCTAAGCTTTCTCGCAATTTCTCAATCTTACTAAACTAACTAGTTTATATTGGTGTAACTGATTACCATCACAAAGCTCACATGCCGAATTGTTTCGGTGTCCTCGCATGGCCCACACGGTGATGTAGCCCCTACCCTAGCACAGAAGCACGGCTAGGTTCCGTGGTCTCACCCTTCGAAGGACGCTTCTCACCGTTTTCTTTCAGCCGACGCTAGGTACGGGATACAGCGCCGCATCCGCCCCTCTAGCGCGGCCGTGGCAAAGGCTTTTGTGTTCGGAACGCCGCCACTGCAAATGCTAGGTAACGGCAGGCAGAATCTCTGGTTTCACTATTTGTAGAAACACGTGTGTGAATGCAAGCTACATCGCATTCGCAATTGTTGTGGGTGTCCTTTACAGCTTTGCTTTCCAAGCGCATTCACAGCGTGTATTTGAACCATTTTTTTTATTTTGCAAAAGAGCGTATTAATAATTGAAGGTTATTCCTTTCGGCGAGGCCAACAAGCATTGTATTTGGGCAGCTATGAAAGCATATTCCAAATTTGCGAAGCACGAGCTCCCTACCTTTTCCCCCCTTATTCACTACAGGCACCGACGATGGCCAAAGTATGAATTTGTTAAAAGTGAACTCTTCTTAGTGAGACCCGATGGTGCCCTCTCGAACAACTAATGCATTTTCCCATATAATTTTTGGTCCACAGAAGAGCCCTGACAATAACTGCGTACATAGGGCGCGAGCGTGAAACCATGGCTTCAATTGTGTCCAAACGGCTACTTGAAATTTGCGAAAAAGGAACCGTTCTAGATAATGAAATACACGAATGGATCATGAATAAGGGGCACAACGATATATTTTCATCTCATAAACCACGAATTGGTATGCATTTGCATTATTCATTCGCGAAAAAATCGTCGCATTGGTGCATTCATTGTAACTAATTCGTGCCTTTGAATGTCTGGCGATTGATTGGACGCACTTTCACCGAATTTTGGACGGAGCTGTAGTAAAGGATTTGAGGCGCTTATGGCTCCATTTTGAAGTGAGAAAGATTTCGAGCTTGTGTCAACCACCTTTATAAAGAGACGGTAAAGTTTTACTTTATATTTGCTTCAACGTCTCCATGGCAAACGTTATATTCGCAGGCGGACATAGCTGCATAAACTCAAAAAAACGTGCAACCTGTTCTCTTTCTTGATCGTAATGGCCACAGATGCAGCGCGATCGCTATTTCTCCAAAACGTTTGCATGTTCCCTGCTATGCCCATGTGAACCGAAACCCCTACTTCCAACTGTCTTTGCATGTAATATTAGGCCTAATATCAGGCAGCCGAATACCAGCAACGCCCCTACAGTTTTTGAAGGCAGCGCATCGGCTCGTTCGTCACCAACAATGATGCCATTGCCATGGAGCCCAATGACTATGGTGCAGCGGCTATTGGCCGCCTTTACTTCAGTTACAGCAATGAACGCATTGCATAGCCCTTTAAATATAAAGCTAGAAAAAGAAAAGAGAAACGGAAGAAGCATCTGCTTGCACGAGCTCATCACACAGTGCCACTGCGTGCTGGCGATAACTATAGCTTTCACGTGCTTCCAGATGCGAACGGAAGAGTGAAGGCGTTTAACGGAAGTGTTGCAGAGTCTCTTTTAAGGTGATCGCTTGAGAAGACGGAACAGGTAGAAGCTGGTTGCAGGATGGGGATAAGCACCGCAACTTCTACCAGAGATGTTACGTGGCGCCAGATGACACAAACTACAGTCGATGGTGAACCGATCTACGTAAAAGTAGATGCTTTCGATTTACAATTCGGCCATCACAGGTTTATTAATGCCTCCGCGCCCGCATTCTGCACTCTCCTCGGTAAAGGACGTCCATGCACTCCGCCTCAGTTCCCTTTTTTTTTCTATTGGCTACTGTGTTATCCCAACAGAGAGAAGGGGGTAACAGTGTCGCGTAGCGTTAGCTCACACATCACGGAGGAAGAAGTACCTGTGCGCCCGGCTCAGACATTGCGGACTCTGCTGTGGCCACTTCGATATAGATCATTGTCTCATCTTGTAGATTATCAACCATATGTCCTGCATGTGTTCTACAGCCAGGTAACAATATATATGATGGTAATTTCGTTTCTATGATATGAAACTGGGATTGTGTCCTTTATAACGCAATATTGACAATGGAAACATAATGTAAAATAAAACAGGCTGAAAATGTTTAGCGCGGAAATTTTAGTTTTAAAGGCTAGACTTTCCATCTTCGCATCTTACATAAAGGAGTGTAGGCATTTCCCTCTCATCCCATCGAATCGTCATTCGAGGTAGCTACAGGCGGTACTATATCACAGCAGAAACCTTCCTATTGCGCACAAAAGCACCCGTTCCAAAATCAAATACGGCAAAAAACAAACTTGAAATGAATTGAAGAATCCGAATTCTAAAGAAAATAACGCCAGATATATACCTACAGTTGCAAGTTCTGCCTGTCGTTTGCTGCTGATATTGAAGAAGCAGCCTAGAAAAGAGGACAAAACACCGAAATTCCACGAAATGTCAACCAAAACTGACCAATGAGCAAACAAACCATGGCGGGGAAAAAAAAACTTCGCCTAAAGCAGCCGACATTGATATAACCGGGACGATATCGCAAAAGCCTACAAAAAAACACTAGCTCAAAACTAAGCCAAGAATAACCAAGCTACCCGAAATACCATTCATAATGCACACAGTTGTCGTGAAAAGATTTTATGCGTGGTAAACATAGTTTGCTCCAAGTGTAGCAACCAGTAAAAAAGTAAAAAACAGCGCACACCGGATTCGAATTTGGCTTAACAATCTCCTAATCTAGCATTGGAATCCTTGCACTACGAGGAAAATGTTCCAGCTCGGTAAAAAGATCACAAAGACGAGGATGTGTGTTGCAACGTTCACCTATAAGGCACTACGGTTCACTAGGCTGTGCTCGCTAGTAAAATCCTATTCGAGGGCACAAAATAGCGCGAGCCAGGGAGCGTGAGCCCAGAATCACATGCTAGGAAAGAGAAAAGCAGCAGTGAAGAATGAGGAACGGAGATCTCCTCTTAATAAAATAGACAGAGCGCCCGCCTAGCAGCGCCACTGGTTGACGAGCGGGACAAGCTTCTGGTAGTGCTTGTTACGCCCTAGCTGGTCAAGTGTTGACCGGCGTTGCTGCGAAGTTCAATGTAAAGTCGCATAGCCGAGGAAGAGTAGGTCCAGCTTAAAGGAGCCATAAAGACAAAATACAAGTTGGGTTTATTAGAAAGACTGCTTACTCCCGATAACAATGATACCAATATCATCGCAATCTTCGAACAATCAACGGAGATATTAAAGAAAACGTGTGAAGCAGTCGCTACCCCCTAGCCAATTTCCCACAACTTTTTTATGACGTCACAAAACCTTGTTTGTGCGACTCGCGACCGCCTAACTGACCTGTCGCGACGAGACATGATTGGACGTCTGTAATGGGGCCTCTAGTTCCATTTGACCGCAACGCTTGAATGCTAACGTGCAGATAACGCCTTGAAAATTTTGTTTTATTGTTGGCCCGTATGACGTCATTCTTGCTCATAACACGTCACTGTGCGCAAAATTTGAAAGGTTTTAAATACTTCTTGCTTTTTTTGTTAGAAAACCATCCTTTGTGGCTGTAATGAAGCTGAGGAAGATACTCAATCCTAGTTCTTTCAAATTAAACGAAGTTGTATTTTCTCAGCATGGGTCCTTTAAGCGATCGCCAACACAATATTAGAAATTTCCAAGCTTCCCACGCTTCCTTTCGCAAATTCTATGTAGCTCTCCCACTATGCTTGCGCATACCTGCGCGATACCAAACATCCATTTCTGCACAATAACGTTCCGGAACGCATCATTTGTGACTAACTTGCAGGACGTTGGTTCCCACGCTTCCTTTCGCAAATTCTATGTAGCTCTCCCACTATGCTTGCGCACACCAGCGCGATACCAAACATCCATTGCTGCACAATAACGTTCCAGACCACATCATTTTTGACTAACTTGCAGGACGTTGGATACTGTCACATTGGATGGCGGAATCTTTTGAAGCTTTAGGCGTGTTCATTCTCTACTTGTGTACTACTACAACGACAAAAATTATAAGTTTATACTTGGTGGTTTTTTTTCACTAATATATGAATGTCGGCTTACTAAAAGGCCGTGAAAAATGTCTGAGGTTTCAACATGTTTTTATACAGTTTACGTTCTTGAACAAGTATAACTGTTCAATAGTCATTTTTTGTTTAAAATTATCTGCTGTACTACAAATATTGACAAGTGTAAGGTTGATTGGTTTATAATGAAGCGATAGAGCACGCTGTAAATTTTAATGGACCGTCAACGAACCCTTGCTGACTCCACAAATACTCGAAATCAAAAGTACAACAACTATTGTAGACTGCGCCCTGTTATAGAAGGTGTACAGCGAAACAGGTAACCGAACAAGTGAGACAAAGTTTTCTGAGTAGAAACCAACAATCCGAAAACAAAATAGCGCGTAACATAGCCGACAAAAGCAGTCTTGGTCAAGTACATCCATCACAAAGTTTCCGGAGCAGGAACAAGCAAAAAAAAAAAAACAAACAGCACGTAACACACCAGAAAACAGACTCTTGGGTAGGTACATCCCGGTTTCCAAGAAAATACACGCAAGTTGAAATGTACACAATGTTTGCCCAACGCGAGGCGATAACGCTTGTTGGCGTCTTGCGGGCCCTGTTTGTTAAAAGTACAAACAGATAGATGATACGAATGTTTCCGGGGTCACAATTTCTGTGACAGCTTGTGGCAGCGCATTCCAATCCGATATTGCTCGTGGAAAAAAAAACGGTGAGCATTAGTTTTGGTGCGGGGCATTTCGATTGTCTTGGCATGTTTGTTACGTGTTTGACGCGATGTATTAAACTGCATGTAGGTGTTAAACGCTATTTCTAAGTTATTTGTAGCAATGTTGAAAAGAAATTTTACGCAGTGTAGTTTCCGGCGTGCCTGTAGTGTTGGAAGTCCTGAGCGGGTACGTAGCTCTGTAACTGAAGCACGCCTGCCATACGCGTTGTAAATAAATCGTAGGGATTTGTTTTGAATGCGTTCGAGACAGTGTATGTCTGCTTTCGTATGGGGATGCCACACAACATCTGCATATTCCAATATAGGTCGTTCTAAAGATGTGTACGCCGATTGTTTTGTTTTGCTTGTGCAATGTTTTAATCGGTGCCTTAGCAACCACAAACGCTGAATAGCGCTTGATGATATGATTGGAATATGTGTGTTCCAGCTTATATTTGAAGTTATTGTTGCACCTAGGTATTTAAACTGGTTTACAGTTTGCAGTGCAGTATTGTTCAGCTTGTAAGAAAATTCGTACTTACAATAGGTACGATTTTTGTTATCGACACAAGTGCTGCTTTATAATAATTGAGGCACTGTTAACACTCAGATTTAGACAATGAGTTTCGATAATTTCTAAAACTGTTCTCCGCTTTACACTGATACAGTAGTAGAGCTGTTTCACCAACGCTTTTAACAACGACACCAGAGAGACGAAAACGATATTTTATTCGTGGGTCTGGGGTGCAGGTTTTATACTTTACAGGTAAAACTCCTATAGATCAGACTGATCTATATTTCAACGTGCGTCATCATTAAGGTGCTTGGAACTGTGCTTACCTTCCAGCCACATGGAAACAAAACATGATTCGTCATGAACACTTCACACGTCATACTCAAAAAATGCCGCTGTTCATCTACCCGGTACCCCTTCTACGATTACTTACATTCGCAGTAATTCCGAAGTATGGCACCAAATCAACCCTTGACGCACAATATATCCTGCTCAGAAGACATCCTTGTCGCACAAGACATGACAGAGCAGATTCGAGCAAGATTTAGGTGCAGCTGATTTGATACTCTTGCTGATGTTACATTTTTTCTGTTTCGTGTCTGTTCATGCAGAGGCCAACACCATGTTTCTACCAATGACGTGCCTGAATACCGTAAAAGGCATCAGGATTTCTAGTTTTATGGTGCTGTCTTCTCTGTATTCTCAGTCTTCTGTATTCTATTCTGTATTCTCAGTCTTCTGTACTCAGTCTGTATTCTCTGTCTTCTCAGCTACAAATGAACACAAGGTGACTCTTTTATCATGAATACCTCTCTTTCCGCCAGGGTTGTTTGTATCCTGTTTGGCTCAAAGCTGGAATTCTTTTGTCGTTATCAACGATGGGGCAACCTCCCTCAGCAAACAAAAACCGAAAGCGTGTCTTCTTATGAGCCTACCCGGCTTATCCTTTCGTGTTATGAAGCTTTTATCAGCCCTTATCCGCGGTATGCACGAGCTGTTTTTATTCTGTTTGATTCAGAGCTGCAGTTGTTTCCATCCTAGCATCCCTGTCAACAGCTTTTCCCGAGAACAAAACAGGATTACTTGGTTTTTTGTGGGCCAACTGGATGTATGTCCGCGACTCATCTGCTCAAGGCCAGGCCAAACGCGTGGTGCAGTCATCACTGTGCAGCACTTTAAGATAAGACTTGAGGGTTATGATATTGCTCACTCTCAGCTGCGAACGCGTCTGGCACGCACACAATTAAGGGTGCCGGAAGCTCGCACTGTGATTCAGGCTTCCTCGCTGCTAGCTGCTCGGTGAGTTCGTTTCTCTAAGCACACATACATTGTTATATCTGCGGATGTTTAATATGTTGCGAGCCGTTCCAGCCATTAGGACAGTATGGAAGGAACCTTGCAATGAGGTTAAATATACATTGAACTTTCTTTTATGGAACAGCTATTATTATTCGGCTAAAGAAACGTCACCCGTAGTTTTCGCTATCAAGATGGCTGCATTTATGCAATCATTGAAAGAAAACTCTATCAAAATTACGCTTGGAAAATATTCGGACAGAATTGCCACCAGGTAAATCTTTACGTTACGCAGCCATTCTCAGATTCTGAATTGCAGCGTACAATTGTCACTGGAGAAAAAAAGTGTATGACAGCTGCCCGGTACTCGCCAACGGGGCAGAAACTTGAAGGCTCACTAAGAGGGTTCAACGTAGATTGAGGGTGACTGAGCGAGCAATGGAACTGAAGATGATGGGTGTAACATTAAGAGACAAGGAGTCAGCGGAGTGGGTCAGGAAACAAATCCGTGTTAAGGACATATTAGTAGAAATTCGGAAGAAGAAATGGGCGTGAAAAAGGCGTTTAGGCGGAGGCAGGATAACCGTTGGTCGTTAAGGGTAACATAGTGGATCCCTAGGGAAGGCAAGCGTGGCAGGGTGCGGCAGAAAATTCGATGGGCAGAGGAGATGAAGAAATTTGCGAAAACAAATGGGTGGCAGTTAGCACACGACCGGGATAATTGGAAACTAATGGGAGAGGCCTTTGCCCTGCAGTGGGCCTCGATAGGATGTGATGATGATGACGATAATGACGGTGATGATGATATCTCTACCTACCGCTGTAAGTAGCATGGCAGGGTCACAACACCGCTTGAGGCTCTTATTATACAACGTAGCTGGAAGAACATGTCATTAGTTTTTGGTAGAGTGATGCGGAAACTTCCAGACGGACAAGTACAGAAAACAGCTGCAGAAATCCAGTTAAAGGTTTTATGCACTTCTCTACACAGTCAACCACACGTCTTTACTGGCCGTACCTGTCCGGCGTGCGGGGCACTCGACAATCACTACCATTCTCTCTGCGAATGCCCCGCAGACCCGTACCCCCCCGTTCCCTACCCTCACCACTGGGAGCAGATGTTGATGTACCCGGGGGAGTCAGGCCATGTCCTGACCACCTCCCGGGTCCTGGCGGTCGCAGCGACCCTGTGGGCTTCCTCCACCCCCAACACCTGATTCCGATGGACGAAAAAACGTACTCCTCATCCTCTAGTACTTATCTACCTAGGAATTACTGTTGCCTAGGAAGCCAACACCTTTTTAAGCTAATGTCATGAATGAACCCTTTCTGTGTGACTAAGCTGCAATATAAAACTAGCTGCATTTACCTTTACACCTTTGTTGACTTTCTGAAAACGCAATGTCCGAAATGCCGCTTATATTTTTAGTCTACTGCGTGAAAAGTTATATCATCGCGTGCTTTCTGTTATTTTATGCAGAGCTTCTAAATTTTGTCATCACATTTTTTGGCCCCTATTTAAAAATTTCACATGGGCCACTTTAGAAACCGAACCATTGTTTCTTCACTTTGGCTGGTACACTAGCCAAACTATAGGAAATTGAGTAGTATTTAATGAAGCCATTGCGTTTTCAGCACAATGTTTAGCAAGTTGGCGCTGTCGGAGCCAACTGGCATCTATCTCATTCACGTATGATGTAGCACCTTGTAACAACAAATTCGTGTCGTCAAAGGCTAAAGAAAGGAGTGTAAGAAAGGCGGAACTATACAGTATATTTCAACTGCAACATTTTATGCCGGTAACAAGTGTGAGTTGCCCCATCAGCATTTTTTGTACAGAATGTTCAATACCTCCAGCCCTATGTTTCAACCTTTAAAGTGTTGTTTCCGATATAAACATTTGTGCGATTTTAAGTGCCGGGTATTGGGTATTACTTTGCTCGTCGTGTAACCAATGTTATCAATTACCTGTTTATCCGTCTCCACCTTCCAGCTTGTGGGAATTAGGTCAATCCTTCGTGTTCTGTTCCCGCGTCCGCATAGACATGAAGTTGTTTATAATCGTTGCTGTGCCCCTACAGTCGTTCAATTCGAGTTGCTATCAAGTTGTCATAACTAATATATCGTACGCAAGGATACGCCTAATTTTCTTATTGTTGCCGACTTCAAGATGACGGGACCATAAAGTATTTGGTTGTCAACGTTAATAAATGTCAAGGGAGATTTCTTTAGCTTAGGGCATTTTTCGCCCCTAATTAAACTACATTTCACAGAAAGTAAGTTATATTTTGAACATGTCATGCAGTAATGTTAGCACTAGTCAATGCTTAGAAAAAATTCCATGGTAAGTTCCTCGATCCGCTCGTGGGTACTGCTTGCACCAGTTGAAATACACAACAAAGGCGAGGAAGTGTTATTTTTAATGAATGTAGAAGCCGGCTGCAGCAAGGTTGAGCGTAGACGTATAGAAAAAAAAACTTTTTACTTCATAGGTGCAATATTGCCTGTGCTAATAAATGGGTAATAGGCAAGTGCGATTCCTTACCTGCAGCCACCACATTCATTTTTGCGTGGTTTTGGGTTAGCTCGAATTATATGACAGGCGTTTGTGTGCCTAGATTTGTAGGATGCATATGCAGAATTACGGTTTTCTAGGCCTCTAAATAATCCGGTCTAGGACATTTCCTCTTGCGGGCTTTGTTTATTTTCTCGTATGCACGGACACTTACAAGTGCCCATAGCTTCGTCCCACCACATAACTAGACTGTGTATTTCTGAACTCCACTAAAATTGTTCAATTTGCTCCTCTTGAGTCCCAGGTGCTGATATTCAAGATAGCCTCCAATCATTCCAACCTTGCTGTCTTCGCCTGCACACATATCTGTGCGCGTTCACTTCCGCCAGACGGTACAAAACAGTGAGTAGGTTTGCTATCCTCGGTCACTAGGGCCGGAATTTCTTCCCCGTACCCACACCTTATTTTCTCTGTTTCCTGGGCATCTGCACGAAGGTGCGGAAGGGGCGCTTGCTCCCCCGAAACCGCACCAACAGTTACCCCCTGCCCCCTCTCCCTCTTCCCCGCTGTGATGCAAAGGGTGCCCTACACAAGACAAAATGCAGCCGACGCCAAGAAACTGTTGTCCACTGATTCGACACTGGGGCACTGAAAGAGTACTGTCTCTGCAGCCATTTTGTCGAAATTTCACAAACCGGTTTCGTATCACATCGTCACGTACGCGTCTACCTATGGTTATACTGGTCTATTTCCCCTTTAAACTATTGCCATTTTGAACGTCGTCACGAAAATCTGCATGCCCTTCAGTAATTTTCCACCTAACCATGTTTCAAACTGCAGCCGTGCGCATTTGGAATTAACTGTTGGCAGACTCGGTGCTTGGTTCCGTCGGTCGTTGCGATGAACTGCCTAGGCTGCAAGCCGTAGGTCGTTGTCAGCGGAAATATGGTAGCTAATAGTTCGTATGCCTCGGTGGAGCCGTTATTTTCCTGGGCACTTTCATCTGGACCATGGTCAAATTCTGTTCGTTTTTTTACTCAATTTTTACCCACGATGTCGCGTAGTCAGCTTTACGCACGATCCGTAAAGGGCGTTGGCATCGGTTACATAGCCGAGTAGTTCGCTTGTGTCCATGGGATCAAGTTAAAACCTCCGTCTTCTTCACAGAAACTGCGGTTTCAGAACTTAGCCCCTCCTTGCTTCTTTGTTTCCTTTTTACAATGTTGATGCTTTTTTTATGTGACTTCTTTTTACTCAAGCTACCCTTCCGTGAACCAATCAACCAAACGGTAATAATTTCGCCCTATTTTTCATAGCTGGAGGTGTACGTTTTAGGCAGCTTTCAGCCCAGATCACCTAAAGCACTGCTCTGCACTACGCCGAAACACCTTCGATAAATGCCTATTTCTTGCACTTATATGTAGCATTCCTGACAGTCTGGGGTGGGGATATACCTTTGAGATTGCTGCCGACAGAGGGTGTGTAAAAACAGCGTTTACGTTTAGGAAAACGAGGACGTAGTGTGTATAGGAAAGCAGGTAGGCTTGCACTGCGACGTGCGTATAGCGGAGCCCCGTTTTCAGGTGGTATTCGCTCTACCTCACGTTATTGACTATGGAGGTAGCCAGGACACACCAGGCGACCCGCCTGGTGTGTCTCGCTTCGCTAAAATTTGTCATCTTTGTGAGCGACCAGCCATAAATCAGGCGTTCAATTTTTCAAATTCAGAGAAACCACACGTCAGCATTTACTTCACGCTTGGTAGTTATCATCACCAGACTTACAAAGCGGGTATCGGGCTTGCCGATTCTTCTCCGGACACAAAGTGTGGCACCTAGTACAAAAAGCAGTATTTGGAGCAACTATCCATCCCCGTTGGCTTTATTATGAATAGCACAGATTGGAAATGGAATCTGATGACTGAAGACGGCTTCTTCAGTCTTGGAGTAGACTTGTACCGCAAATAAAAATCTTGCCACAATTCTAAATGACAAAACTACTCTGGATATTATAAATTTGATCACAAATTCGCTGCTTTTGCTTTAGCTTTTTGCGGCTTTCTGCAAAAAGCGATTGGCGTGTCAACGATGGATCTTTTACCTAACAGGCCCCCACCCTCCTCAAGTGACATGACACATGTCGCCAGGTTAAAGGGTTTAATTCCTAAATGGAGGCTACAAAAACTCCCTTCAAAACCCAATGAAAGTATTTGGGACTTCTTGTAACGATCACTACGAAGAGAGAGATTATTCCTTGTTTGTATTTGTATCCCCCTCGTGTATTCCGCCAACAAGATAAGAATGGGTCAAGGCTTCCTTTAACACGAACGTAACATCATACCTACAATCCTCAACGCGTTAACAATAGAGTCAGCTATGCAGGGTCTCTTCCCGTCCACGAAAATTACAGACATAATTATAATTATTTGAATTTAGCTTTTCTCCTGCATGGAATACTGCTGCAACGACGGGGACCTGATTTTCAGGCATAATCGCCGAGTTCCATATCCTACATAAAACAGTCATTGTTGTTGCTGGCTGCGAAAGAAAATACCGGCCATTCTAAACAAGAAACAAAAACAACGAATTTTAAAAAAATTGACCCCGGGTCTTCGGAGTACCGAGGAAGTTCTTTAATACGCTACCTCCGCTCATTCCCACCGTCTGAACAAAAGCAATTCTGGTCAAAAGTGCCTGACATGTGAAACGTGACTGGGACAAAACGTGACTACAGCAAGCCCATCCGAGATGCCCAGAGCACTGATCGTATGGCCGCTGGGGTGTGAAGGGTCACAACTCTGCCATTTCAACTAATTAAAAGACGGAGCTAGGAAGGTGAAAAGAGGGATGCACACTGGTGTAGCAGAAAACAAGCCTTTCAAAGCAACTCGGAAAAGAGACTACAAAACTAAAGCGAAGTAAGAGACGCACATGCGGTGTACCAGCAACAAGAAAAGTATCACAAGGCTTTCGCCTTCGAAGCATGTAAGCAGACTTAAGCGCTTGGAGAAATTTATATTAGGCTGGAGATCCTACGCACCAGAAAGGAAACATCGGCAGTTACCATAAATATGACACTTGCGACGTACTGGTCGTTCAGTCCTTTTCCCCATGAAATGGCGACGGATATAACAAATCGAGCACCAGCGTACGGTTGTGTCCTCGCCGGGACGCTCACTAGCTTATGGTAGGAATTTTATTGCATGTTGCCAAATATGCCTGACCGAATTTCTCTTTACAGAATTTTGCACTCGACCGATTCAGCTGCGTGAAACAAGGAGGTACCTAGTGTTTGGGTAGAAATTTCTGCACTGGCCCTATTAAGCCATAAGTATGCATCACTCAAAACTCCAACTGTCGCAAACTTCCTCCAATTACACTCCTTCCTCCGCGTACTTTTTAAAGGTCTCCAGGAAGGCCCTCAAATAATATTTAAGGTCATTCAAAACGATTCAGAATGTCCATAGGTCACGCGACAACAAAATGACTGACTAAAATGAACTCCAAAGCTTCCAAGACATCAGCAAAGACTAGTACATAGTTAATAACACCGCCGCTTGCCGCATACATTACGAGCTGGTTCTTGCACAGTAATCAAATCATTTCCCAACTTTGAAAATTTCCCAGTAGAGCGATTTAGAAAAACGTCGGCTAATGGGGCATCAAGCAATCATTGTAGCAAAGCACTGCCGCATTATGCGGCAATTACCTCGCGTTGTGTGCTCAAAAGAAGAATGTACAACCAATGCATTCCAGCGGTGATGACGTGTTTAGCGAGAAGTTGGCGCCTTGCTAAAACATTGCAAAGCAAAGTTACGTCGGCTCGACGGGCCACAGCGAGAAGGAATACTAGGAGTAACACTTGGGGTCAGGAAAGCAGTTCCCTCGATCAGGAAAAAAAATTGCGTAGAAGATGTCACATTAGGTAAAGAAAAAAATGTACTTGGGCTGGTAATGTAGTCAGACGAACCGACTTCCGCTGGAGAATTATGGTAACAGAGTGGATACCAAGAGACAATTCTAAAAACGGAAATTACGGGATAACGGAAATTTTAAGGCAAAGAAGGGTCTTCAGGAGAGCAGGAAAGGAACCGTTGTAGGCCTTCGGCCTGCAATGTACCGAGATGGGCCGTTGAAGATGGTGATGCCTCCAAGTGCTTCGCACGGCAGTAATTCCTGAATCTTTGGCATCCAGTTATCGCCCGTCATCAGGTTTGTTTTCTACTGTTATCAAGCAAATTCAGTGGTTATGGGGTAGTAGAACCCAATCTCACGTTTCTACTTGTTTAATTCCTGCCCTCCTCTTATCCGTGGATCCCTCACTTTCTTCCTTGATATATACGATTTTATCGAGATCTGAATTCTGGAAGAATAATATCTTGACCTTATTATAACACTGACACACAACTTTTAAACTTACGGACACATTAGGAGCACGGATGTTTAACCTTCTAGTTCCACCGTTGAACGTTACCGGAACACTACCGAGAGTACATGTGCATGCGTCTCGTGAGGAGAGCCCAGCGTCATCCAGACTTGCGCGCGGGCTTGCGCCAAGTGATGAGCTCGCAAAAAATACTCAGAAACTTACAGAGTCGAGGGGAACGTGCGCCTCCTGAGGAGCGTGTTATAGAACGGGACGCGGACGCGAGGCCATGGCTCAGCCGGACCGAGGTTTATTAGCTTCTTTCTCGTCCCTCCGATAGTAATTACAGTTGGCGGTTAGCCGCCTTTGTCCTCTTCCTCTTCCTTACTAAATCTGCAACATACTTCCACCCGTAACGGTGACACTAGTGGGAAAGTGCAGAACACGTTAGTCTAGTTTTCCTAGATGGGTAATCCGACGTCAATTCCTTTGTAGACGAAAGGTGGAAGATTCATCCTCCTTTATCCTCCATCTATGCTTCGCGGCACGATGCCTTCTTCTTGCTGCCTTCTTTGCTACGACGGGGCACGCTGTTTTGCTCGAACCGGAGTGCTCGACGCAGGAGGCAAAATTATTCCTCGAGTGAGCATGGATAAATCGTATTCTGGATGCAGCCTCAATCTTCTGGTCAGCGGTCCCTTTTCCCTTTTCTGTTCGCTTTCGATGTTCCGTTCTGAGCCCTGGCTGAGTTTTTCGCACTTGTGTCTGTATCGTCGTCATTGCCCTGGATTTCCTTGCTTCTAGTAATCGAACGAACCCGTTTGGTACCTGCGGTGCACGAGTGAACGCCTTGCTGTAAATGCACCCTGTACCACTGCTAGGCCGTTCATCCATTATCTTGATCCGATTATTTCCCATGCGCGATGGTGTCTTGGTGTTAGCCCCGAGCGCATCCGAGTCTGGCATGGTATTGTCCTGGCTCCGGCGGGATGCAATGGAGCCAGCTGCTTGGCCGAACTCGGTCGTGCTGGTACATCCCGCGGCCTGGTTTACCGACGACGTTGGAAATGTAGGGTCGCTGTGCTGGTCTATCCTCTCTCCCACAGACGAAGACAAACTCGTGGTTTCGAAGGCAGCCCTTGTTGCGAAGGGGAGGACTGCGCTGGCCGCGTCCTTTTTCTTGGAGGTACAACATCTGAGAGGCCCCTGCTTCCTTTGAGGCGGCGACAAAGTCTTCGTCACGGTTCCCGCCTTTCTCAAAGTTTCCTCAGAGATTCGCTCCTTTAGCGAAACCTTAGCGCGACTGACCGTGTATGAGTACTCGTCAGCCTCTTCTAAGTCTTTTACGAAGGTGTCAAAGTCAAGACGGTTCTGAATCAGCCCCGTCAAGCTTTCGATGTTGATCCTGTTTTTGTTCTACCTCACGGCACAAATCCATAAGCATACTGATATTGGGTGTTGACGATTGCAAGGCACGAACAGTTGTACTGGCTAATTCAGTTATGTCCGCCCGGAGGATGGCCCGCGAAATTCGAAGTCTTTCTATGACCTGCCAGTCATCAGAACCAGGGAGCGCAGCGAAGCAAGGATCGGTATTGTCCGATGGGTGGGGCTCATCTCCGCGTTCTAGGCGGGGGGTCTGTGTCCAGCACGTAGCCATGGCAGGCACCGTTCAAGGGTGAGGCCTCCGAAATGAGAAGATCCGACGTACCTGAGGCCACGCACTACCTTGAAGGCGCTGTGCTGTGAAGTCCGCTGGTCCGTCGTTCCCGGGTTTCACGGCACCATAATGTTATAGAACGGGACGCGGACGCGAGGCCATGGCAGAGCCGGACCGAGGTTTATTAGCTTCTTTCTCGTCCCTCCGATAGTAATGATAGTTGGCGGTTAGCCGCCTTTGTCCTCTTCCTCTTCCTTACTAAATCCGCAACAAAGCGCTCGGCATCAGCCACTTCGACCTTCGAGAACCCTCTGGAACACGTTCATGGCGTGTACTCTCGTGTACTCTCAGCGCACTTTCACGCGCATTCGCACCTCAACTGGTAAGCACAGACACCGAATTTGCGCCACAGACGCTGAGCTCGCGAAGCCAGTTGCTGCGGGTTTTGCTGCGTACTAGTGCGGTCCAAATTGAAAGAGATGTGAAAGGCTGCGCGCAAAGCGATCTGAGCCTGCCAGTCATGGAGAACTTTAAGCGGAACGTTCTGGGGTGTAACCGCAGGCTCACGGATGAAGCGAAAGGTGCCGCATCCTGTGCTGTTTCTCCAGCCTTGCACTACTAATGCGAGCTGCGCTGATTTTTATCTTGATATACTAGGCACAGCGGCGTAGGCAGGGAAGCATGGGGGTGGGGTGGAGAGGGTCTGACATCAGAACAACACCCGAAATATTATGAGTGCTGCATTACCTTCTCCGTGATGTCCCTTTTTTAGCCTTTTCTTCTACATGGTGCTCTCACTCTACATTGGTATGTTAAATGTTGTACGTCTGCCCTTCGCAAGGACGGCCACACCCGCCCTTCTGTTTACCATTCTCCGCCACGCCTCGGCGAATCACTGGTCCCACCCTGACAATCGTCATAGAAGATTACACCGCCTGGACCCCGACTGCAAGTTTCGGTTACCTCCTGGTATTCAGCGAAACTACGCCACCCTGTTTCACCGACTACGGCTTGGCGTAGCCTTTACCCGTCGCTACAAGCACCTCATTGGCTTTACGAGTGACCCCGACTGTGAGACATGCCACGTACCAGAGACTATTTCGCATGTTCTCTGCCACTGTCCACGCTATGCGCAACATCGAGAACAATTAGTGAGAACATTGGCCCGTTTGGACTGTCGTGTGGTGTCGGAGGAAGTGCTGCTGGGACCTTGGCCAGACGCGAAGCGTTCCTACAGTGCATTTAAAGCTGTGCTGACATTTCTGCGCAGCAGCGGCCTCTCAGAGATATTGTAGTTGAGGCCCGTCCGGCTTAACTTTAACACATACACCGTATCGGTATAGGCATCTTCTATACATAGCCCTTCATTTATTTCTCCGCCATCTTCATCTCTCTCGTCCTCTATCCACACTCTTTCCTCCACTTTCCCTTCCCACACACAGAATAGCTGGCCAGATATACTACCGTCAGGCCGACCTTTCTGTGTTTATTTCATTTCAATAAAATTCCTCTCTCTCTTGGTATGTTAATATGTGAAATCATAATAACTATAAAAATGAAAATGAAATGATGTTTGCGCGCAAGCTATATTTCCTTTTGTTTTGTTTGCTAGGGCTTATAAATCAACCGTAAAGTCTTTTTGCCTCAGCCACGGGCTGGACTAAATTTCATAAAGCTAATATTTATGAGTGTTTGTAACGGTTTTCTAAACCGTGCAAGGCTAGGCAGCAGCTGAACGAACGAATCCACAGTCAAGGAATGTGTTACTTTCTGTTTCCTCATGAACCGATACCTATCCGATCTAAAACAATGTATTGCTTGAATAAAAACAACTCGATCTGGAGGGCATGTAATTGTATCATGGACTACTCACAACTCCTGCATTTCTTTGCGGATGCTTGGGAACAAATAAAGGGGAACTACTCCGCAATGCACTACTGCACAAAATCCTGGTATGTCAGTTCCGTGAAAATTAGTGCTACCCTTGATTTCAAATCAACACAGGGTAATAAAGCATTCATGAGTTCCTTTTACAAACATTCCTCACCAAACAGCTCATTTATCCACGCACAAACTTCAGAAGAAGGCCACATTTTATGGTGTATTCTGTTCAACACTGTACCGGTGAAGATATTTTTGCTTATTTAAATAAACATGAAAACAACGTTCACCCAGACGAGTTCAGGCGGCTATCTGTGACGCGATGATCAACTTAAGCCAAGGGCGCCACCTGGGGGATACGAAACAAGAGCGGGTTGATCACCCCGAAGGCGACGCATGTTTTGTCAAGTATCCCTCCGGTGGCGTCGCCAGTCCGACTGGCTTATTGCGCCCGACATCGGCGCCGTCAATAGGAGGCGAAAATTCCTCTTTTTTTTCATTTCCCAAATACGCGGGTACATAGTAACGCCGCCGTTCTCCATGGTCAACGCAATACCACACGATATGCGAATTTTGTGTACAGTCTTAGCGCAAACGAAAAATCCGCCTGTTGTTCATGAAAATTTTTATATTCCCTTGTTATCGTCGCAACGCCCTCTATATGAAGACTCATTTTTACGTTGTTTCTCTTTGGTTATTTTTCAGAGAGCTCCCAATTCCTGGTAGCTACAAATGACTCGCCTAAAGACCGTGCAAGGCCTCCGCATCGCGGAATGTTTTCCTGATGACGCTGTCGTCTCTGCGCTGGCATACCAAGCAAGGCCCGGTGACGTATTTATCACGAGTTATCCGAAGAGCGGTACCACTTGGGTACAGTACATTGTGTACAGCATCCTTCATAGCGGTGTTCCATTCGACGATGTGCTCCAGCTCATAGCCGAGAGCCCCTGCTTGGAACTTTGTGGTGCTGAAGCAGCAAATTGTGATCCTCGACCACCAACCATAAAGACTCATCTTCCCTTCGACCAAAAGAAGTTCTCACCTCTTGCCAAGTACATTTACGTCGTAAGAAATCCTTACGACGTTTGTGTTTCACTATATCATCACATCAGGATGCAAACAGTCAACGATGAAGATCTTCTTGACATGAATACTATTCTCCAACATCTCGTCAATGGCACTTGGAGCTATGGGAGGTTCTTTGAAGACAATCTGCTTCCTAGGTATGAACGCAGACATGACCCTAACGTCCTATTCTTGACCTACGAAGACCTGCACGCTGATATCGAAGGCCAAGTGACAAGGATTGCTTATTTCTTGGGAAAAGAGTATGGTCAGCGAATCAGCAAAGACCCTGGCTTGCTCAAGCGCGTGACTGACATGACGTCCAGAGAACGCATGCGTCCTATCTTCAGAGATTACATGAAAGCAAACCTGGAGTTTGTGGTTCAGCAGAGGACGCGAACAGGCATCACCGTTCCGGAATCTTTGCTCAAACTGCTCGAGTTTCTCACATATAACCCACCGAGGCACGAGTTTGTACGGGAAGCTAGAGTCAAAGGTTACAAAGATATGCTTTCTGCCGATCAGCAAGAAACGCTTAGGAAATGGATTTCAGAAAAAACCGCAGCAAGTGATGTTATGAAGCTTTGGTCGGCAGTTGACTTTCCGTAGAGTCGATAGACGCAAGTACCGCCACTGCGAATGTTGGCTATACAATGGGCGAAGATACGCTGCACTAAACGCAGCGCGTCGCTTCCCAGCCGACAGAAACGGTATTGCTAAAATAATTAGGTATACGCGTTCTACGCACTGCTCAAATTATAACTTCTCTTCTTCTTTATCATCTACATATCTACCTGTCGGAGCCAACTGCACGAAAAACGCCTCTCCCATTGATATCCAATTATCCTGTCCCTGTGCTAACTGCGACCAATTCATCCCCGCAAAATTCTTGATCTCATTTGCCCATCTTTCTCCGGCCCCCTGCCAGGCTCGACTTTTGTTACTTAACTTTAATTCCAAGACCGAAGATACGAATTAGAAATTAGGGCGTGTAAGTACGAAATAACGTCTTATAAATGTATACGAAAAGCTGATTAACACACCGCAATAGCTCCTGTGCAGCCAGCCAGCATGACGTATGCGCTGCGGCATTCTCACATCTCCCTATGGTCTGCACAGTTGCCATGTAGTCATTGTGATTAAACGGTATAAATCTCTTTTCGTGCGTCCTGACGAAATTCGTTTGCATAGACCTTAAGGAAATGGTGTGCAGTAAATTCTCAAAGTGAAATCCAACACGGACTAGTGCCCCTCTTATCATTCGATTTTTTCGTGGTTCATTCTTTTCCTTCCTCAAAAGGCGTGTCGGGGTCTGTGTTATGTTTTGCCATACTCGCACGATTCTAGCGCGGCCACAATTTTGACGCAAAGGAAAGTTTCCGTAAGAAAATTTCGAAAAAAAGTAATAAATTGACGTCGATTTTACCGCGCGGATATGACGGATATGAAATCATGCGTACCTGGCAGGAGAAAGTTCATTTGTTGCACGCAATTGTGGCAGCAAAAATACTTGTGATTCATGAACATGCTTATCTAGCTTTTTCTGGGATTGAAATTACAGCGGTAAACATTGCACGTTGGCTATTAAATGCGTTTGATCTTAATAATGGGCACGCCGGGTACGCCAGAATTTACTCGCGTGATGTTCACGTGTTGTTTTGGATTATACTGAGTGAATTTCTGCGGGTGTTAGTGCCCATAGAGATTTTCCTAGCCGATTTGACGCCGATTTCAATTTTATTTCTAATGCGCACCCCATTGCCAAGGCCACTTTAGCGAAAAATGGTGTACCTCAAAATCGTGCAAACATGGTATTTTGAGGCCTTATCTGGAGTTGTTTCACGAGAATTTATTTTAACACGTTCGCCCACAGACGCTGCCATACAGTGGAACCCCGCAATAACAAAACCGCCAGGGAAAGCTACAAAATTCGCTTTTGCGGGAATTTTGTTGCTGCGAGAATGAAACGTAAACGAAAGTAAAAATTGGCCACAAGCCAAAATATATTTCCGAAAGTCGGTTATAATTACTCTGAGAGCCTTACCATGCTGCAACTTCGCAGTCCAGTTCTCACACTGCAATAAGCGCTCCATTGCTAGTCGTAGTGCGCGCCTAAGAACGACCGTGTCAAATGCATCCAAAACAATCCGGAGGTTCGCCTTCTCTGCACGTTTTTCTCCTAGGCCCTCCGCATCGCGCATGTCCGAGTTCGCAAGCTAACCCCAGCTTCTTCGGTTGACGAACTTTTCCATTGAGTGAACCTGGTTACAATGCTGTTCACAGAACTAAGCGAGCACCGCTTTGTTGACGTCCAGAAAGGCCACAGACATGAATGTTTTGTTTTCCGCACGTGCGCCATTAAAACGTGACAGCCTTGCTTTTCAAAATGGTACAGCTAGGTTCCGGCAGTTCTAAACTCGTCGTCGCTATCCTTCCTTCCTCCACTTGGGCCATTTATTTGGGCCTTATGTTGTAGCAATAAAACTTCCGCTTTCGGGCTGGCGGAGGCATCTTACTGAGAGCAAACACGCCGATCACCGCACACACAACAAACGCGCGCATGCTGCTCAGCGGTAGCGAGCTAGCACAGCCCAAGCAAAGCCGCGCGGCCGCGCCATGAGTCACTACGTGTCGCCCCCTGGTGGTGTTGCTGCGAGGTTGCCTCCACAACCTCCAGCTGTACGGCCTTTACTAAACAAACATGGCGGCGGCCATGCAAGCGTGCTATGGCAAAAGTTTATGCAATTCGAGTCCGAAAAAAAGGAATTTGAGCCATTTCTGGTCACTGTTAGCCTAAAATGTGTAGGTAAAATCGCGGCCGAACCCTGCAGCAAATTTTGTTAACGCGGGATTGATTTCCAAAAACATTTCGTTGACGACCCTCGCTGCCCTCCATGTGTTTTCAAATACAAGCAAGAGCGAACGTTGGTTGTAATTATTTTAACCACGTTGCGGCGTGTTTACATGACTGCATACTGAATGAAATAGCTCTCAAAGTAGTCGTGAAGGCTAAAAAAATAATATCAGCTACAACGAGCCCATTTATCTGCTTTTTTGTGAGCGAGCTGCAGTGATCGTCGCGGCGTGGGACAGTACCGTCAGGTCGCGCGGTTCTTCACGATAACTATCGTTCATTCTTGCATGCGGTCCGCAAAGGAAGGTTCACAAGTAGCATAAACAGAACGTTGCTCAGCCTGAGGTAACTGTAAATTGTTGCTTCAACGGGAGAGGCAGCGCAGCCTATGACGCTGCTGGTCTGGCTCCGACTTGAATAAGAGTGCAATTTTTTTTATTTTCGCAGGCTAAATGATTTTTCCTTGACATTTTACGGCACACGGTTTACGAATGACAGGGTACACGTATACTAGCGACTAGTTGAGGCAATACCGTCCAACAAACAAATTGAGCATAATAAAAGGGCGCCAATCAAGCACCGAATCGCTAGTCCGTTGCCTGCTTAGGTGTTTACTTGTATATTTATATAACATAACACCGCCGCATGCACGGTGCGCGGCACAAATATTTACATACGATCGTCATTGACTGTGTTGGTTATCTTCTAGAACAGGGGTCGTCGCTAACAATATGCACGCCGACACGCTAGTTTTGTCCTCAGGTTAAAATTACATTAAATAATTAAAAAAACAGATAATTCATCGCTTCCAGTTGCATTGTCCCCTATGTTCCCACTTAGCCAGATTATTGTCAAATATTATTGGCAATTCGCTGATTTTTTTCTCTTTGCCTTCAAAGCCCCCCCCCCCCTCCCTCCACCCCTCCCGATTTGCTGCCCATCCGCAGTATCGGCGTCATGCAACCGGCCCCAACACATGAAAACGTTGCTGACCCTTCTTCTAGTCTATTAAGTGGGAACTGGGAATATATGATACAAGAGTGTAATGGAGAGCATCAAGGAAACAGAATGGCCACTCAGTTCGCCCACCACTCTGTTTTATGGCCACTACTATGGGAATCACAAATTTATTTTACGCTCTGACACTCGCTCCATTTTGCGACCGAGCCAAGGAAAAAGCGGCAAGCTAGCGCTGCAATATGCATTCGTAACGTTGACGCAAACCAGAAGTGTTTATTTTTAATGCACGCAGAAGTGCGCATGTGCGCCAAAGCACGGCTCACTGTAGCGGACACGCCCGCGGTCCGCGAGACTCGCTTGGTTTTACGCACGATCATCGCCGATTTCGTGACATTTGTTTAATCGGCTGTTGAAAAGTCATTGTCAAATAGTGTATTAGTGTAAACAAGAAGCTTTCACTTCAAATTTCAGCTCATACGACCATCAATCGGTGAATCTGCGAGTGGCAGAGCGCCGTCACCGTCCAAGCACTTTCGTGGACGCTGAAAACGGATTTAGCGCTGCAAAGCTTTTTTCCCTAGTGCCAAGTTTATCACCGGATGAGATCGGACGCGTCGAGGATGGGCTAAAGACCATGTAGGAAAATATTCGGTAGTATCGAGCTCATTTTGCTTCTGTCAACCCCCCACAGCTTTGTACTACCCGGAAGTGCTGCCCGGAAGCCCGTTTCGCAGCGCCCCCTGGACAGCGCTGGAGCGCTATAGACGTTCGCCGCTAATCCTAAAATATTTCGTTGCGGCGGAAATTTCGTACTCGTGAGATTTCGTTATCGCGGCGTTTGACTGTATTCTCTTTACGTTTCAAATATCAGCACACAATCCACATTAGGCATGGGGCGTTCGCGCCGGCATTAGCTAACAATCAGCGACAGGCGCTCTCTTTCCCTGAGTTGCTGTGTCACTCCTCAATGTCCCTCGATAATAAATCCCTCCTTTGTTATCTATCTATCTATCTATCTATCTATCTATCTATCTATCTGATCTATTATCTATCTATCTATCTATCTATCTATCTACTATCTACATCTATCTATCTATCTATCTATCTATCTATCTATCTATCTATCTATCTATCTACATCTATCTATCTATCTATCTATCTATCTATTCTATCTATCTATCTATCTATCTATCTATCTATCTATCTATCTATCTATCTATCTATCTATCCATCATCATCCATCCATCATCCATCCATCCATCCATCCATCCATCCATCCATCCATCCATCCATCCATCCATCTATCCATCATCTATCATCATCTATCTATCTATCTATCAAATCTATCTATCTATCTATCTATCTATCTATCTATCTATCTATCTATCTATCTATCTATCTATCTTCCCTTACTTTATTCCTCCCATGGAAACGCTATCCCCTTTCTGTCTGTCGACAAATACCGCAGTTTTTTTTCAACGTGACCCGTCTAATAGTGATCCAATAGTACAATATGCTGCAGAGCAAAGGTAGTCCCAATATACATTAATACGCAAAACAATAAACAGAATACTCTCGAGGCGGAATAAATGGGTTGTCGTCTTTAGCATAGTAAAAAATGGGAGATGTTACGGGGAAAACTGCAGGAAAAAGGTGGCCGGACGCACTTCCCTAATTTAGAAAACGAAGAGAATTTTAGAACGGATATTCTGTAGTACGGCAAGCCCGTAATAAAACTGGCCGTCCGTAATTTTAGATGTGGAGCGTCTCATGCTCGGGGCTAATTTCCTCCCTCGCTTGTCGTCCGCCATCCGCACTGTACTGCGCATGCGCGTCTCTCCAGAACCGTCAGCGTTTGGGGCTGACGTCAGCGTAGTCCACAAGAAAAGAAATAGTGACGCGGCGCCAGGTTTCGATCCCACGACTCTCTGGCCCCAACGGAAGGTACGTGGCGCTCTACCCAATGAGCTACAAACCAAAACGGGAGCATTTGCAACAAACGCAACTTATGTCCTTCCCTCTTTCAAACGACGTCAAGAAGCTACGTATACAACGAAGGCACGCGAAGCTGAACGTCAACGGAAACGACGAACTGAAATCTAATGGGAACTTTAGTCGACCCCACTGCTGCTTCGCATACTACAGGGTTCCCCCATGTGAAGATGGTATTTTCCTGGAACATCATGTCCGTCGTTTAACGGAATCACCGCATTGCGATTACAACATTCTACAAATGACAATATGTAACATCCGTATTGAAACGGACGCAGCGTATTGTTGTTACGCCATTCCGGAAATGGGAAAAAGTAAGGTCCGCAATAAAACGAACCCACCTTATTGCTTTTACATTTTTCCGTAAGTGGTTAACCTCGAAAGAGGCGAAAAGGTTAACCTCCGTAATTTAACAATCTCCTTCTATGTCTGCATCATCTTTCTGTACTTCATAAAACTAAAAGACTCCAATACAAAAGGGAAAAGAGTGCAATCTCTTGTCATAAACTCTGCAAAGTAAGCCTTCTAATACTAAAATAGAATAGTGTTCACGCGATCCCATGTTGTATGTAGTCCAACATGCGCACCTCTATAAGCTTGTGCACCAATTATTGCAGCTGGTTGACAATGAAAATGTATTTTATTACACAAGAAGTGCACCTGTCTTGTCGAGTTAATTCTTAAATATCCAGGCGCGTCCTGATACCATTGCCTAGGAAAAATAACACAATAACGAAGTCAGGCAGTCTCGCAATGGGTAAGTGGCGAGAAGTTAATTGAAACTACCTCTTGCACTACATAAATTTGCTGGAAGACATACCGTCACGATGGAACAATATTCTGGGTTCACGAAGAAACAAACTACTTAACGGGGCTACAGAGAGGGTGCAAAGATTCAAACAGTGCCAAAACACCAGACAAAGTGAGGAGAACACCCACGCCTGCACTTCCAAGAAGGACATAAAAAACACGGGCAGTGACTTGTCAGTAATTTTGTTCCCAGGTTTGGGAAAAAATAATCTTGAAATTTTTGACATTTTAAAAACATTCAGGTGGGCTTTTTGTTTGTCATCACCAAAGATAAACTTTCAGCAATCCATCTACCGACAACTTACCCTTTGAAATGAAGTGTGTCGTACAGTTTGGTCAGTTTTTTTGGTACGTGCGGCAAGCTTTTCAGGAACTGCAAATTATATGGTGAAATATCGACCACCTAAAATGCTTTACCACGATCCAAAGACAACTTTCTTCCACACCTCATGCGATGCACACCCATGTGCGCGATTTTGTTTCAGAAAGGAAGTAAAAAATGAAGGAAATAGAAAAACGTGAAAACAAGTGCCTGATTCTGAAGAAAATTAAGCACTTCAAAGTTCTCTGGGCATACTTTACTTGACTTTCTTACTGTTTTATTAATTGTATTTCCCTTCAGGTGAAACGAAAAATGAATTTTTATCTTAATGTGAGCCGACACTGAAGCTAAGTAAGATTAATCAATAGCATGTAAGCAAGTATAACTACCAAGGCTTGCTATTTGATGGCAGGTATATTTGGTGGCGTCGCCAATTTTACAGGGGTAAAGTTCAACAACAACCCTGTCATCAATCTGACTTCTCTGGCGCTGCTAATTAATGTATGTTCATAAACAAAAAGCCAAGCACCCTCTTTCCAGTTTCCACTCCATTGGCACTTATTTTAGCTTACTTCGCGTTTAGTGCTGTCTCCATGCTCACTCTAAAGAACACATATTTAGTATACTTCCTCCGTTTGCAGTAATTTCTGAATCACAGTTGTTGAAAATTTCATTTATTTGACCTATAATAACGTCCCCTACCCCTTCCACTAAAGGTTCTATTCACTGTCGGGGCACGCATGCACGCAAACATTCACGCGCGCTGCCATGATTTTGTCCAAGCGTCTTTGTTGCTAATACGACGCCGTGCTGTTTAGGTAAGGCTCTATGAGGTGGCAGTATTTGTGCGAGCTGGAGCGTGTTAAAGGACCGCACAGTAGAACAACGAGCTGTTGGATGTTACAACCGCTGCCCCACCGAATGCAAAGTAATACCTGGACGTCAAATACTATTACCTGCAGCATCCTACGATCTACTTGTCCCCAGACACGGCTGAAATCGCCACACGACTACGTAGAATAGTAAAAATGTCCGAGCTGTGTGCCTGCAACTACGTCGTGATAGACCAAGTCGCATGCGTATGCAAGTGAAAGCCGATTACCCATCAAGAACGGTCACCTGTTAAAGGACAACCACAGAAGTATTGTTGGAGGAAATGTCACCGCGCAGAAGCCAAAGTTAAGTGATTTTTTTGTCAGAAGTCGCTAGCGATTCGCGCAGCGTTTGTGCCGGCTAGGCAGCGCGAGCATGGTGTGTTTCGGGAGACGGCCTCACACCCACTCGTTGCTGCGCAACTATCGTATATCAATAGGCGTACTACGTGTAAAACATTTCTTCAAAACCATTATTTCGTTTTTGCACTCAACCACGCATCAGAGGGCACTTGTGGCGACATCCGTGGTCGCAGGAAAATGCAGCATTGGTCTCTTGGGCGCCGTGTCAATTTCGCTTGCAGCCGCAGTTAAATTCTCCAGGGATGCGAAATTCTCGAGAGCAAGTACAGCGCCACCGCATAATGTCAGTGCGACTATTAGGACATACGTATGTTAATGCCACTGCCAAGAATTGATTCGAAACGCGGCAGGCGATGCATGATGGCGTTTTTGTTTTTGTGAAATGCGGGTGAAAAGCGCATGCGCAGGAACAGCGGACCATTATTGTGGTTTTCACTGTTGCTAAGCGAAGAAACCTCCCTTTCAGTAAATAACATTCATAGCTTCGAGCATAGATGTAGCATTCCGTGCAGTATATGGATACCTTTTTCTGGGCATGTATATCTGCCAGATGGCATGCACTGAAAACCATTACGGTTTCCGCTGGCACTGCATGCCTGCGGCATACTTCGTGGTCAATCACGCATAGCTGACGCCGAAAATCGCAGTACATCTAAATATTCTTAAATGGCTTTTTGAGGTAATGAACTTTGGGTGCACGCGAAGTCTCCAAGAGCAACGGGAACTCGCAGCCCACATCCTCCCAACATTCAGCGTCTGCCTGGGCCAAGGCGGCCAATTCATCCCGACCATCCAGTGACAAATAAAATTTCTATCTATTTACCTAAGCCCTTTCGACACTGAGACAAGACCGGAGTCACTCCGACAGCCCCGCCAAACATCTGGCAAACGGACGCTTCCCTGCGGCTTTGTAGATCCAGGAGAGGTACGTGCTTTTTTTAGGTTATTTCTGCTCTTCGCACTTATTCGCTCTAAAGTCGGGTTCCACGCATGCACGTGTACTTTTGGGGTCATCTGCTGCTAACAACACTAGTTTTTAGGCCTCAATTACCTCTGCACACTTAAATAGTAAGTCAGGCTTTTTGAGGTACACGATAGATGGTATTCACTGAAACTCTATCTGCCACATTTTTCGCTTAGCAACGTTGACAAAGTGCAGCTTGAGTCACTGCGCCCGCACCTCACACAAAAAAAATGGGGGGCATCGCCTGTCCCTTTCCTACCCGATTCTCAGCCGTGGTGTCAAAACTATTAATAATAGTCGCACTCACATTACGTAGTGGCGGTCTTTTTGTCGTCGAGAAGTTCCCATAACCGGGGAATGAACTCCCGGCTCCGAACGAAAGCCACATGATGCGCAAGAGGCCTGTAGTCATATTCGAACGCGGGTACTCACAAAGGTGCCCTCGCATGAGTAGTTGAGTACAAAAAACCAATCATGGTCTTAAAGAAATGTTTCACCCGTACGCCGATTAAGATTCGATGGTATGGTAGCAGAAAGTGCTTGACAGGCCCTCTCCTGCGACGTGCTGTGCCTGCTCTATGCAGTCGGTACAAGCGTTGGCGAATCGCAAGCGCCCTTTGAACAAATCACTTCAGTTTGGCTTCCGCCGGGAAAAATATCGTGCAACAATATTTCTGCTGTCTTTGAAATAATCACATACATTAAACGGGTGATCGGCCTTTACTAACAGATGCGTGCGACTTGCTTCATTACGACACAGTTTCATGCGTACAGAGGCTTTGAAATTTTTACGGCTCTACTTAGTCATGCGACTTTTTCAAGCAGGCCTTGAGATAGGTAGATTTTAGGTTGCTGCACAGAACAATATTAGGCCTCGAGGCAATACTCTGCCTTGAATCGGGCCAAGTTTGAATGATGAAATTGATGTCATGTGCTCCGTATGCAAAAGTGTCGCGATCTCGTGGAGCCTGGCGCAACCAGTGACGGAGTACAAGCATGGCTGACCGCATGCGTGTCAGGCCAATAAATAAAAATTATACCTAAATACGAACTCTGAAAACTTACACTATACATCAGTAAGAGGTACCATAACAAACGCGCATGCACCATTTCCAACTCCGGGCAGTCTTGAACGACTTGAACTTTCCCAAGGCAGGCAACTCTGTGGCAAACCAAGTTCACGAACTTATGAACTTATGGACAAGGCATCTCTGTAGTAAGTTTGAAAATTGTCATACTTAGCTTCTAACTTGAATTTAGCTTTCGTTAGTTTCAACAAAGGTGATCCGAGTACATTAATTGAAATAATAACAAATGAGGCCGGTTTGCAAAATCGCGGCGGGAGCACTCCTAGCCAAAAATGGCAGCATCTCCACTCCATGGATGATGGCGAGGGAGCGGCGTACGGGGACTCGAAATGACATCCAAGTTGCACCCCTTGTGACAACCGATTTGCGACACGACCGCTATTCGATTTAAGCCGTGAGTTGCCCCTTGAGTATTCCCTAAACAAAACTTCAACTAACGGCTCAAATCGAATTCCGCTTGATTTTCACTTGATGGTGGTGTGCGCGTGGATTGACGCGGACGAACTTTGGGAGCTGCTAAGGTGCTCTGCACCGTTCAGGCGAGAGATTAAGCCGTTTGACTATCGGGTACTAACTCATGGTCGCAACTGAAACGGGTAAGACAACTGGCACTACCAGCCACAGGATCGAATCGTGCCGGTGCCTGTGTGAGTTTTTGCGATAGTAAATGCTATGCGCACGGACGCGGATGGACATTGTGGGTTACTAAGGTACTGCGAATTTAAAAGAACGACAAAAGAAGTAACTACACCCGGTAGTCCTTGCGAGCGACGTTGATCCTCAAGAGAAGTAACTGTGGGAACGTGCGTGCCGTGCCCATAAATTGCGTAGTAATGTCTGGACAGCCAGTCTGCAGAGCAATGGGAGGATGAAAAGATCAGTGTTCTCACTTGTAATGGCGTCGCCGTTCGGCGATCTGCCGCTAATGTCTGTTGAAAGTTTCATAATTTCCAAACAAACCTAGTTGCCAACATACAACCTTTTATATAGTGCCATATGAACAAATCTTAGTTATAAAAATAAAAAAATGGCCTTGTCCAAGTGAAGAGGCGGCTCGTTGTACGTAGCGGCGATTTGCAATAGGCAAACGGCTCTTGTTCAGGGTATACGAAGTGTCACGCAGACGAGAAAACTTTATTTTGACCAAGCTGGGGAAGGGAAGGGGGCGAAGGGGGGTGTTCGACGGTCCTTCACTGTCATATGGCTGCCAGGAGCCGATGAGCCCCCGCGACACCCTCGGCCAGTTGGACAAGGCTGCGTTGAATCTCTTGGTCGGAGGTGAGCAACATGGCCTCCCATTGCACTAGAGCCATTATCACTATTTTCTGTTATGCGTGTTGTGGTTTCTGGGGACAGGCCTATAACATGTGCTGCAGGTAAGCTTGTTCCGAGGATCATCTTGCTCGGACCAATAACATTGCGTTCGGAGCACCATCTTGCACCAACATTGCTCTTTTCAAAGGTCATGGTATATGGACCGGGCAGCAGGACGGTGTACGCTACCACTCGGCGCTGCCCTCGTCAATGGAATGAGCCGGTGCACTGTACTACGCAGCTTTCCGTTTTTTTTTTTTGCCGTTTGTGCTCCGGTGCTTTGAATATTTTGGTGCTGGTGTAAGCAGATATGTGCGGTGAAACGAAGGCTAGACATGTGTGTAGGGTTCTCAGATGCAGAAACGGCTACCTTAACTTCTCAGACGCTCCCAAAGCTGGGTAAGGGCTACAATGACGTCAGAATTTTTTCCAACGATCTGCGCTTGGCTCCACCTGATCTGAGTACGAATAAGACTACTATTATCAGTATTCATTTCTCCTTAAATGCACAAACGGCTACGTAAACATATAAGACGCTTCTAACGTTGGGTACGCGCTACATTGACATCAGCGCTCTCAGCAGTGCTGTGCGCCTGGCGTAGCGCTATGTATTCATTTCTGCCACTTTAAATTATCTTCACTGGTTTCAATGACAAGGGTTCCCGCGCCAATCTTAACGGGGAGATACCTCGATACGTGTGCTTCCAATTGAAAACCACTTACATACGAGGTCGATTACCCTGTGGCCGTGAAAACGCAGCGGCAGTTTACACTTTCTTCCTGTAACCGTGATCTTAGTGCATTCCGTTTTCTGTGAGTGGCAGCTTGGGAGCCTGGGAGCTAAAGCGGAACTCACGCGTTTGTAGTGGTCATGTTATCAAGAACCAAACAGATTCAACCACCCAACAGCCCTAGCTCAAACCACCCACACCTCCCCTTTCCCATTTTACCTTCTGCGGGGAATAAAGGCTAGCACCGATAATGAAAATGTGGCAGTGTTAACTTCAGCCCGCGTTTTTTTATTAATTGCTTAAGAATGCTTGGCTGAGTGCCTAAAAATTGTATAATGCCTTGTGATGAAATAAAACCGCGCGACTAGGCTAAGATAGGGGTGCGTCAGCCCGAACCCGAGTTTAGATTTGGAGAGGGGTGCATGAAAGTTCAAAATAAGCAGCAAAATCATACAGCCTGCCGCCGAGTGGCGACGATGGTTAAACGCGAAACTTTGTTTGTGCGATCTACAAATGCAAATGGTCAAAGTCAAAGACGCTGCGATCAAAAGGCCGAACTGCACGCTGGTTAATTTCAATACTCAAAGTGTCGAGAAATAGCTTTGCGATAAATTGTCATTGTTAGACAGAAGAGTGCATGATTTTTTTTTAAGCGTACGCTGCAGCTTATGCAACCGATCACAGGACTAAGTTGTGATACTTAGTGCATCTGAATGGCACCGTCCTGCCTCTCGTGCTCCAGCCACGCATTTATTGTGTTTTGAAAAACTTATAACCAGCTAGCCAGCATCCACTGCAAGCCGTATGAAGCAACGTTTTTCCACGACAAGCAACAAAAGTATACTTTCATGCGGAATTTATTCTGCAAACGGTTCGCAGTGGCTGTAGTAAACGTATTTATGTGAAATTAAACACTTTTCTATCAGAGTTAACGAAGGTACGGATTGCCGCCTATCCCCATTGCTGTTTAGGGGCAAATCTTAGGAGGCAGTCCCCAACTTTATCTTTCGCTTGTGCACGACGCCGTTTCGTCTCAACACCAAAACTCCAGCGCCGCAACAATCTTGAGTAGGCTGCGCACACCGGCTTTGCAGAAACATTTAGCTGTAATACATGACTCGATACACCTAACTGCATGCAGGTATGAAACATTTACGCGAACAAACATAATTCCACTTCCAGCTTTACTTCCAGCTTGGAGATTGGAGCGTTGTCTGCTATTTGTAATACTGAGCATGGGCGTAAATCACACGCATGGCATGCTTCGTAAATGTGGCCTCAACTGTCAGGATTTTTAGATATGATAAAAGCTGTGGTGGTTATCTACGCTTTGCAAACCGCACCGCAGCAGAACGACAGAAAGCCACGTACAGCTACGCTGCTCTGACCGCCACCGGCATTCCACTGACCAGCGGTTCTTCACCGGAGGTGCTGTTGGCTAAAGTGACGGTGGTGCCATACGACGCCTGCCCGGTCCCTATAGGCTGCTATAGGCACGGCCGGGCTATAAGCTACGGGGTTAGGAAATGTGTTTGACGGCAAGGGTCGCCACGCCACAGACTGCCACCGACTGAGGGAGGGATGCGCGCAGAGTATTTCAGGCGTCTTAGGCGATACCAAGAGCTGATGTCCCGGCCCCCGTATGTAGCGATTGCTCATCAAGATCGAGATGGTACCGCTAGCTGAAACCTCGGGCCGCTTCGTCAGCATGCTCCTTACCTAGAAAGCGCAAATGTGCTGGCATCCATATAAGGAGGACATCGCAGATTTTAGATGCTAAGCATTTCATGGTCGCGGCTATGTCTCTCCGTTGTCGTTGTTGCGCCGTCCACACCCCCACTGCGCATGCTCGGTTTGCTGAATGTCCGCTGGTGTCTTATCCTTTATTGGCCCCTGGAGCGACAGTGTTGCTGTTGTCTTCCTGGGCCAGCGCGAGAAGAGCACGCTTCCCCTTTAAGGGCTCCTGGAGCGAGTGTTGCCGGTGTCTTGCTGGGCCGGCACGAGACGAGCATGGTTCACGAGTCTTCGACGTTTCATCGTCGTCGGCAGCGGTGTGCGTCGGCGAGTCTCGGCGGGCCGTGATTACAAGAAGCCCACAACCATCCTGGGAACGTTCATCGACCCCATTTTCACCAACTTTACGGTTCATTCACTACAACAGCCCTTGAATTTACATTTTACAGACCATAAGGCGGTCATAATCGAAACGGACCGCCCACCACAGCTCGACGTTACCTACATTGAACATGATGATGATAATGCCTAAATAAAGACAAACGTATACCACGTACAGCGTTTCTATCTCTCTCTTTCACACTTTTAATGCCCCCCACTCTTACATCCCCCACCCCCCTCCAATGCAATTACACCATCTTCCCGTACGGGAACCCTGAGTATATGCAAGACAGCCATGGGGTCAACGCAATTTCGCATTTCGTAGTTCCGGTAAGTGAAAAGTGTGGTATTTACCATGGAAACCAAACGGTAAATACAACGGTAACTACGTACCTCAGCTTTACGGAAACGAAAAACTGAAAACTAATGGGCGCTTGAATAGACCCCGTGGCTGCTCCGCATACTACTCAGGGTTCCCCTACGGGAAGATGGTGTAATTTTGTGACTAAGTAACGGGTTGGAGAAGGCGCTGCGCTTGAGAAGAAAGTTTACCCTCCCCGAAGTTTCTAATGGCTCTGCTAGAGTCTGTCACAATTATTTTTGCGGGTGTGGATGATATAGCAAGTGCAATGGCTGCGTCCTGTCCCGTTTCTGGATGAATTGTACAAACCGAACCAGAGACAGTTGAAATACCCTGCTGATAACTGCCAGCCACTCTGTTTAGGTATTCCGCGATGTCGACGTAGAACACTTCTTTATCCTCTCGAAGGTAGAGGTGGAGAGAAGTCGCCCTGGCTAGGCGCTGATCAACGTTGTATACCGGGTGAATATTTCGAGTAAGCGGAGGGGTATCTCGCTAGCCATAATACCGGCCAATGAAAGACTCCGCGCAAATAACACAGTGAGCCAGCTGGTATTTAAAAAATGGCCAACCTTACTCACTAAGTGTAGTCATCGCCCCTGTATTTTTTCTATGGCGAACGCATCAGCCCCGATCAGCCAGCCAATCCCTTTCCTTCCACTCCGTCCAGTATCCCCCAATTGCTAGCCTTCCCAGTGCTTTAGTCTCGTGACTGGCTAGTCTTGAGGAGACGTAATTGTCCGCGGCGCGCGGTTCCTATTGCTGGCCAGAGCGCTGCAACATCAACAGTCTCAAACGTCGGTTGCCTTGGTACCCAGGCACAAGCCGCCCTCGAATTGAGTTACGCTCTGGGGCGCGATTGAGGATCCCGGTTAATCTCGGGGCCCTACCATACGACATGTGGCGAATTGAGCGTCCCCCTCACTCCCATTGCAAAGCGGGTGAAGCGTTTGGCATTGAAAAAATACAGGAAGAGATGGGGTAGTGAATACGCATGTTTATACCTCAAGATAAAAGTGAACAACACTGACAACAACGGCAAATCGTTAGCGCACAATACAGCTAAGTGTTTTCGTGTTACCTTTCATTAGCAGGACATAAATGCCTTGCGTACAAAATCAGTGACAATGCCGCAACAGCGATAACACCAGGCTGCATTTTCCAGTCCCATCTACTAACGCAAGTTGCAGAAGTCAGAACGCCGAACTTTGCTTCGTTTAACGAGAAACATAACCTTGCTTCCCCATTATTTCGCTCGTATTATTGCTTCCCTTTTATTTCGCACGCACTCGCTTACATGAGACAAAAGACATTTGGAATAAGTTGCCATAATTACAAATCTTGTTTGTTTTTGCCGAATCAGGTGCACCGTTCGACCAGTCAAGGGCGATTGGTTTTACTGTCTTTAATGAGGAAAAACTATGCTAGTGAGCTCCTACTTTCCGTCCAAGCTCAGCAATAATGCCTATATTTAGCAGAGCGTAAATTGCAAGCTTTGGAATCGTTAGAAATTCCGACGCCAGCAAAAAATGCAACGACGGTGATTGCAAAGTACCAAACGTTTGGCACTGAACTTCCCATTTTCTGTCTGATTCTCCATCTTCTCCGTAAATGTGCTCTCCATATTGTACCATTGCGATTTCCCTTAATCAGGCAAACACGGTCGTCTGGAAGGTGCCGCCGACAATGTAACAAAATGTAGCAGAATATACAGCGATGTGCGTTTTTCTGCACACCACATATTTATTAAATCAATAAACCTTTTTTGTTGCATAAAAATTGTGTGGTGGTCTAGTCGGTAGCACGTCGGGTTCGTGTGGCAAGGGGCAGTTGTTCGATTCCCGCTCAGCGTGCTTTTTTTTCGGACGCCCCTAGCTAGTTTCTGGGGGAGTAACGGGACGGGGTAAGAGTTCGTCCGCTAAGAACGAAGAGTTGGGGAGAAACCATTCGTCCCCTCGCATTTAGTCTCGTACGGGACAAAACCATGAGACCCATGCATGACTAGACCATGTGATTGGCATGCGACTGATCGTTACAACTGCTCGTAAGGACACTTTTTGGCCGTAGACTCATCGTAGGATGCTCACAACGTCCGTCTGGCGAGCCGGATCCAATCGTATGGTTGTTGCGACCACTGGGCGGCCGCAGCCAATGAGAGCCCTAAAGTGTTGTCATAATTACGTCACTGTTAAATCCCGGGGCTGTTGTCATAGTGACGTCTCGTAAAAGTTTCGTTCATCGCATCGAGGATACGCTATTGGCAGTTATGAGTATTTTTAGGCGAGCAGGTCTCCGCCAACGCCGCCGACCCGCGCGCTCTCCGCCGACAATCGGGGAAGAAATTTTAAATTGGCGCCCCTCTTGAAACTGAATATACGGGAAACAAAGCAGACGACACAGGCTTTCACACAAGGAACACGAGGTGTCTTATATTTCTTGAGAACACTATGCACCTATTCCGACAATTATATTGAGTGCTCTTAAGTATATGTTGGTCTGAAAGAATTACTACAATTGTACACATCGCACGAGAAGATTTTGCTCGCCCTTTTACAGCGTTTTGTCTGAACCAAAAAGCACTTACCAGACATTCCGGCAGCCCTCCACGAGTGTAGCCGCGCTCAGCAATCCTCACCATGACTCTGAGAATGCGTAAAACTGCTGCAGGAAAAAACTACTAAAAAAATAAAATAACTGATTCTCCAACATTGTTTACTTTTCAGAGTCCGTATTAAATTCCGCTTTTATAAGACAGTGCAGTCGCGTTCCTCTACTGGTCCACCGAGTGGTGCAAAACTTGGTCTCCCGAACTAAACATGGTCGCACCAAGGTGGCAGAGTTAAAATACCTGTTGCGGATCGACCACCTCATTGCGGCGTAGCTAGCAGGGAACAAAGCCGTGGTACCCCTGATCGAACGTCTCTTTAATGGCGATGACTCAGTTAACATAATGATGATAGTAGTGCACGCTCTGCTCGAGCGCACGGCCTCTTCCCCTTCGCAGTTCCCAACATTCTCCCAGACAAGAGTAAAACAACGTCCACATGTGGCAAGCAGCTCCTCGCCTGAACACCGCACTATCATTATCGGTAAAAAACATAACGTGCATGCCCTTTAAGTCTAGACCGTCACTTTTTCTTGTTGACTTTCCGTTTTATGTGGTTTCTTCTTTTACATGCGAAGGCATCTCATTCACTCGCTTGTCCATGCATCCGGCGTCGGCGTCGTCGTCATTGTTGTCGGCGTCCACCCCTCCTCCATTCTCCAGGCCTCGCCAACTTCGCTCTCCGCCGCTCACCCCCTCTCTCTCCGATAGCGAACACTCTCTTGCGAGGGCATTGGATTGTATTCGATTGGATTGGCTTGGTTTGGCTTAGCCTAGCTTGGCTTGGATTGGATTGGATTGGATTGAATTAAAGTGGATTGTGTTGGATTGTGTTGCGTCATAGCCGCGGCAGACGCACTGGCGCCGGCGCGTTCCCTCCCCGTTATGCGCGCTATAAAACGCGGTGCCTGCGCCGCTCCACTCCATCGTTCCAGCGCCGTTCCTCTGCTGTCCAACGCTGCAACGTGAATCCCCTATGCGTCGCATCTACACAGGGGTTCCCCAGAGGGGAGGTGGGAGCTTTTTTTATTCTTTTGGAGCACCCGGGTGGGGGACCATGTTGCTTCTGACGTCTTGCAACAGTCATTATTAAAATCCAAGAGGCAGTTTCTGTAGCCATTCAAGGAAATGCGCCCTGCTTCAACCGTTAGCAAAGATTTCAATGCTCTAGACGTGAAACATGTCCAGTTCGTCTTTTCATAATCTGCCTGTGAGGATTCGGAGCATTACCATCATTGAAGTCTCCGACCTAAAAAGTCTGAGGATCTGTCAGAGTCGATTCCTTGAAAGGTAGAGATCCTCCCTTTTGCATTGAGTAGAAGATATCCGTATAATGTCTTGCCTTTGGTTGTGTAATGCTGCGGGAAGACGACATGTGATTTTTGTTCCTCCACTTTCGGTGATGTTCTGCGCAATCGCATAGGCGTGTCTATCCCGTAGGCCCTGTGTGGACTCTACTTATGATTTTCCGTTGAGAGATACTTCCGCACTAAACACGCAAGTTACGCCCATCGTTGTCTGGTTCGCAAGACTCGGTTTTCGGACAGGGCCCTGAAGCGTCCATCCGAGCGAGGTCTTAGTCGCGACTAATCCTTGGACTTGCTTGCTTCGAATAGCGTTTCCTTCCACAATCGTCCACAGCTAGTCGGGTCCTAAAAGTAGGTCGATTTCTCGGTTCCAAGATTTTTGGGGAACAATTCGTTCATCTCCAATTCGGTAGCCCAACTTCCGTGGATGCTTGACAAAATGACTGTTCATTTCTGTATTTGGGACATTCGGGCAAAATTTTGGTAGAGAAATTGCCTGGAGAGCACGCTCTGCTTCGCCGAATTGGCTACACCGTCGCAGTTCAAGTATTCGATATCGTCGTACTTCGGAAGGGACAGCTGACGCAAATGAATTTACAGCTACGCGCGTCTCTCCGGCGACTTTGTTGCGATTTCGCCACGACGTCTTCCTTAATGAATGTTCACTGGCTGCCACCGTCCAAAATGCCTCGAATGTAACATGCCCCGTTGGGAACGATGACCCACTACCGGAAGGTCTGGAGGTAAATTTCCTCGCCCAACTGGCAGTTAGTGAGGACAGCTGACGCTGCCTTGGCGTCCTGCGTCTGCACCGGGGCTTTGCATGCGGAGTCAGCGTGCGCCTCCTCTGTTTTCACTTTGCAAGCATAGTCTGGGTCGCACATGACAGTTGCATGCCTTCCCTGGCATGTTGTGCACGTTACATTTCTTCGGCACTCCTTCGATCGGTGGCCTCTCCTCGTACATCGGTAGCACCGCATAGCTTTTGCCAGTCGCTTCTTCTTTTCTGGGATGCTCAGACCAGCGTGGCATGCCTCGGTAATGTGCTCTCCCAATTTGCAAAAAAAAAAAGCGCTCGTAAATTTCAGGAATCTAAGCCTGCGAGGCGTGAAGAACTGACGTTGACTGGCCTTTACGTTGGAGGAGGTCACTTGAATCTATCGAAGTTTCCACAGGAGCACATCTCTCCCTCGCCTCGAGCTCTATCTGCATGTACCACAAATGCTGGTCCAGTTGGTGGCATGTCGTTACGTTTGCTTCCCCAGAAGAAGATGATGCCGTGGCCGTTAATTTTGTAGCGAAAGAGGACCAGTAAGCCAGACGTCCGGTTATCAGCGATGCCTACGAATGACTGCCGCGAGAGCCGCGCTCGTGAAGCGAGCCCCCGCTGCCTGCCTCGTGACGCGCTTCTTTCTCTTTATTCAACATACTCCCGCGGCCCCAAGTTGATCAGGGTTTGCTTCAAAAAAGCACAGCCGCTGCACTGGACGACGTATTTCCCCTCCCGATGACAGGCGTAGGGAACACGAGCGCACAACTCCGTCGCGTCCGGGAAATAGTTGAAGAATGCGCCCAAGTTGCCAGAAGGCGGGTGGCGAATTGTCCTGTACGAGCACTACGTCCCCCACTTGGAGCCTGGAGGGAAGCTGCGCTGTTGCCTCGTGAGCGAATCGGAGCAACAGGAGGTACTCTCGTTTCCATCGACGCCAAAGACGCTCCGCTACGATTTGACGGTGCCGAGCTCGTCTGCGTAGCTCGCTGCCCGTGGACAGCGGTTCTGGAAGGCCGAGTTGCTGAGGCAGGCACGTGTTGCTTTTTCCCAGCCAGAAGTGCGCTGGAGTCAGCGGGTATGGCTCAGCCGCGTCTGCTGAGAGATACGTAAGGGGCCGGCTGTCAATTACTGCCTCGACTTCGCCAGCGTCGTCTGCAGCTCTTCAGCAGTCAGGCAACTGCGGCCGAGGATTCGCCGTAATGTCTCCTTGGTGAGCCGAATTAAGCGTTCCCACCAACCACCCCACCACGGAGCTTTTTCGACGTTAAATTTCCAGGAAGCGTTGCGGCCGCTGCAAAAATCAAGGACGGGGTCTTCCGGAGCCGAACGGAGAGAGCGTGCGCAGTGGTGGAAGGCTATGGCGTTATCCGAGTAAATTGTCGATGGAATACCGCGTCTAGCGATAAACCGCCTGAAAGGAGACAAGAAGATCGATGACGTCATCTGAGATGTGAGCTCAAGGTGAACGGCTCGTGTCACACCACAGGAGAAAACGGTGACTTAGGCCTTTGTTTGCGCAGGATTCTTCGTGCGACAGAACAGCGGTCCACAGAAGTCTACACCGACAACGTCGAACGGACTGGATTCAGTGATACGATCTCGGGGTAGAGGCGCAACTGGAGCTGTTTCTGGTGTGAGTTTGTGTCGACGACATAGCAAGCATCCGTGCAGCACTGTCTTCACCACTTGACGACCCTTGATAATCCAAAATCGGTCTCTCAGTTCTGTGAGAGTGCTGTCAACACCCGCGTGCAACAGGCGCTGGTGGGTTGCGATGATTAGTAGCCGGGAAAAGTCGTGACGGCCCGGCAGGATGACGGGGTGACGGGTGTCGACCGAGAATCCTAACTGCTGTAGGCGTCCGCCGACACGCAGGATTCCATCGTCGTCCCAAAACGGCCGTAGTAAAATGAGGCGAGTTGCAGTTCCGGCACGCTGACCACGTGACAACGCTCGTACATCCTCCGGAAAAGCTTCGTTTTGTACGCACCGGAGCCAGTAGCGTTCCGCTTTGAGAATTTCATCGCTCGTCAGTGGTCCTTTTGCTGAATGCGTTAACTTTCGCGTATTTTCGAAGAAGCGATGTATCCAGGCAGTTACCCGAAGAAGCCTGGAGTACCAACTGTATGACTTGACACTTAGCAACGGCTCAGCTGGCGTTGTTACTAGCGCGCATGAAGCTGTCTGTAGAAATGGCGGTTCACCGACGTCCGCAACTCCTTCCCTGTCCGTTGGCCTATCCGGAGATTGCAGTGCGAGCCAATGTGGGCCATGCCACCACATTTCTGTGGCTGCGACAGCGGATGCGGCAAGGCCTCGAGTAATCAAATCAGCTGGGTTATCCTTGCTGCGACAATGAGCCCACGTCCCTTGGCCTTGTGTCAGACGTTGTATCTCGGACACGCGATTTCTCACGAATGGCGGCCATCGGCTCGGATCCCCCGCAATCCAATGCAGGGCGATTTTTGAATCGGTCCAGAAGAAAGACCGAACTTCTGACAGGCACGGCAGCCGTTTCAGGAAATCAAATAGTCGGGCAGCTATCAAACAGGCGAGGAGCTCAAGGCGTGGGAGAGAGTTGGTTTTGATCGGTGCAATGCGGCCTTTGCTGAGCAGCAGGTTCACTTCCCATCTTCCGGTTTCCCATGATAACGACCGGACGTAGACTGCAGTACCATAGGCTCTCAGGCTTGCGTCAGCGAACACGTGGAGCTCTCGAGTGTCGTGTTCCGTGTACTTCATCGTGAAGGCATGCCGTGGCAAGCAAATGCGTCTTAGGTCGCTGAGCTCGCTGCACCAGCTATTCCACGCATTTAGTTGAGCCGTCGGCAGTGGTGAATCCCACGGATGCTGCAGTTTCCATAAGTATTGGAAAAAGATCTTCGCTCGAACGGTGAAAGGGACCAGAAATCCTAGAGGGTCGTAGAGCCGCGCGAACGACTGGAGCATTGTCCTCTTTGTCACTGGCTTTGTGGATACAAAGGTGGCGACATTGTCCGCACTTAGCACGACACTGTCGTCTGAGCGGTCCCACTGCATACCGAGCACCTTCATGTTACAAGGGTCCCCTCTTTCCGTTTCGAAAGCCACGTTGTCTTCAAGGAATTGGGTTCGCAGGGACGAAAGGTTGGAGGCCCATTTCCTCAGTTCCATACCAGCACCCGCCAAAATGGACCTCGACTCGGCGTAGATACGCTTGGCTTGCTCGGCGTTGTCGACCCCGACGACAAGGTCGTCCACGTAAAACGCGTCCACCAGCTTGGCGACCATGTCTGGGAACTGCTCTTTACATTCCTTTAGGTGGTGACGAAGTGTTGCGGCGAGTAGGAATGGGCTAGACGTGGCTCCGAATGGCACTCTTGTCATGCGCCAGTGGACTATTTGAGGAAGAGGGTCTTCTTCATTCGGAAGGTGCTCCACCAAGGGGAACCTTAAAGCGCCTCGATCTTCCTCGCGAATAACCATCTGCAGGTACGCTTTCTTTATGTCTGCCACGAGAACGACGTGATGGCACCGGGACTCAACCAGCAACTTCAGTAAGTTTGCGTCTAACTTTGGGCCTTTCAGTAGCACGCTGTTCAAGGATGGATGGTAGGGAACATGGGACGACGTGTCGAAAACAACTCGAAGCTTGGTTGTCACAGCATCACGACGCACGACACCATGGTGTGGCATATAGTAGGTGTTCGGTTTCCCATCCTCTTTGTCGCAGGTCACTCGTTCCGCATGGCCCTCATCAAAGTATGTGCGGATAGTCTTGTCATATTGCCTTAGTAAATCTGGCTGACCGCGGAAGAGTTTGAGCTGCATACAGAGCCTCTGCTCTGCAAGCCGATAATTGTTATCGGAGACATCGAGCCCTGGCTCTCGAATTAGAAGGGGCACTTCATAGCGGTCGCTTGCTTTGCGGACTCCATGCTGGAACTGGAGGATGGCGGGGTCATTGAATCCTGAGTTTTCCGATGATCCCTGAATGCCCATTGCTTCCAGGCGCCACATGGACGACATTTCAACGTCAGCGGCGGCGTCTTCATGGGGCGCTTCCCCGAGCGACAAAAACAGCGCGCTGGAGTGCGCGGTCGAAGGAATTGGGCTTTCAAGTTGGGCACCTTGCACAGTCCAGCCCAGAACTGTTTCAACGGCTGTTAGCGAGGTAGAAATCAGAGAAATTCGTCCCGTGGCCACCTTCAATATGCGTCCGACCCGATCAGCACGCTTATCTGATGCTCCTGAAACGTGGCCGAAAGCAGGGCATCAGCCGCAACTCGACACTTCGCGGCCATCGAAGTGAGAATCTCTTCGCTGACGGGCGGGCTTGTGACGTTACAGATATTGGGGACTTCTAGGGCCTCGATTGTGATGCGCTGGCCATCGTGCTGACTTTTGAGCGTCAAGGACACCCGGTTGCACGAAACAGGTGCGCTCGTGCGAGTGTTTCCGAAAGTAGCTATGGTAAGACGTTCGACCCCGTCGACGGGACAATCGAGTGCGCGGGACACATCGCGTCGGATGAAGGTCCGCTGACTGCCAGAATCCAATAAAAAGCGGACGAGCAGCTGGCGGCTTGTGCCGATGCCCCATGCTCGGCCTGTCTGCAGAAGGACTGGCGTAAGTCCTGCAGCACTGGTCGAAGCGGACGTCACTGCGTTGGCTGTGCCGATCGTCGCCCTGTCGCTGGGACTGGGATCTGGTCTTCTGCTGGGGGGTTCGAACCTTCCAGCCGGGCGTTGAATGTCGCACAGCGTCGTAAGGTGCCGACGTGAACAAAGACCGCATACCAGACTGTTCGCTGACCTGCACTGCTTTGCTAAGTGATTGCCCTTGCCGCATCTGAAGCAGCACCTGCTTGCCTGCAGACGCTTCTGTTTCTCCTCGGGCGACATTGGCGCTCTACAGTAGGCGATGTCATGGTCCCGAGCGTTGCAAAGTTCACACCCGTGTAGCCTTGAAGACGGCGATTGGGTACCGAGACTCATCGCAGTTGGCAGATCGATGCGCGGAGGCGAAGACTGCTGTCTCCCCTGGCCGCGGCGCGTGGACGGAACCGAACAATCGGACGCGCTCTCCTCTCGGATATCTACCTGGACGCGGAGAAAATCCAGGATCACCTTGATTTCCTTGGATCTGGCGGAAGGGGACGCGGACACCTCGGATGCGTCCTGGTGCTCCTTCTTCAGCCTTTGCCGGTACAGGAGGCCCAGGTCGTGCGGCAAGGTCCGCAGCAGTACGCGATGGAGCACGACGGAGTACTGGTCCGGGGAGACGCCCAGGCCCTCCAACGCGTTTATGCGAAACGTGACCGTGTCGTAGAGGACCCGCAATTTGTCAGTGTCGGCCGAATTCAGCACCGGCTCCAATGCGAGCAATTTGTCCAGGTGGTCGTCCACGAGAAAGTCTTTCCGCCCAAATCTGTTTGTAATGATTTTAACAGCGATGTCGTAATTGTTTTCGGCCAGTCTGATGCCCTCGATCGCGTCCTTGGCGGGACCGGTCAAGTACGAGAGCAAGTACTTAAACTTCTCGACGCGTAGCAAAGTCGTGTTCGAGTGGATGCTGGACTCGAACTGGTCCCAGAACCCTTGCCAGTCGCGTCGGTCGCCCGAGAAGTTCAGTATCTGGAGCTTCGGGAGTGCGGCGAAGTGGGTTCCCTGCGTTGTCTGAGGGGTGACGGTCGAGGCTGAGAAGGTGCGCTCCCGCAAGGCTCACCAGACTCGGCTTTGTAGCTGCGCTGGCTGAAGGGGCCGGGCTCGTGACGGAGCGCACGCGCGTGCGAAGGGCGCAGATGCGCTCGTCGTAGTCAATGGCATCCAACACGTCCGCGTCAAATTCCTCTTCTGTGAGAGCCGCCTGAATCTGGCTGTCCAGCTCGTGCAAGGCTCGCTGCTTGTCGATAATCATGTCCAGAAGCGTCTGAAATTCGAGAGTCGGTGCCGCCGGGTTCTGCAGGAGCGCGTCGAGTGCCGTCATCTTTTTCGTGACGGTAGCGCGAAGAACTCCCCGGCGGCGACGAAGCGATTCCATGGCGCGAGTCGGCGGGACCGGACGGCTGGGGGTCTTCGGCACCAGAGAATTGTGTAGCGAAAGAGGACCAGTAAACCAGACGTCCGGATATCAGCGATGCCTACGAACAACTGCCGCGAGAGCCGCGCTCGTGGAGCGAGCCCCCGCTGCCTGCCTCGTGGCGCGCTTCTTTCTCTTTATTCAACAAATTTCTCCTGGAGGCTGACGTGCCGGTAGAGCACCACAATGATCTCTTCCGGCAATGCCTCCTGCAACACGTCGTACAACATCGAAGAAAAACTGCTCGTTCGGACGCCCAACACGTTCAGACAGCAGATTTTCAGCTGAACGGAGTCATATCCTCGGTATTAAATTGCGTGGAATGCATGCAGGCAACAAAGTGTGCGCCGCCATATCTGTGGCCAAGCGTCTGTTGCTAGGCGTCGTTGTGCGCACGGCCCGCAGATCAGGCACCCCTCTACTCCTCCATGCAACCGTGTGAGTGCGCCCGTGGCCTCCGCGCCGCCGCAGCCGATCGCAGAGGCCACGGTGCGCCGTAACTCGTTATGTCGGGCTCCGCGGGATGGCGGCACTTGTCCAGCTAAGCACGACTGTGCAACACATAACTATGTTTCACGTTACGAACTCTTCGCCGAACACAAAGAATTGCGTCGAGTTCACTGTGAGTGCGATTAATAACATCTCTGTTGGCACCACAGTTTAGAATCGGATTGGAACGGAGCAGATGACGCACGCTGGTGTCTTTTTTTTCTTCGGGGTGCGGCCGCAGTGGCCCAGGCTGCGCCGTGTCCGTGGCGCATCGGTCATGTCTGTGGCCATTTCCAGTGTGGCCAAGCGAAGAAATTGACCGCTAAACGTTTCAACGAATACCGTCTATAGATTCCGCAGCTCTCTCGTGTCAGATGCAGATGGCACGTGCTGAAGCCCGCGGAGCATTCGGAAATTCCGCTGTATAATCTGGCTCGTGTTGCTGAACCTATCTTTTAGCAGTTGAATGGCACTTTCATAACACGCCTTCGTTGTTGGCAGTACGGCGAAGGCGGCTGCTGCGTCACGTTCCAAGTAGTTTCGGAGGTAGTGAAACTTGTCGGTGGTGGTTAAAGCCTGATTGGTATGGACTGCGCCGCTGAATTGCTCCCAAAACGACGTCCATTCTCACCCGTCCCCATTCAAAGGCTTGATGGTAAGCATTGGGACACGAGTTCCAAAGAGGGGTTATGGAGCGGCCGTTAGATCTAGTGGCATATTGGGCGCAGTCGAGGGGACAGCCTGCACTGGGCTGCCGATTCTAACGTCTTCGAGCCGGCAGGTAAGGCGAGTCAGAGCCGCGAGCGTGTGGTCGTTGTAGTGCGCCGCCTACTCGTACTTCTTTTCCAGCTCCTCGACAGGAATGGCGTCCTCGACATGGGTGTCGATCTTGCGAAGCTCGTCGTGGCTGGCCACGAGCTTAACTACCACCTTCCTGATGGATGTTCGTTTAGAGCAGCCGCTCTCAATCAGGGCTGTCACCTCCGTCAGGACTTTGGTAACTTAGGCTCAGCCTCGCTGCGCGTTTCGCTTTCAGCCGGTCCATAGTTGAGTGAAAAGGTCCGGCTTACTCACTTTGCTGGCAGTCCGGTCCGCGCGTTGTCTCCCTGGGCGCGGTTTTGAGGAGGGCGAAGTTGCTTTGGCGGCCGTTTCTCGGTGAAACTCGTCGTCGCCGTCACTCTTTGCCCACGTCGTTGGGTGCCGCTCATTTTCCCTTGGTATTTAGGCACCAAATGTTGCGGAACGACCCCTCGTAGCGGTCCAGCTACCAGGGAACGAAGCTGTGGGACCCCGGATAGAACGTCTCCCTAATGGCGATGACTCAGTTACAATGATGATGATAGGAGCACACACTCTTCTCGAGCGCACGGTCTCTTGCTCTTCTTCGCAATTCCTCACACCATACCAGGCTTTTACATACGATATACGTGCCCGTACACGCGACACTAATACGCATGAAAATAAGTTTCGCCAAGTTTCTAGATCGCGTGCGCCTGTTTGAGACACTGAACTTGTCTCCCGGTTTTCACTATATCCGCGCTTTCTTCCTCTGCTGTCGTTCAGGAGGACGAAATAAAAAGAGCAGTGACCTTCCGCATTTTATGTGTTGGTATTGATTCTTGCAGCCAAATAAGCGAAGAGTGCTGGAGCAGGAAAAGAGGCGAGGCAGGAGGATGTGGCGGTTCGACAGTCGTTCAACGCCTCAACGTTAATTGTCTGTATTTATTTGTAGGCATTTATTTGCAGACAGAGCCAGGGGCCGCGTGATTGTCTAGACCAATGAGCATTGGTTTCGCGGCGAAAACTTGTTTGAAACGTACGGGCTTTCTCTCCACATGCTAAGGCTGCGCGGAAGATGTGCGCTTATCAGGGTAACCAGATTGGGATATTAATGGGCAAAATGGGCTGTTTTCTTTGAATTCTTTGAATTCGCCTTTTTTAGGCTGTGTGGCGTTTTTTGGGAGGGCGGTGGCTACATTGTATCGAGAGCTACCCCGCCTGTTCCACCCCCTGAAAGCGCGCGGGCGAGAAACTACCCCAATTTTGTGTGGTCCGGCACTTTGGACAGCGGAACGAAATGACACACCAACGTGAGCCAGAACAAGGAGGGAGTCGAGTAGACAAATACATAGGCCGAAGAAAATCACGCAAGTAGCGGCGCTCAGCGGCTGCTTTTAGTCCCCGCAGAACTCCTCTTCAGCATGTGTTTCGCCAACTTGCTTCTGCTACGGTTTAATCGGCCATCAGTGGCTGCACTTCTCCTGCCTTGACACATTGTTCGGAACGTTGCTCGGCAAAGCAATTGAAGTCACATCGGGTGGCCACAACGACACTCATTGACACCCGACTGCATCGTTTGGCCAGTGCTTCTAACGGATGTTTCCGCCGGCGGCGGCGGGCTCTACATTTGAGGAGCCCACTGCACAGGCCATGGGTCAGTTGCGACCGTAGAAGGTCTCTCGCAAGAGAAAAACGCAAGCACGATACGCCCGAAAGGCAATCGGCACCCAGGCGTCGGTGCAGCAGATGCATGACGGGAAGAGACGCCGTGCTCTTTCCTGGAAACTTGGTATTCAACGACGGTGGTGTTTATTATGGGAAGCCATTCGTTTCAAGAGCGGGATTGGTATGAGTATGTGAGCTCGGACCCTGGGCGGCATTCCCCCAACAAGTTTGCGCCATACCTCGCGAAACACAAACTTACGTTACAGAGGGCATGACGCGAGAGGCGTGGTGAAAGGTGACTGACGGAAGCTATTGGAAAGGCTGCTGGGAAGACGCTGACTGCTGCAGTTTTACCTGGGCTGGATATTTTCATGTCAAATCGACCAATACCCCTTTAGAGATGCGGTAAAAGTTGGCATTACGATTGGACAAGACATTATCGTTTCTTTCTGTTCTGAAATGTTTAAACCGTTACGTATATGGCATGTGAAGTGATTGGAAGACGATATATATATACTCTAAAGAAATGACTTCGAAGCTGTCGTCTTTCCATGGTGCCAGTAGAAGGAGGTTGTAAGCGCAGGCAAATCTCTCTGCTGTTTCAATACAGATATAAAGAGTGTTTTCTTTCTCTATCCCAGATATTTTCGGATGCTACTTAAAGCCATTTCCTGCATAACAAACTTTCCACTCCGAACACCCTAACGGTGCAAGGAGTTCCAATCCCGAAATGTGCAAGTTGGCGAAGTATACCCGCAGCTACAAGGAACGGGAGAGGGAGCCAGACTTCAGAGGTAACATATTTTTTTAATTATTTGGAACTGGGAGCACTGTTATAACGTGGCATAAGATTGAGCCAAATGATTGTTAAGACTGGTTGGGAGACCGCAGCATCGTGTTCCTTGCTGCCAGTCGAGCAACTTACTTTGCACCTACATAGGTCACTGCAATGCGCCATCTCACCCGCCACGAGTAGAAATAAATATGCAACCTAATTATGGTGCAAATGGAAGTGGACCTAAAGTTGTGGTTTTGTGTCTCGCTAGTTAGCAACGCTGCGGGTAACTGCTTGCGTGGCAGAGCAAAGAGCTCTTCAAGAGGAAAACGGAAGTCTGCAGAAGTTTTCTTAAAAGAAAGTTTCCCCTTATATCACGTTTTTCCTAATAGTAAAGATTCATTCCCATGACCTATTTATCATCTATGGGGTTTATCGTTCTTCTTTCCTGTGGTGTTTAGGCATGTCATTAAAATGAATCTTCAAAACAGCTCATGCTAGATGTTTTGAGGGGACCAGAATGTTTTCGTTGTTGCGTAAAATAAAATGTGAGTGTTTACGTTAATAGTAAGGTATTTTCACTTTCACTGTGCTGCTTCTGCAGAGGATGATTTGACTGCGATAAGAGGAAACGTTCTTAAACTAGCTAGAATTAGGCTATCAAGCGCCACCGTTCTCTCGAACATGCAGACTGGCTTTCCTCAATTGCTACGGGTGACATGGCTTACTGCCACGCTTGCAAGGTGGAACTGCGGCCAGACGTCCAAGATTTAAAACTAGACCCTACAACAGCCAGACATGTCAACAACATAAAACTTTCCGCTGGACCCAAGACGCCGGTGTCTATGGCATCATTCCTGAAAAGAACACTAAGGAGCCAGTGTCGGGGACATCCAATGAGCTAAAAGCTGCCGATTTACGCCTAGCTGATCATGCTGCCGTCCACGGAAGCTTCCTGAGTGCTGACCACCTGGTTCCCTCTGTGAGTGGGTGCTTCAGAGATTTGGCGTTGGCTTCGGGCATCAGATTAAGCTGAATGAAGAGGGCTACACTCGTCACAAAGGGACAGGGACAAACGTTTCTAGAAGAACTTGTGAAATATATGACTCGTGCAAGTTTTCGCTGATTGTGGAGGAGAGCACGGACGTCTCATGCACAAATGAACCAGTTGTCCTGAAAAGTTTTTTTGAGCAACAAAAATGATTTGGTTACAGCCTTTCTCAGACTGGTGCCGTTAACTGATGCATGTGCGGAGAGATTATTTTCCAAATTCAAGGCGCTGCTGTCTGAAAGCAAACTTCCCCTCAATTTTTTTGTAGGCCTTGGGGAAGCTTGGACAAGCGTCATGTGTGGGCAGCACAATAACCTCCTTTACACTAAACTGAAGGCTGACAATCCTCGGTTTGTGCTTGTAGAGAGAGAGAGAGAGAGAATGCTCTTTAATGTGAACTGGTGAGGTAAAGTCTCCACGCTACTCACTGCAGTTAGCCGATAATGCAGCCATTGATATGCTACTAACGACATTGAATGCCTTGTACGCGAAACATTCAATTTGTTCGCGCATTTTCCAAAAAGGCCGCAATTATGCACAGACATCTGTGCTGCCTTCACCTTGGGCGATCTCCCGAATAACTGGTAGGGGTGTGCGCGACAAATGGCTAAGCATTGCACTTCCCTTGCGATCAACCTGTAATCAGTGGGCTGCACTGCTATCCCGCTTCGAAGTAGCGAAAAGTAGGGAACGCTGCTGTGCAGCAAAATACTAAGCGAAATGCACGGTGATCAAATAAAATTACTTTTGTTCAATTTTTATTCTCAATCATGAAAGAATTCGAACGAATAAGCGCTCCCAGTGCAAGGACCAAGAAGCTTTCAGGCTATATTAGGGGTTGATTTCCTGTGTGAAACCGCTAAAGGCAAGAGTTGTAATGCCTGGAATGGGAGCAGCACATACTGCATGTCAGGGCATGCGGATTGGGATTTCTTTTCCTCTATTGCCTACAGAAGTCTTCGCTAATTGAGTCCGACAAAGTTTTCCTGTTGGAAAGGTGTACCAAGTTCACTATAGCTTGCATCGAAAGTGTGGTGAAGCGACTTAGTGTGAACTTGAAGACACAGAGCAATAATTATTAAGTAGGCGCAAAAGGGCCTGCTCAGGCGGCATGATTAAGTCATGGCGCCGGGCACGGCACCGACGCGCTTTCTGTTGCGACGCGCCAAAAAAAAAAAAAAAGGCTCGCCGGTTAAGCTCATTCATTGCATGGCCGGCTGCGTTCGTAGGCAGACAACGCCGACCAATCCCTCGCGCGACTGGACTTTGATTGGAGTCGGTTTTGTGGCGGCAAAAATTTACGCATTTCAAACATCGTTGTCGTAAGATTAACGGGCTTTGATTTTTTTTTAGAATGCGAAACCTACAATAAAATATGAAACGTGGTTGAGAACCTAGCTATGATTAGTTCCTGTGAATGAGGCCTCTTATCCCCTATGCCATTAGTTCATATTTGGACTCTGCAAACTTCGGCGCCCTGCCTGTGCAAGAAGAAAAGCGCGCGCAAATCTGAGAAGCCCGCGAGAGGCTAATGCGGCGAGTGCGGCGAGAGCGAACCACTCGTGGCGGGAAGGTGGTGTCGGCAGTTTCGTGCCCTTTTCTCCCTTCTCCCTACCACCCACACCCCCCTAACAACATTTTAACACAGCTTAGAGGCGTCGGCAGACGTTGTCTGCTCCAATATTCCTACTAGTTCTTCGTTTCAAGCGAGGTACGGCTTGTAACTAGGGCAGTATATATTAATACCTGCTGCCACAATCTCCAGCCCTTTTATTTTTTTATTTTATAGAAAGAAATCTGGCAATTAAAACAATGTATGCGATGATATTACAATTTCTGTGCGTCGCGTCCGCAGAAGAACATGTAAACTATGGCAACGCTCTTGGCGCGTCATCTGTTGTGCTGCCCCGCAAGCTGCATTTCCTCCTCGCCGCACAGCGACATTAACGCGCCGCCCGCCCGCGCTGCCCAAGCCCAGCGAATTCCCCTCTTTAAATACTTCCTTCTCCGCGCCTGAAGCTCAGTTTCTGGAACTGGAAAATATAAAGAAGTAATCATCCAAAAATTGACTACTGCTGGACCGGCGATTTTCTATAGAAAACGTCAATTTGGTTTCTAGAGGCTGAGTATCGGTTGCTCCAAACGAAAGTCAATGATCTGGCAGAGGTTAGCCGGACCATGAGCGAATTCTAGGTGTGCGTCAAAAACGCAAAAAAAAAACGTTGCCAGGACACCAACGTTATATCCAGGCTAGCACTCTCCTTGCCATCCCTAGATTTCCTACCAGTGTCAAAAGCTGCTCTGGAACGAGGGTTCACCGAAGTCTCATTTGCTAAAAACCACATTTGAAATAAAATGGCTAACTAGACATTAAAAGCTCTCCTTAGCGTGAAGCTTCGTCCGGCTAGGACTAGAGGCTATGCAGGAGTTTTCAACCGAGCTAATAATTTTTGTCCATTTTACTACAAACACTATGCATGGGCCAAGCACTTCCTCTCCAACATAAGATCGTGATGGCTAAGATCCCTCTCTAGCCTACTGTACTCTTTGCCGACTGTCTAGCCAGTGTATCTTTTTTGTTAGTATGTTTATTTTACTGAGGTTTAGTATATGTCAATGCATACTTGTAAATAGGCTCATACCGTATTGTACATAGCATAGGATTCTACGAAGCCTTGTGAGTTTTCGCATATAGCTGCATAGATTTTAAATAAATGTTTCGTATGGTGTTACTCTCTTAAGGTTTTGTTTGTGTTGCGTGATGTGACAATGAAGTGTTTTCTAAATCGTATACAGGCATTGCTCTATTCTGTTCTGCAACAAACTATACATATATACACAAATGTGACCGACTACACCAATTTTTGAATTGGAGTTGTTTCTCGAGTATACCTAGAGCGAAAAAATCGGAAACATTATACATTGGGATAGCCAGTTACGGGCCCTCCTTTCTGGCGCCGGTCATCTTCCTGTGGCGCATGACCTTTATGATTATATTGTGCCTAGAATGAACTGATAGACATACGAACAAAGAACTTTTATGCCTGAAGAAGTACGTTGGGGGTGTAGTTGCGGGCCGCCCCCACGAAGGGACGGGAAGGCTGTGGCCCTCCGACCTTTCGAAGGCCCTCTGGACAGCCGGTAGTTGGATGGAGAGCTCAGCGCTATTGAGAGCTTCCTCCCAATCCTCTTTGTTAATAAACACATCGTCGCGTATTGCAGGGCATTGCCAGAGGATGTGATTTAACGACCAATACGCCTCTCCGCAACCCGGTCGCACCTCACAGGTCCTGAGTGGAGAAAAATTCTGCCCCTGAGAAAAGTAAGTATAAATGCAGGAAATATCACTTTAAAAAATTACTGCCCTTCCACTCTGGGACAACGGATGACCTGCGAAGCTGCACGCCCTTCAGGGAGTGCCAAAAACAGAGCACGTTCGTTTATAATGTACTACTCCTGATACCTTCTGGCCAATTTCCTTATTGAGTTTCGGGGAAATGGCTATTAACGCACGCCAGCGAAGACTCCGCAGTGTTTTCATCGCTGCAAGACTTTTCAAATTGGCTGCCAATATTTTTTTTATCTAAATGTTTGGCGTGGGCACTTTGCTAACAAAAGCATAATAAAAAAAATTGGGATATGAACTCGGATAATGAGCGCTGAAACCAAATTTGTCGGCTCTAGCCCTTTACGGCCCGGCCCACACAAACGTGTGGGTCAACAAATTCAATTACGAAGTGGCACCTGTTTCGGTTTCGGTTTCAGCGACCGAGTAGTCGCTGCGTACGCTTCCGAGACTCAATTAATTGGTTTCGGTAGTTCACTCATTTCGCCACCATAGGGCGCGAAATCGCGCATTAAAAACGGCGCCCCAGCCGGCGCGATCACGCTAGCCGCCTTCAAGATGAAAACTGATATTTCTTCTTGCTATTTTCGTATTTTCTGAACAACAAGCATAAGACACGACTTGCAGGAATTCGAAAAACACGATCGGCTAAAAAATACACCCGTTCCCTTCTTGTGCGTTACGTCATCACGCATGAAAAATGCACCCACACATATGTGTGGGCTGGGCTTTCGTCGTCCACGGCCGGACTGGAGGAGCGCCGCTCCTCCAGTCCGGCCGTGCGTCGTCACGAAAATTTCCCTGGGCATTACAAGGTGGCGGGCTTGTGCACTGTTGCGCTTGCAGGAATTCGAAAAACACGATCGGCTAAAAAATACACCCGTTCCCTTCTTGTGCGTTACGTCATCACGCATGAAAAATGCACCCACACATATGTGTGGGCTGGGCTTTCGTCGTCCACGGCCGGACTGGAGGAGCGCCGCTCCTCCAGTCCGGCCGTGCGTCGTCACGAAAATTTCCCTGGGCATTACAAGGTGGCGGGCTTGTGCACTGTTGCGCTTGCAGGAATTCGAAAAACACGATCGGCTAAAAAATACACCCGTTCCCTTCTTGTGCGTTACGTCATCACGCATGAAAAATGCACCCACACATATGTGTGGGCTGGGCTTTCGTCGTCCACGGCCGGACTGGAGGAGCGCCGCTCCTCCAGTCCGGCCGTGCGTCGTCACGAAAATTTCCCTGGGCATTACAAGGTGGCGGCTTGTGCACTGTTGCGCTTGCAGGAATTCGAAAAACACGATCGGCTAAAATACACCCGTTCCCTTTTGTGCGTTACGTCATCACGCTGAAAAATGCCCACACATATGTGTGGGCTGGGCTTTCGTCGTCCACGGCCGGACTGGAGGAGCGCCGCTCCTCCAGTCCGGCCGTGCGTCGTCACGAAAATTTCCCTGGGCATTACAAGGTGGCGGCTTGTGCACTGTTGCGCTTGCAGGATTAAAACACATCGGCTAAAAAATACACCCGTTCCTTTTGCGTTACGTCATCACGTGAAAAATGCACCCACACTATTGTGGGCTGGGCTTTCGTCGTCCACGGCCGGACTGGAGGAGCGCCGCTCCTCCAGTCCGGCCGTGCGTCGTCACGAAAATTTCCCTGGGCATTACAAGGTGGCGGGCTTGTGCACTGTTGCGCTTGCAGGAATTCGAAAAACACGATCGGCTAAAAAATACACCCGTTCCCTTCTTGTGCGTTACGTCATCACGCATGAAAAATGCACCCACACATATGTGTGGGCTGGGCTTTCGTCGTCCACGGCCGGACTGGAGGAGCGCCGCTCCTCCAGTCCGGCCGTGCGTCGTCACGAAAATTTCCCTGGGCATTACAAGGTGGCGGGCTTGTGCACTGTTGCGCTAGCGATATATTAATTTTTTCTTGCTTTCTTGGTGTCTCATTTATTAGCGGTTTTGTGCTGGCTCGTTGGGAATGTTTTCCGGCGCCTTAACCTTGAACTAGTTCCGTAATTACTTGTGATAATATTATTAATTATAAATAGTCATTATATTAATTAAAACTTCATTATTATTTATTTTCACAAAATCCCATCTATATTATACATACTCCTGAAATCAATATAAAACTTGTAAATAATGCGTAAAAATGAAGTTTTCCGGCACCTGATGCAGTTTTTAGTGTATATTTACTGTCCGCAGATCATACGAATACAAGCCCAGCCCACACATATGTGTGGGTTGGTTTTCTGTGTGAATACTCTGAGCTTTCCATTTTCACTTGTAAAAGCAGCATTAACAAGGAGTAAATAAGCAAAGTTTAATTACTTGTGGCCATTTTTTCTAAAATCTTTTTGTTGGGCAGGAAAGGGCTAGAAGGATTGTACCGGTGCTTTTTATTCCAGTAGCTGTTTGTTTCGTCTTTTCTCCCACAGAAGCAAGCAAGGACGGCGGCACTGACTTCCTAACCCTTTTTCGGGCATGTTTCGAGTTTTAGAAGAAGAAGAAACGGAAAACTTGAAGCAGCCCGAGTGGGTTGTGCATGGTTTGACCTCGTTTGAAGTCCACCGTTCCCGTTCCGCCGCGTCCATAAACACGTGTTCTTGCCCAGTTTTTTAAGTCCCTCATCCTTCCCTCACTTCAGCACGACCGGTCACGCTACACCTCACATTCTCCCGCAATAGCCGGCGTCTCACACTTGGGAGACGGGGCCGCTCCGCCTCGTCATGACTTATGGCACAGCGCTGGAAACAGAAGAGCGGGGAGTAGTGGTTGGGAGTTGGGGGTTCACGGAGGAGGAGATAGTGGCCCGTAAGTGTCTGCCGTTTGTTAGGGTCACAATGGGGGCCGCGGAATCAACCGATCTAGAACAAGAGACAAAGAAACATGGTTAAGTAGAAGTAGAGTGGTATAGACGGGACAACAAAGAGACCACACAGGACAAGCGCTAGTCCTTTGTACTTTCTTTGTTTCCTCGTCCGTACGGGGCTACTTACACAGTTTCAATTTTTTTTCGTGTTCCTGCCCTCACAAACGAAAACAAGAAAAAACTGGGGAACAACTCCCACCCCAGCAAAGCTAACGCAGGTTTACAGCCAATTAGATATCAATGAATAGGGGCAAGCGCCCAAACCATGTTTCGCCGTTAGAACCAACGAGCCCACATTTATGCATTGACAAGAGGCAAAGAGAAAGAAATAAGTCGAAGTTGGAAGGGCAGCCGAACGGGAGTAGAGGGATTGTAAGAAAGGGCACCGTTCGAAAAATAAAAGAGAGCGGTGATTCCCAGGCTTGTTGACGGGCACACGTGAGGGGGTGTTGTTATCGCCCTGTGCTGGGAGGGACTGTTTATTGGTAGGTTACGATGGCATATTTATTAACAGAGATGACGTTATTCGGTTGAAGTGAAATTCTGCAGTTTGTACGGAACCAGTTGATGTAAGAATGGTACGAAATGATTTATTTTTAATGCGTTGAAGGGCGATTGATGGCAACCGTATACGTGATATGACTGGTGCTTTGCAGGGCATGATCAAATAGGAAAAATTGTAGCTGAGTACTACAGTAAGGACGGGCTAGTTGGTTAATCATCACGGCAAAAAAAAAAAACCGCGGACAGAAACGAAACGGAGTACTAGAAAGAGAGAAGCAATTGTTATCCAGCGCCCGTGTTTGTCCCTTTTTTGCCCTCCGTTTCGATTCTGTGCGCTGCTTTTTGCCATCATGTAGGTTAGCATAAATAAAAAGGCAAATTAACTAAAATGAATGACTGCGAATGGTCTATCAATCAACAATGGCCCAATTTTGATAAAAATTAAGAACAATATTTGATAAAAAGGCGTTGATAAAAAACATAGTTTCATTAGCTTTCCGGTAACCTACTCTATGGGACCGATCGGTAATGAACTTGCGTGAATTTGGGGGGCCCTTGGGAACTTGGGTTTAACGGTGACACGTCGACTATTTCTTTTCCAGCACAAGCCGGTGTCGTGTACGGAACAGTAGCAGGAATTTCTCTTTCAGATGCCTATAAATCCCAGCCATGTCCATGTGATGCAATACAGAAATATAAAAAGATTTGGTTCTCACTAATAGCATCGCACAAAAAGAATTTTCGCGGTATCAATGCCTCGGAAGCTTCGGATACCCCAAACGAAAGCGCTTCTTGCGCGCATTGTCCAGGGGGTGCAAAAGGAGGGGCCAACTGCAATGAGAATTGGGTGGAATGCATGCGGCAGACATTCTCAGATAATGAATGGCAGCCTAACATTGTCTCTGAAGAAGAAAGAGTATGACAGCTGCATTTTACCGGTACTCACCTATGGGGCAGAAACATGGAGGCTCACTAAGAGGGCTGAACGTATATTGGGAACGACTCAGCGGGAAATGGAGCGGAAGATGAGAGGTGTAACATTAAGGGACAAGAAGAGAGCGGAGTGGGTGAGGAAACAAACGCGTTTTAAGACATATTAGTAGAAATAAGAAGAAATGGACTGTTCAGGGCATGTAATGCGAAGGCAAGATAACCTTTGGTAACAGGGTAACAGAGTGGATCCCTAGAAAAGGCAAGCGTTGCAGGGGGCGTTGGAAAGTTAGATGGCCAGATGAAATCAAGAAGTTTGCGGGGATAAACTGGTCGCAGTTAGCACCGCACCGGGGTAATTGGAGATTAATGGGAGAGGCCTTTGCCCTGCAGTGGGCGTGGATAGGCTGGTGAGGATGATGGTGAACTGCAAAAACAGATTCCGCAGTTTTATATCATTGACCTACAAAAAAGATTATAAGTTTTAGAAAAGTGGTCGTATGAACATGCGTTCTAGTTTAATAGTTCCTGGCTGGTGGAATAAATTTGAAGAAAATCGGAAATGTCGCTATAGGGAGTATTGACTTGACGCCGCCGCAGCGCGAAAGTATGCTGGCTAGCTGCGCCGCGTGGACGGCGGCCATAACGTTGGCGGCGAACTTGCTTGGGTGCACTGCGAAATGTGCGAAATGGTGTTCTTACGGGACTGAAGGAGCAGGAGCGCTTCTGCTTCAGTTAGGATGCACTCGCTTGAAAACTCTATGAAAAACAAGCAGCATTGTGGGGTGACGTCAATCGGTTGCTGCTCGAGAACCAACGCTGCGCTCCTGCCTTGAGTGGAACGCTCGGACACTGAAGATTACCATTTCCTCACGACTTGCTCCATGCCGCATGAACCCTGTATGTGCATTATATCTCTACGTGGGCACAATCATTTGAATAGTGGCTGATCGTCCAGCGGCCGCCACTGAAAGCGAGTTAACGACGGCGTCGTTGTGCACGGAAAGAATAGCACTTTTCGCTACGTTAAAAAAAAATTGCCCATGTTGATTTCGACTACCCGCGGTGACTGTTTTTTATGTCCTTATGAGAGGAACACTCGTGCACTAAACTACAGCAACTCCAAAACGTGCACGACTGCGTTAAAACGGGGCAAGGCAAGAAAGCGAGAAACGACAGCGCGTTTTCCCTATCTCGTTTCCAGCGCCGAGTTTTAGCGATGTTTCACATGTTATGTGTTGTATCGGTGAGTTTCAACAACTGCGTTCTACAGCTAGCGGCTCTAAATGCATATATGAGCTTATTCACGAAGCCAGTCTTTTTACGGAGCCTTTCGTGCTTGACAGAGCGCCGAACTACAACTGGAACGCTCGCTCGCTAAACACCTCCGGACCGTGCGATGTTTACCGTGGACAATTGCAAGCAAGCGCGTAACGGAGGCAATACACGGAGAGGGCAGTGAGGTGAAATAATTGTTTGACCCCACCCTGTTATGAAGTTTTGAATATCTCAAGGACTATGTTTCTCCAGCCTTGCATTTTCCTGCATCGCTTCAAGATACTTCATGCGCCCATTATTCAGTCCATATATATATATAGTATAAGTAAAGAGTCGGATGTACAGCAGTGCAATAACAAACAAGGTTTACTTACGTAGCGGCAACGGAACTTGCCTTCATCAGAGTAAAGTTACATGATTTTGTTGTGACAAACATTTTGAACACATTTCTTATATAAGGACCGGGCGGCCGTTGTGTGGCACCACTGTCGCTTCAGCGAACTGCGCCGCCCGTGGCGAACCTCTCGTCAGTGGAATGCCGGTGGTGGTCAGCGCAGCGTTATTGTGCATGATTTCTGTCGTTCTGTTGCGGTGCGGCTTTCAGAGCCTGCATATCCACAAGGATATTTTTCAGATCGGTAAATCTTGAGCGTGGAGGTGACCTTTACGAGGCATGCCATATGTGTAATTTACGCCCATACTGAGTAATTACAAATAGCAGACGACGCTCAATGCGCCAAGCTAGAAGTCAAGCTTGAAATGAAAGTCCGTTCCTTCGTGCAATTTTTTCATGCCTGCATGCAGATTGGCGTATCGAGGAGTATATTGCAGCTAAGTGCTCCCACAAAGCCGGTGTGTGCAACCGATCCAGGAATGCTGCGGCGCTGGCTTTTGGCAGTTGATGACGAACCGGCGTCGTGCACAAGCGAAAGACAAGGGGGGGGGGGTGATTTCTAAGATTTAACTCAAAAACCACACTGTGATGGACGACGCTTCCGTAACTTCATTAACCATGGTTGAAACGTGTTTAATTTCACAGAAATGCTCTTACTACAGTCATCGGGATTCGTTTACAGGAAAAATACCACATGATAGTAGAACGTTATTGCTTGTCGTGGAAAAGCATTGCTTTACAAGAATTGCAATAGTTGCTGGCTAGTTGTTCAATGGTTTTTCGAAAACCAACTCTTGCGTGGCTGAAGGACGCGGGACAGGGGGTTGCCAAAAACCTGCCTTCAGTTTCACATGCTGCGAGCGAGGTTAACAAGCTGCCACCTACGCTTGAAAAATCATGCACTCCTCCGTTTAACGACGCTGATGGTTTGTAGCTACGCTTTCTCGTGTGCGTTTCCTTGGTTGCCTTCGGGATTTAAACTTTGACTAGTTGAGCATTCAATCTGACCATCCCGCCGTTTGGTCTTTTGATCGCAAGGTCTTTGACTTTGACCATTTCTCATTCGATTTCACACGAAGAAGGCTTCGCGTTCAACCATCGCAATCATTAGACGGAGGGCTGGATGATTTTGCTATTGAATTTTGAACTTCCATGCACCCCTGTCCAAATACAAACTGCTTCCAGCGTGTCGGAAATGTGTGTGTGCTGGAGCGCTCGGGCTGATGCATCCATATTTGAGGCAACTAATTGCGCGTTTTTGGTGCCTTCACAAGGCATTACACGTTTTTTTTTGTACTCCCTTAAGAATACTTAAGCATTAAAAAACACAGGCTGACGTTAACACTGCCACATTTTTTTAACTGTCGGTTCCAGCTTTTATTCCACGCAAATGGTAAAACGGGAAGAGCAGGAGGGATGGTTTGTAGCTTGGGTGGTTGAATAACTTTGGCTCCCGATAAAATGACCACTACAAACGTGGGAGTTCCACTTAGGCTCTCAGGCTCCCATGCTGTCACAGTGTCGTTCACCAAACCCGAAGGCACAAAGCTCGCGGTTACAGAAGGAACGTGTAAACTACCGCGACATTTCCACGGCTGTACGGTAATCGATCTCGTACGCAAGTGCCTTTCTCTTCAAAGCACACGTATCGAGGTATCCCAGCGTTTAGGCTGGCGTGGAAACTGCAGTCATTGAAACCAGTGAAGAAAATATAAAGTGGTAGAAATGACTACTAATAATAGTTTCGTGAGAAGCCATGCGCAGAGCGCTCCAAAAAGCGCTCATGTCAATGTAGCGCAATCCCAAACTTAGAAGCGTCAATTAAGTTTACGTAGCCGTTAGTGCATTTAGGAAGAAATGAATACTAATAATTTTAGTTTTATTCATACTCAGAATCGGTGAAACCAAGCGTGGATCGCTGCAAAAAGCACTCATGTCATTGTAGCCGATACCAAACTTTAGAAGCGTCCGACAAGTTTACGTAGCCGTTACTGCTTCTAAGAACCCAACGAATCTCTCTAGATCTCGTTTCACCGCACATACCCGCTCATAACACCACCAAAACATTCAAAACACCAAAGCAAACACGGCAAAAACAATGGAAGGCTGTGTAGTCCAATGCACCGGCTCATTCCACTGACGAGTGGAGTGCCTAGTGGTGGCGCCACCCTTCCAGCTGCCCGGACCCTATAGCTTTGGAGAAAACTGTGAGAAGGAGCGGAAGATTTCGGAAACGGAGAGTGTGCCTGCAGTCTGGCTACGCCTATGTTACAACAACAACAAAAAAAAGGAGAGAGAGCGAGAGAGAGAAAAGGGTCGTGTTAACAAAGCAGCCTTCAAGGTTGCGCCATGACGGGGCAACTTAAGCGGCGTGGGCTGCAAGTTCAGACAATGCGGAGAACTGGACAATCGCGGTTTCAAAAGGAACGGAACAGTATACAGTAAGGTATTCAGTGCTTGGGGAGACTGGTCGGGGTGGAACCGAAGATGGGTGTGCCCCCTGCGGATGGAGAGAATGAATACAGGGCACAAAAGAGCATTGCACAGAAGCTAGCAACTGAACAGGAAATAGGTAGGGTATATAGATCACAAAGGGTTAAACATTCCTGAGTAGTGGTGGGAACGCGGCCTCCTTCCCAAGGACGAATGGCATTGTTGAGCCGCATTACGCTAATAAAGTTGCTGTATTTGGAGAGTTTCTGCAAATTCTGATAAGAAACTCAAGGGTAGGATTAGTGAACATCGTTATAAAAATTTTGAGGCCGCTAATTTTAATCGAGGGATAAGCACGTTAGTTTTCCGTAAATTTCATTTATCCCAAGCGTCGCTTACACGAACTTATAACTCAGATAAGATTCGCGAACATCGCAGTAGTGGTGGGTTTTGAAGGCGGATTCTAAAATCGTTGCTTTAAGGTGTTGAAATGCATGCCCTGGACTGTTCACGTGTCTTGACAGGGGCAAATAAGGGCATCTTTTTGCATTAGAGCGGTGAATATTAAACCGTATTCGGAAGGGCGTTTCAGTTTGGCCGATATATTGTTGCCTACAAACAGTGCACTCTAGAAGGTATACGACATTAGCGGAGTCACAGTTAAAGTTACCTTTTATATTTACGTAGTAGTCTGAAGCCGTGCTGGTGGCGCGCTGTGTAGTGGTCATGTGTGGGCATATTTTACATTGGGGTTTATTACAGGGCATGCAGCCAGTAGTTTCCGGTCGGCTGATACAAGAGTTAGTAAGAAAGTAAGACCACGCAGAGTAAAAAAAAAGCAGAAAAAACCTTTTTCTTTTTTCCTTGACCCAGTTATTTCCCCGGTTCTCTACCTTTTCTTTTGACCTGAGGTTTGCAGGTAGTTTCTGATAAGGACCCCACTCTCACCGCCTGGTCTGCTTCCGGCGGTTCTGAGAACCTTTCCGTATGCCCCGCGGCGGGTGTACAAACACCCTCTCATTCTTTCTTTCCAAAAATTACCCGAATATCAACCCCCGGCAGACTTCCCTGTGACCTACTTCGCGGCTCAAACTATACAACCTTCTTTGTCACTCAATATCTCCCCCGACATACTCCCCAAACCAATCCGCTTTCTCAATTTCACTTCCTTCTTTCCTTCTCCCCTCTCACCTGGGGACCTGGCCTTATATAAAGCGTGCCAGCCAGGAGAGAGATTGCCCTGACGAAAGCAAGTCTCTTTGCTGAAACGTAGGCCACAATCGTGCTTTTACCTTGTTCGAAGTTTTTCTTCTCTTGTATATATATAATATATATATATAATATATATATATAATATAATATCTCATACTATATCTAAGAACGCAAAACCTTTCGAACAAGCGTAAGCGCAACTATTGTGGCGCTACGTTTCAGCCAAAGAGAACTTGCTTTCCTGAGGAAACGCAAGTTCTCTTTGCTGGACACGTAGGGCCACAATCGTGCTTTTAACCTTGTTCTAAGTTTTTCTTCTCTTGTGTTCTCTACCATCTTCAAAGTTCTTATACTCCCTGGATTTTATATATATATATATATATATATATATATATATTGCCGCGAACTATACATTGGGTTTGTTTATTTGTGTTTTGCTTTTACCGCCCGGCTGCGCCGGTATGGTTATCTCTGCGCCAAGGGAAGCGCGTGTGTTCATTCTTTCTTTCTGTGCCGCATTTGTTATCTGTCGTGATAGGGAGAGCATTACGATCTAACGTGAACAGCCCAGAATAATCTTCTTGGATCTACTATGTTCTCGATGTGAATCGACGTTTCGAGAACCACGCGCGCCGAAAGATAAAAAGCCTGCAGTGCGGACGCCGGGGCATTCGATTCGACGACACTCGCCTGTGCAAGTCACTTTGTTGACCGCTGCTTCGCCGCCTCTGTATTCTTTTGAGTTGTTAGGGGAGCACAAGTTCGCTCCAATAAACGTGTTTCTCATTCAAGACAACTGCATCGTCCTTGTCTTCGTGACATCTGGTGGAGGTGCTGGGTACGCACCCTTCATGCCCACTGCAGCCTCGGGAAGCCGCCAAGCCAGTCCAACAAGAGCCAGCCTCCGCCTGCAACATTTACCACCCGAGTTCGGTTTGATGCCAGAAGGGCCAAAGAGAAGGAACGCTGCAACCAACACCATGGTACAAGAAACAACGTCGCCAATCATGCTGCAGCAGCCCCGGGAACCGCCATCGTTCCGGGGAGCCCCCGCTGAAGATCCAGAGGAATGGTTGGAGAAGCTGGAGCGCGTGCGGATCTTCAACAGGTGGGACGATGAAGAAACCTTCCGGCATGTTTTCTTTTACTTGGAGGATGCAGCCCGAACTTGGTTTGAAAACCACGAGAGTGCCTTGACCGACTGGACGCAATTCAAAAGCGAGTTCCTTAAGACCTTCACGACCGTGGTGAGAAAAGAACGAGCTGCGATTTTACTGGAAACTCGAACGCAACACCCGAACGAAGGAGTCGTAATCTTCGTCGAGGAAATGAAGCGACTTTTCCGCCGTGCGGGACCCTGGAATGACGGAAGAAAAGAAACTACGGTTTCTGATGCGAGGTGTGAAGCAAGAGCTCTTCGCGTGCCTTGTTCGCAACCCCCCCAAGACCGTGTCCGAATTCGCGTCTGAGGCCGCCGCGATGGAGAAGACGCTCGAAATCCGAACGAGGCAGTACGACCGCCCGATCAATGCGCTGGTTTCGGAGACGCTTGGTGCCAGCGCTATCAACTCCGACTCACTACGCGACACTATCCGCGAAATAGTGAGGGAGGAGCTGCGGAAACTGCTCCCGACGCCGCCGCAACCACAAGTCGCTTCTCTTACCGACGTCATTAGAGAAGAAGTGCAGCAAGCGCTGGGAACTTCAACGACGCCAGTAGCACCTCGCGAGCCGCAAGCCATGACCTACGCGGCTGCTGTACATCGCCCTCGCCCACCTGCACCCTATCGTCACGAGGCTCCGTACCGTCGTCCCCTCTCGCCGGCCCGACCACCTGCGGCGCAACCCCCTGCCCCAAGCAAGACCGACGTGTGGCGAACGTCCGACAATCGCCCGCTGTGCTACCACTGCGGAGAGGCCGACCACGTCTACCGTCGCTGCCCCTACAGGAGGCTCGGTTTGCGAGGGTTCTCCGTCGACGCACCCCGCCCCCGAACTGGCCAGCGTCCATCGGAGATCGAAGAGTACCTGTCCAACACCAGCCGTCGACCAGCCCGTTTCAACCGTTCACCGTCACCCTACCCATACCAGTCGCCGAACCGCCGTAGCAATGCTGAGTTCTCACGTGGAAGGTCCCCCAGCCCACGCGGGGGAAACTAAAAGCAGCAACTTCTGGAGGTAAAGTTGCACGATTGCGGAAAAATGAAAACCCCCAACGACGCAACGACTCGCGGAAGACAGTGACTCACAACATGCCCTCATCCCGACGACCCGACACAGACCTGACGAGACTCCCGTACACGACGACAGCTATACGCCGCGACGCGCACCCGACTGGACCCAGACGTCCGTTGAGAAGACGACGACAACGACGATGCACAGTGCCCGACCGTCAACACGTACAAGCAGAGATACGACGCCCCGACGAACCCGGAACTCGAGGAAGACTGCATCTGACGTCAAGGTGTCCATCGACGGCTTTGACGTAGTCGCCCTCGTAGACACGGGAGCTGACTATTCGGTAATGAGCGGACCATTTGCGTCTAAACTGAAGAAAGTTATGACCAGATGGGACGGTCCGCACATACGCACAGCAGGAGGCCACCTCGTGACGCCAAGTGGAACGTGCACATCGCGCGTCACCATAGACGGCACAACGTACCCTGCGGCGTTCGTCATTCTGCCTAACTGCTCCCGCGACGTAATTCTTGGAATGGACTTTTTGATGGACAACGGTGCAATAATCGATCTGCAGACCAAGTCAATAACTTTTTCCCCCAATCACTCCATGACGCCGGAACCGAACCCCGAACGACGTGCTGCTGTAAGGATTGCCGATGATCATGTCACCCTGCCACCCCGCGCAAGCTTGATGGTCGCAGTCTACTGTGAAGATGCTGCTCCTGACGTCGACGCTATCGTAGACACCGATCAAAGGGTGCTTCTCAACCGTGGTGTGTCGGTCGCAAGAGGCATTGCGCGCTTCAAGGAACACCAATCCCACATTTTGGTTACGAATTTCACCGAGGAGTACCAGCATTTAAACAAGGGCGCGGCAATTGCATTCCTCGACGAAGCGCAAGAAGCAAGTGACGTGATCGCGGTCGCCGACTTTGAACGCACACCCGTAGAAACCTTCAAGCTCCCGCAGCCTTTCGACGTGAATCCGGCGCTACCGCAAGAACAACGGAACAAGTTATTGGCTTTGCTGCGTCGCTATAGCGAATGTTTTTCGTCGAGCGCAAAACTACGTCAGACCCCTCTAGCGAAGCACCGAATAATAACCGAAGATGGAGCCCGACCCACCCGACAGTCACCGTACCGCGTCTCTTCACACGAGCGGGAAGCCATCCGGACTCAGGTCGACGACATGCTCAGCGACGACATTATACAGCCCTCGAAAAGCCCCTGGGCTGCGCCCGTCGTACTCGTAAAGAAAAAAGACGGCACATTAAGGTTTTGTGTTGACTACCGGCGACTGAACAAAATCACGAAAAAGGACGTGTACCCCCTCCCCCGAATCGACGACGCCCTCGACCACCTCTGCCACGCGAAGTACTTCTCATCGATGGACCTGAAGACCGGCTACTGGCAAATTGAAGTGGACGAGAGAGACCGAGAGAAGACTGCATTTATAACCCCAGACGGCCTATACGAGTTCAAGGTGATGCCGTTTGGGCTGTGCACAGCACCAGCGACGTTTCAAAGAGTCATGGACACTGTGCTAGCTGGCCTTAAGTGGCACACCTGCCTCGTATACCTCGACGACGTAGTGGTATTCGCCCGGACTTTCGACGAACACCTTGCAAGATTGGAGTCTGTACTCGAGGCCATTCGTACGTCGGGGTTGACGCTGAAGCCTGAAAAGTGCCGTTTCGCATACGAGGAACTCAAGTTCTTGGGCCACGTCGTCAACGCCGCGGGAGTCCTACCTGACCCGGCAAAAACTTCAGCTATCGCGAACTTCCCTAGGCCGAAAGACAAGAAGGGCGTGCGAAGATTTCTGGGGCTGTGCGCATACTACCGGCGCTTCGTCGCAAACTTCGCACGCATTGCAGAGCCACTCACGCGCTTGACGAAAGACAGCACCCCTTTCAGCTGGGAAAACGACCAAGAAAAAGCATTCTCCGAGCTGCAAAAACGCCTGCAAAGCCCGCCCGTGCTCGCTCATTTCGACGAAAATGCCGAAACGGAAATGCACACGGACGCCAGTGATATAGGCTTGGGTGCCGTCCTTGTCCAAAAGCAAAGCGGCTGCGAAAGGGTAATCGCCTATGCCAGCCGTGGTCTGTCGAAGGAAGAGAAAAACTATTCTGCTTCTGAGAAAGAGTGCCTGGCTATTATATGGGCGATTTCAAAATTTCGCCCATACGTGTATGGAAGGCCATTCAAGGTTATAACAGACCACCATGCGCTGTGTTGGCTCGCCAATTTGAAGGACCCCTCTGGCCGTCTTGGGCGCTGGAGCTTGCGCCTGCAGGAGTTCGACGTTACAGTCGTTTATAAATCCGGCAGGAAACACTCCGACGCCGACTGCCTGTCCCGCGCCCCCGTCGACCCACCACCAGAAGACTCTGATGAAGACAGCGCGTTCTTCGGGATCGTGACGGAGAGCGACCTAGCCGCCCAGCAGCGTGCCGACCCCGACTTACGCGTCATAATCAAGTACCTCGAGGGATGCAACGTTGGCGTTCCTAGGACCTTCAAACGCAGCTTACCAGCATTCAGCCTGAGAAACTCCGTCCTCGTGAAGAAGAATTTCAGCACCGGAACAAGAGCGAATTACCTTCTCGTCATCCCCGCGGACCTTCGTGACGAAATTTTGGAAGCGTGCCACGACGACCCGTCTTCCGGACATCTCGGCACAGCCCGCACTATTGGAAAAATCAAGGCGAGGTACTACTGGCCCGGCCTTACCTCTGACGTCACCCACTACGTCCGGAGCTGCCGTGACTGCCAGCGACGAAAAACACCGCCGACAAGACCCACCGGACTTCTGCAACCGATCGCCGTCCCATCGAGACCATTTCAACAGATTGGAATGGACCTTTTAGGCCCGTTCCCTACGTCACGATCACAGAACAAGTGGATTGTCGTAGCGACAGACTACATGACGCGCTACGCAGAGACCGCCGCTCTTCCGAGGGGGACTGCACAAGAAGTGGCAAAGTTCTTTATAAGCCAAGTTGTGCTGCGACATGGAGCCCCGGAAGTCCTAATCACCGACCGCGGAACGGCATTTACTGCGGAGCTGATGCAAGGAGTATTACGCTACAGCAACACGGATCACCGAAGAACGCCGGCGTACCACCCCCCAAACGAACGGACTAACAGAACGACTGAACAAGACAATCGCAGATATGCTGTCAATGTACGTTGACGTTGAACATAAGACTTGGGACGAAGTGCTCCCGTATGTCACGTTTGCGTACAACACGGCTATCCAGGAGACGACGCAGCTGACGCCGTTCGAGCTTGTCTACGGTAGAAGGCCAACTACGATGCTCGACGCCATGCTTCCGCACGTAGAAGACGACGACCTCAACGCCGACGTCCACGGATATCTTCAACGTGCGGAGGAGGCCCGCCAGCTCGCTCGAGTTCGTATAACGGACCAGCAGCTGGTGGATGCGGGCCGCTACAACCTCCGACGCCGAGACGCCGAGTACCAACCAGGGGATCGGGTGTGGGTTTGGACTCCCATCCGACGACGCGGACTCAGTGAGAAGCTCCTGCGACGCTATTTCGGACCCTACCAGATTCTACGACGTGTTGGCCAACTTACCTACGAAGTGGTCCCTGATGGTGACTCCGGCACATCACGACGACGCAGGCGGCCTGAGGTCGTCCACGTGGTTCGCCTAAAACCTTTCTACGGACGATGATGAACTTTTATTTTCATGTTTTCGGACTGTCGCTTATGTTAGCATCGGGTCGATGCACTCTTAGAGGGGGGGTAATGCCGCGAACTATACATTGGGTTTGTTTATTTGTGTTTTGCTTTTACCGCCCGGCTGCGCCGGTCTTGTTATCTCTGCGCCAAGGGAAGCGCGTGTTCCATTCTTTCTTTCTGTGCCGCATGTGTTATCTGTCGTGATAGGGAGAGCATTCCGATCTAACGTGAACAGCCCAGAATAATCTTCTTGGATCTACTATGTTCTCGATGTGAATCGACGTTTCGAGAACCACGCGCGCCGAAAGATAAAAAGCCTGCAGTGCGGACGCCGGGGCATTCGATTCGACGACACTCGCCTGTGCAAGTCACTTTGTTGACCGCTGCTTCGCCGCCTCTGTATTCTTTTGAGTTGTTAGGGGAGCACAAGTTCGCTCCAATAAACGTGTTTCTCATTCAAGACAACTGCATCGTCCTTGTCTTCGTGACAATATATATATATATATATATATATATATATATATAGATATATATATATATAGATATATCTATATATATATATATATATATATATATATATATATATATATATATATACATATATATAAATAAGGGTGTCGAACCGGAACCGAACCGAACGGAAAACCGGAACTGAAGCGCTAATTTTGGCGGAACTGAACCCGAACACGAACCAATATTTTTTGAGCACGCTGAACCCGAACCGGAACTGAATCGAAAAAATAAATAAATAACGATTACCGGTTCAAAAATGTAAGCCATTTGCAAACAATGAGGTTAGCATGTCGTCGGTGCGCTGTTTTCTTCCACTTGCCTCTCAAACGCTGACGTTCCCGCACCTCAGGGCACGTTCCTCAGGAAACCACAGTAGGACAGGCATTACGGGATAGCAAAACGCTGTAGATCTACGGCAACAAATAAAGAAGCATATTGGGCATTTGACCTGAAAAAAAAATAAAAAAACTGCATTGTCAAGACGCTGCACTCGCCACGCTTGTGTCAAACTTTCCGTAATGTCTGTATGTTTATTTAAAGCTACCAAAAATTGCACTTTCGCCTGAGACACCTGCGCTCACTAGTTCGTCAAAACGAAGTGCTGTTCGAAAGGGGGCGCGACCCTTGTTGCGACCAACTTCACAAAATGCTTCCTTTCCCTCTTTTCCTTCCATGTACTGTTCTGGGAGCAAGCTTCAGTTTTTATCACCTGCACTATCCCTCTATCCCCTTACCCTAAGTTATGGAAAAGTTTCGGTCGGTGTGACGCCTGCGCCAGCCCCCCCCCCCCCCCCTCTCTCCTTCATAAAAAAAAATAAATAAAAGAAGCAGTCGTCCGCCGACTCTAGAAAATGCTTTCTCGAATGGCGTTTGCTGGTTATAGTTAGACGTGCCTATCGTACGGAGAGCTCCCGAGGGGCCCCGACCTTTTCCATTTCCACTGAAAGCAATTAATCGCCGGCGGCGTGCGGCAGCCACCCTCCTCGTAGCAGGCGCGGCTGGCACCACACTTACTTCTCAAGAAAAGCGGCCGCCCTGCCACGTTTGACCGGCCAACTTCACCTCCGCCTGCCGATAAGCCATAGACACCGCCTAAAAACAGCTAACAGCCGTTCACAGTGCGGACAGTTTTCGTTCTGGTCGCGAGTGTGAATGAGTGAGTGTTCTGCTCGAGACCCGCGCAGAAACGCATTGCTTTCACACCGTTCGGCCTCCCCAATCACGTTCCGGGCATGGCGCCCTCTCTCACGCACAAAGCTCACCTCCTGTGGCGGAGAATCGCCCGTGCAGTAACGCGGGTAACACACTGGGTTTATTTCACACTAGAAGAAACACAAGTCTCTCAAAATGTTGGGTACAATAAAAAGCGTGAAAATCATACTTTAACCACCTCGCATAGGCCCAAAAGCGTTGTTTTTAACGAGCCACTGTCCGTCAGCGATCACTGCATTCAGGCCTCGCGTCGGCTCGCTGGCGTATTCCTTCGGCTCGAAGGTCGGTGACACGGAGGCGGCGTTGCAGTGTGTCGCACATCATTGTAGGCTGGTTCCACAATGTTCGCAACGAGCTTCGATTGTCGGGAAGCACTTCACATCCAGTCGTGCGGCCGCAAGTTCACATCGACAATAAATTTTCGTGGACGCTGGAGCTCACACGACACCACGTGGCGGCCAGTTTGTAAAGAGGCGTAGAGGAGGAAGGGGTGAGGAAGGAGGAGAAGGAGATGGTGGAGGCGTGGGAGTTTTTAATACTCCCATTATGACAAATGTAGTATTCACAGCCAGATACTGCGTTTTGTGAATAGGTACAATCGTGGTAAATCCGCCTTTTTACGACGGTTCGTGGCCCCCGCTCGTGGCAGTTTTCCGCCATCATACTACCACAGGTCGGAGCAGGCCGTCTGCCGTGAGGAGTTTAAAAGACGTATTTCTTTCAAAAAATTCCCATTCAGGTTAACTGGTGCTTTGTGTTTAGTGCAAGCTGACCAAACGAAATGTCATACACGGCAGCGTGCAGGGGATATAAAATGAATTGCGCTTCCCTAGCTCCGACTTTATTGGGGCAGTCAGGCTGCAGCAGTGCTCCACTGCGCTACAGCGAAAGCCCACACCCGATGTGTGCAAACTTGCATTTCATAATTTCTTTAAAAGGTCCGACACCTGCAAATTGTAATACTTGACAACTGTGACTTCAGGAGCTAATTAGTGGCTACGCCGTTTGCTTCTGACCACAAGTGGCCCCGATCTCCCTTCCCCACCACCGTTTTTCTGAAGTAGATTGAAATGGAGAACGTCCGTTTATCGAGATTTTGATTCACGTTTACTATCACCAGCTCGTTAAAATGTCTGCCAGCCTGCAACAGAAGCTGCGCCTCGGAGCAGGAATATAGCACGGGGCATCATAAGCGCCAGTTTTTTTTTCAGTTGTTTACCGGAAAACAACAAAAAGAAAAGGCGAATCTTGTTGTTTTCAAATATTACAAAAAAAGTAAGGAAACCGAATAAAAAAGCACGAAAACGCGTATAGGCTCCGTGCGCTGGTATGGTGGCTACACCAGCGCCTGAACAACTAACGCCATCTACGGCCACTGGAGGCATTTATCGGATGTTGTCATCGCTTGCGCCCTTCCCCGTACCGCCCGTGCTACGCTGCGATGACTGCTCAAACCAGCGCGCTCGTTTTAACGGATGTAGAGAGATGGGATATATTGGCTCGTTTTCTTTTTCATATAAGAAAACCTGAAAGCGTGGTCGCCAGCTGCACGCCGCAAGCGATGTTTACTGAATCCGGGAGGAGCTTGCGAACGCAACGAAGCCGTCCGATGTTTCCCGCAATGGCATTGGGCACATGACAGACGTGACCCTGGGCTGTGACTTCTAGTTAGAGGCGGGTACAGTGAATGGTTCTCAGTTCTGTTGTAAACACGCGGCTCACGCATCTCTGCACTTTATTATGAGTTCAGTGAGTCAAGCGAGGTAGGCGGGGGAAGCTGCACGCGCAAGGCCGGGTGCCACGGCTCGCGTAAACATGCTGGTGCAGTTGCACGTTCGTCAACTCATAACAGTGAGCACCGGGACCTATTGCCAAATTTTAGCGCCGGTATCAATGCCGGTGTTCCAGCTTTGTCCGAATCAACGAAATGTTAGTCGTGTGGAGTTGGCCGCGATATCTGCGTCAAAGCAGCCGCCGAGGCCGCACGGGCAGAACCTCCGCGCGTACACCTGGGAGGGGTAGGGGGGGGGGGGGTAAGCAGCGATGAGCACCATAATACAGAAGAGGAATAACAGATAGAGATTGGTAAAGAATAAGCAACACGTAATGCTCAAATGACGGGGAAGCATAAGCTCAGCGACAAAAAAAAAAAAGAAAACAACCGACACCGTCACTGCTTCAAGATGATTGCGCGCATATTAATCACCCATTCGTTTAGCTGCGGTGGTTGCCTGCGGGATCACTGCAGTTTCGTGTCAACCGTTACGGTGCGTCATATTGCGTGGGAGTATGCTGGCGCACTGTTTTTGTTCCCGATGAAGATCGCGTTGCCTATGCAAGAATTCGCTGGCACCGGCTTTCGCAGGTCCCCTGCGAAGTTGATAACGGGTGTGCACAGAAACAAGATCCGCGAGTACAAACCATATTCACACAAAACAGCAAAACGAACGCTTATGGCCAGAAGTCGATCGGCGTTGTTTACCCTGTCGCCTTTCCGCTTCATTCATCGTTCATCATTCATTCCGCTTCCGGTTCATCGCTGTCGCCTTTCCGCTTCATTTCCAGGGAACCGAGATAAACTATTTTTTCGTCGGCCTCTTCGCGACCTTTTTAAAATGTTTCGGAGCCGTAGACCCAGCAATACGTTCAGAAATTCGCACTACTAGCTCGACTTTTTCGCAACGACTGCGTAATCTCCGCCCGGTAAGCTGCTCTTTCGGGGTGACCAACATCCGATTTTCGACGGCGCCGCTGTTCGGCGGCGCTGCGGTCGCGCTCGAAACACCAGCGCACGGAGCCTGTATTGCTCTATACTTTTTTTTGCCCCGCCTTTCACAACCAAACGTGTCATCAATGCGAAGGAAGTGAGTGCCGTGGTCAGTTTTTGAGGACAGTACAGTGGCAAAGTTCTGTTTTTTACAGATACAAATAACAACAGATATGTCAGGGAAAACTGTTAAGGTGCGCACTTTATCCCTTGGCAAGATAATGCAGCCCTCGACCTTGTCTTGGAAGTATAAACGCCGTAAACAAAAGCGGGAAGAACCACGGCCGTCCAAAATCGCGGACATAGAAGCGAATTTAGGCGGCCAAACATGGGTGCTTCGCACCTGACTACTACCTCATTGCGGCCGGACCAACAAACTGTACTGTTTGTTCGTCCGGTACTTATTGTTTGTTTGTCCGGTACTCCTCCTGTACACGGCAGTACTTACTGTCTCCCTCCGTGTTCTGCTCGGGGCTCGCCTCTCTTTCGGTTTTCGGCGCCAGCGCCTTGCGATTGGCCGGCCCGTGAGTGTGGGGTGAGGACCCCGCAAGACTACGATGATGATAATGGTGCTCTTGGAGTGTTTTATAACTGCTTACTATTTATTGGATTTGCCTCAAAAATATCTAGAGGCTACATTTTTTACACAAACAAAACATCTTTGAAATCTATCTCACGAGAATTTTAAAGGCCAACTGCACTCAAATTTCACCTTAACCAAATTTACTTTAACACACAGTAGGTACCGTCAAACCAACCGGGACATGACTCATACCCACGTGAAATGTGTTTTTCACTATTTCGAGACGCTTGACATAGCTGCGTCGCAGGCGAAGAAGCACGTGCCGGCGGATCGCGCAAACAGCCGTGAAGCGGAAGTGATACTGCGGCAGGCCCTGCGCGTTTATTCTTACGCCCAACCCGGAAAGCGGTCGAGCTCCGCTGCGAGCGCTTCTCCGCAGCCACGGGCTAGGCGTTGAGCGCAGCTTCGCCCCACCTGGCCGGCCGCGTTAATAAGGCTAGGCGTTTGAGAGTGGCCCGAGCGCCGGTCTCTCCCATTGTTCTGCCGGGTCGACTTTCGGGCAGACAATAAAACCAACCGGTATAGCGGCGGCGCTGCTGTCCTCCATCAGTGAACAGCGGCTGCTTCCCGGCACCTTCTCACAACCTGCGCACGGCAAGATTGCCCTGCTTTCTACTGTATTTTACGGTTGGGCAGCTGATTTGTTGACTGAGTATGAGGTTTAACGCTCCGAAGCTACACAGGCGATGAAGCGCGCCATTGAGGATGGCGCAAGATTAATTTCGTCCAGCCTACGCCGAATTCTCGGACACACGGGCAATTTTACTTTTACTCCTCCATCAGAAAAAAGCAGCCGCCGTGGACGGCAGTCAAACCCGCGCCTTTGGACAGCGGATAGAGGGGTAGACGTAGAACGTTATAATTCCGCTTGTGAAAATTTAAAAATTGATGAACCAACAAAAAATTATCGATGTCTTCCCACCAACGATACTTTCACTTTGTCTGACTGGTATTCTGAAATTTCTCTTGATATAAAGTAATCTCTCGTTAACTCAAAGTCGTAAAATTATCTTGGAATTTTTAGATAAGTGGACTTTCGAGTTAAGGAAAATAACAAATATTTTTAGCCAGGTCATTGAAATAAGAGCTAGTGCTGCCAACAAAAGCTCCATGCAAATGGGGGCTTTCGTAATAAAGCAAAAATAATTCGCGGGAAAAACAATAGTTTAATATTTAGGATAAAATGGCTGCGTGATGCTCCCCTTTTTTGCCGTCGCATCTGCATCCCAAAAATACGATCTCAAGCTCCTCAATGCATCACATCAATTGTTGGTCGCCGGCGCTACTTTCTACCTTGTAGCGCAGCAGGCGCGCTCGGCAGGTTTGTTATTTCTGCCGTTGTAGGCATTTCTGGAGGCTCCTGGTCGTCCGCATGGTCAGCTGTGTCGTCCACAGCAATCTCAATGACGTAATCTACAGAAAGCATTCCGGTAACGAGGACATCGGCCTTGCAGAACACTTACTTCGCGTAACTTGGCGGTTCACGACCGAGTTCGGCGCGTAGGTGGAGCTAAGCGTTCAAACAGGGAGATTATCAGCTGGCTGCAGCGCACTTTGCCTTGTGCCATCTGTCAAGATTTCGAGATATCCGTGGTCCTAAGAAAAAAACGTTTCAATAAAAAGGGGGCAAATGCGTATCGCCTATGGGAGGTAAATGAACGGCGAGCAAAAGCTCCGAGTTAACAGATATTTCGAGATATCAGAAATCGAGTTAAATTTTCACGGTCTGGCAGAAGGAATGTTTTCCCTTTCCGCCGCTTGACTCTGCGCATGAAGTAAAAGCGGCTGGGCCCGCATCCTTGAGCGGCAGAAAGTTTACTGTTTTTTTACGTTCCAGCATGGAACGAAAATATCAACAGTCTTCTTCAGGGGTAGCGCTACCGGTGATACTTGCAGTGTTGTTAGTGGGCTTTCGTTGTTCATTTTACCCAATAGGAAACGCACAGCCCCAATCAGCTACCCATAGCGTTGCGTCTTCGACGCCGTGTTTCGCGCGCGCGATGCACTGCAATCAGAAAATAAAAGGGTGGTTTATTAGGGTACCTTTCCTAAACCAGCCCTTAGTAAAATCACAGATATTGATATCATGCGGCGCAAATTTCTATGTAGACACGTTGGCGTCAACCCCGCAACAGTTCTTGACAAGTGCAAACTTCGTAAGTAATTGTGACTTAACCAAAGGCGTAATCGGATCAAATATACACGTGGATGTGATCAGTTCACTGCTGACAGTTGACAACCAAACATCTCGTTTCTGTAAACAGCAACACTTGATTAATGCGCTCTTCCACAAAAGGAACATACAGGAAGCGGAAGCTGCCATAGAAACTGCAGATGCAGTTGATCCGAAAGATTCCTAAAACTTGCAGAGGAGCGACTCGAGGTTAACCACCTATGTAGCACGTTACGTGATGGGGAAGAGCGTACTGCAAACAAAGTGCCAAGTCTGCAAGGACCAGCTGATTTTTTCTGCATGCCAGGACAAGCTACTCTATGCAGCTGTGTTTACTAACTCTTGTAATTTTGGTGGCTTCTGTACCCCACAATTCATGTTTTTTTTTAAGTCTATTGGCAATATCAACGACCCTTGTACGGGTTGCTTCAGCAGCAAAGGGCTCCACAATGACACCGTTATGGATGTGGTGGCCCTTATTGACAAAAGACACCTCAGCGGCATTGGTTGCGGCCAGTACAGTGAGACCTGGACTGCAAACTTGCTTGGGTTTTACGCGGTGACCACGATGTATTTCTACTTAGAAGATCTAAACAAGTCTTGTGATTACATGCGAATGTGGGCACAACACCTCAAACTTAACCGTCATCGGTAATGATCATAAACGTGCTCTAAAAATTCGGAGGCCGACAATGTAAACAAAGTATTTTGGCCCCAGTTAAACGTAAACGTTAGCGTCATCGCACCTTTCTTAATTTATTAGGCTTTGTACATGATTTTCGGCATTGCAGGTTATCTGCGTTGCATCGCAAATTTTATCAAAAGGTGCATTTAGTCCCACTTTATGTTATTTAAACTTTGAATATATCTTTTATAATAATAGCCCGTGTATGGATTCCCTTGTTATTTTTCATTTCTGTCGCGATCAATATATTCGCTAGATGATGTTTTCCTTTGTTTTTATGTGCGTGTAGTTTTCACACTATACCTGTGCACAAAATGTGTGTTCATGAGTCAACGCTTCTCTTGACTGAACCAGGACAAAGGTGGCACGAAATATAGAATGTTGGGAGAATAGTTGCAATAACACGAGGTCTTGGGACAACTCGGCTAACCGCTACGACTAACCCTTTTTAATGTATAAAACTAGCCAGGAGGATTAGCCAGGAATGAAGTGTTGACTCTCCCCTATTGGAGTTTGTGATTGAATTGTAGGTTGAAATACTTCCGGGAATTCCCCGTCTCAAGTGCAGCTGGCGCGGGCGCACAAGTGTAGCGCAATATCGCCCCCAGTGAGGGCCAATAAGCATCATTTCTGGCAATACTCCTCATCGCAAAGGCACTCGCTCACTCTTGTTGGGCAGTTCACCATCCGCCGCCGCAAGGGTAGGCCGCGCGTGCTTGACAATGAAAGGGGTTCATTTTGGTTGGTAAATAGGGTTGCATTTTGATTTTCGCAGACCTTATCTAGTTTTTTTTGTATGTAGTCTTGCTTGGCTTGCACACCTGTTTCCGGATGGAAGGGGTTCATTACTTTTGTCCTTCGCAATCTCCAGTTGGCTGCGCTTCTTTTTATTTCCTGCCCAACCTCCACCGCCAAACCTGTTTCACAATTTATATTTATCCCCTTCTCATGTCCTTCTCGTTTTCTGCATCCAACTCTGTTGTCTGATATACCAGCACTTCTCTTTCTTTTTCCTTGCTCTCATATCATCATTGTCAGCCCTTCCCCTTGACCTCTCGTCTCACGTTTCTCACCCTTATCATTCCCAATGTAATCGCACTCGTCCCCTGTTCTCTACAATATTTATCTCCTTCTCCCATTCAACGCCACGTTCTCTTCACTCGTCCTAACAATTTTTCTTTCTCGAATACCGCTGTTCACTTCTGCAGCCCTCAACAGTCACTTAATTACTAATTTTCACTGGGTAGTTGTTGTGTTGAGATATTTTGAGCCTCTTCATATGGGATCGGTCCCTTATTTAAGGAGACCATGGGATGACAGTGTTATCTTATTCCAGGAAACAAGAGTTGCTGGGCATCGAAGCCAGCGCAGCTTGACAGGTTCACCCACAGCCCAGGGAGGAAAGGGGTACTGGGTAAAAGTGGGAGGGCGGTTTATGTGGGCGCACCAAAACCACGCAAATGGCGTTGTCTGAGTTAGGGAAAATTGTATTGTGGCAGGGCACTGGTTCGGGTGCATCCGATGTGGCTAGGTTAGGTTAGCAAATGTGCTTACTTTGAGCTCAGTAGTAATACTTTTTCTTGTTTATCGACTGCGCTTGGTGTTACAAGGGCCATAATTTATGGAAAACAAGCGGAAGAAGGGGAGTGCACTACGCCAAGTGACTGCTTTATTAGCAGTGCAAAATTTTCTTCGAAACCAAACACCTCGAAACGGTTACACGATACAAAGAGGAAGGGGTGAGAAGTGACAAAAGCATTTTTCATACACACAGGCAGTAAACGTCATAATCTGTTGGACGGCTCTTTGTCGTTCTTCGCACTCATTATGAAAAGTCTGATCTGCGGCTGAAACTTGTTACTCTATGAGCTGCGGTTCAGGTGGGGTCAGCATAATTTATCATGAGCTCACTCATTCGGTCTGCTGTGTTGATTCGTGAAAGGCTACCAAGATTTTGCTCGTGGTCTGGTGTGATTTTGCCACAACTGAAATTTCTTCAAACAATGGGTTGCATTCACACTTTTGGTAGTGGGTCACCAGATTTACTGCAAGGGCTGTTTGCGGACATTCGTACCGGTGCTCTCTAAGAGCCTCATTGAAGCATATCCCTGTTTTGCCCACGTATGCTTTTCCGCAGTCCACAAGAATGGTGTGCAGTTGTAAATCAATTGTGTGCTCTCGCGCTGTCCCCTTGGTCCATTCGTCCTCCTCAAAGTATTGTGCCTTGTAACCTATGCGGCAGTCGATCAGCATGCAAAACCAACTGGCCCATGATCTTACCATACTGACATTTATTGCTTTTTTTTCTTTATTACAAAGCCGCGGTGAAGGATGTGGGAAATGTCTTGAAGTGCGGCTATGTTGGGTGATATCTTGAAATGTGAGCAGGGGAACGAGACTCGGTGTACCCCTGAAGGCCTGGGAAAACATTTTGCACGCTTGTCTATGGGCACTGTTATTACAAGTTAGTAGGGAGTATCCCGGGGTCAACACAATATCGTTCTCCCGGCAGGAGGCGTGTTTACTGAGAATTTTCCACGTAGTAGAGGCCACGTTACCAGCGAGGAAACTACGATACACTGTTTGACATTCCGTAATTACAATTCTTGTGCTTTGGTTACCATGGCCAAGTGATGGGAGGGATTGGAGTAAGGGCTGCCATTTGTGTATGGAACATATAAGATTCGTTCCCTAAATTCGTTCCTGGGCTCTCTGCGAAAGCGGTGATGACCGGGGTGTCCAGGAGATATATGTTTTTGGGCAGAGAATAGGTGCGAATAAATTGCTGCCAATAATGAATAACAAGGTTTCTGTCCGTGGTCTTAGGCAATGTCATGTTAAGGCCTGTAGAAGTATCAGGGCTGTATGTGTTTGAGTTAAGCGGAAATATTGACTGGAGAGATGCCTTTCGACGACTCCCGATAACGATTTGGAAATGTTTAATTGGAGTAGTTTAGTTTTCGCGGTGAACATACTGATATTAAGAGCTTTTTAACAGCTTTACGGATATAAGAAAGAAAGGTGTGATTAACCGACTAGGCCGCAGATCCACCCTTAACATTTCTTGATCATTGCAGTGACATACACACACTCACCGTCGGACCGAGAGGGAGAATACAATTTTTGTCATCAGTTAGCCCAGAAAAACCCACGTCCCACCTGTCGAGTGTGTCGCAAAGCTCCAGCAAGACTCGAGCACATCGTCTCGGATTGCCTCGCATACCCGGTCGAATCAAACACAAGAACGATGCCACCTTCCTTCGAGGAGGCGGTGAGGACTGAAGACCAAAATCTTCAACTACAGGCTGCCCAGCGAGTCATCCTGGCGCTGGCCAGGCAGGAGGACCCAGGCGACCCGGTGACGGGGAGCGGACGACCCCTAGCGGGGTTGGCTACATCTGCGGTGACGACTCCGGCCAAGTCATGAAGACCTAGCAATAGGACTTCATTCGCAGGCCCCAAAGAAGTTTTCCCAATCCAATCCAATCCACGTCCTTCAAACTTCGACCTCGCGCTTGACTCTGCTCACCAGGTTTAAGAGTGAGGCGGTACGGCTTTATTGTGTTTGCGCCCCTTTCGTCGTTTTCTTGCTTATCAGATCGCATGGCATTCAAGAGTCCTTTCTGAGAAACAGCTAATCTGCATTAAGAAAGCCTAATGAACTCACCACCCATTGGCAAAGAAGCGGTGCAGATACCTTTGATAAATATCTTCAGAAAAGTCGCATATCTTGCCCATTCGAAATACGCAAGCTGCATGAAGTGTCCAGGAGAATTTTTCGTCGGCTTTAAGACATTCTTATTTATTTTGACCTGCACAGAAATGTTACAATGTGCACGATGAATCGCTTGTAGGAAGGCGTCTTTTTACTAATGCATAACGGTCCGCGTAAATGAACTCCCTTGTTCATTTTGCCGCTTTTTGCCTAATTTGTCGGCTACTTATCCCTCCAGTGTATTAATAATGCTCATCATGTAGGAGGTTCTCTCTGCAAATAAAATATTCAAGAAGTCACATTGCATCTGCGTAGATCGGGTGGCCTCGCAATGAAGCTTTCCTGCGTCTACACACAGCTGCACTGCTTACATTGTGACCCAAGGCCTCTGGCCGGTGTCGTCCTGACCGCTTCTTTTTTTTATAATGAAATTGTGCAAGACAGTCGAAACGCTTTTCCTCAAGGCAGGTCTATTAGTGGCTTCTACCGAATGCTTGCCATCTCGATATTCGCATGCAGCTTTGCCACCCTAAATGCTTGTATAGAAATTAAGATGTTTTAACAAGGTATGAAATTGGAGTTTTTGTTAAGCGACAAGTGGGCATGATTTCTAAGAAGCCCAAAAATTGGTTTAAAATCATGGTTGTGTTGTGTTTAAAACGCGGGTTGTAGATTCATACTACATTAAAAAGTCAACTGAAAGCTAAAACCCAGAACGTTATATCCAACGTATTTGGCTTTGGACCGCAATTGGACTCCAGACGTTCGAGGCGGCTGACTGTCCGCTCCTAGAGTATTTAATAGTTGTCATGGCAGACTGTGGTACCGACCGCGATTGAAGGCCAAAATATCTTCATACAGAGCCATTGACGTTTATCTGAAGCTCAAAGAGCCTATTTATGAGAAAGAGTGAGTCCCAAGGACGAAAAGGTTTGAAATGGTTGAAAAAGACATCGGTCTTTCTGGCTCAATTTTGAGCGTAAGTGCGAAAAGGCCCAGTTTAGGGGAGAGACATGGCGGAAAAAGCTGGTTACGCTTTTGCGAGGTGAGTCCTCCGGCTTGATGGCCCGCCCGCGAACATAGGAGGCGGGCGGCAACGATAAAGTCAAGTCGAGCCTCCTGAGTAAGGCCAGGCTGTCGGCAGAAAGGTTTCGCGAGAAGTCACGTGAAACCCAGAGAGATAAGGGCGAGACATATTCGGAGTTCCCCTATCAACTGAGGGTTAATATGGAAGAGTGGCCCAAAGAGGCATAGGCTTTCGGAGAGCACAACGATGTAGTTCAGTGCTTCGTTCTCGAACAGTTTTACCGCCTACTGCAGAAACGGTTGGGCTCTGGGTGCAAGACAGGCTAGGGGTAAATACTGTGCATCATGCAGCTCAGCTAGCCGGCGGGTTAGTCGCATGTAAAGGTGCGCAGGAGACAAAAAATGGCAAAAAAAAGATCAGGCCGAGGCCTGACAAGACAGGCCGGAAAGGCAGACCTCCCCAGGAAGACGGTGGAGCCAGCAAAGCCTTTCTCTCCGATGGTGAAATTGCCCGCGAAAACGAAAAGAGCGCCGACGGAGACGAGCAGTGCCAAAAGGAAGCTTTTGAATGGCGTGTACAAGCTGCGTGTTACAACGACGGCGAGACACGGCATTTCGCTGCGAGTTGCCAAAATAGCAAGGTCGTCTTTTACGTAATAGACCAGAGTCAGGACATGATGCAGTTTATGGAGCCGTTCGTAAATGAGCTCGCGGTGAACGTAAACTGTCCCGCGCTTTTCGCGACTTCGCGGCGGCGGTAGACATTGTTCACCCTTCGTACGTTGAAACAGATCAGATGACGGAACAGAGCGCTTGGGTGGAACCGGCATTCGCAGCCCGGAACGCGCTCCTGCTGATCGCTAAAGTCAGCATCTTAGGTCCGTTTGGTGAACTTCTCACGTAAGCGACGGTATCCCAACAACATCTACCGGAATACAAGTACCTATTCGAGAACAGGTCTGGTCAGCTGTTACGCGAACAGTATCAGATTTATTTTCGAAGCGCTCCAGTGCAAGCAAAGAGCGGCGCCCGCCGAGAACAGCTAAATTAAGGATAGTGTTACTACGTTTGGGAGGAACGGTCAGACTGAGAAAGATAGCGAAGTCAGCGCACTTCCGGAGACTCATGACAGAAAGTCCCATAACTCCACTGGAAGTAAGGCCCCAACGGAGAGTGGAGACGTGTCGGCGTCGTGTTCGCAGCGGTCGCATTCTCAGCAGGCCTTATAAACAATTGCCTACCTGAACTGTCAGAGCTCCCAAACGACTTACATTCCGCAAGAAAGCAGAAACGATGAGGCTAGCAAAATCATCATCATCAACAGACTATCTACGCCCACTGCAGGGCAAAGGCCTCTCCCATTATTCTCCAATTGCCTCGGTCCTGTGCCAACTGTGACCAATTTATCCCCGCAAACTTCTTTATCTCATCTGCCCATCTAACTTTCTGCCGCCCCCTGCAACGCTTGCCTTCTCTAGGGATCCACTCTGTTACCCTTAATGACCAGCGGTTATCTTGCCTTCGCATTACATGTCCTGCCCACGTCCATTTCTTCTTCTTAATTTCTACTAATATGTCTTTAACACCAGTTTGCTCCCTGACCCACTCCGCTCTCTTCCTGTCCCTTAATGTTACACCTATCATTTTCCGCTCCATTTCCCGCTGAGTCGTTCTCAATTTAAGTTGAACCCTCTTAGTGAGCCTCCAAGTTTCTGCCCCGTAGGTGAGTACCGGTAAGATGCAGCTGTCATACACGTTCTTCTTCAGCGAAAATGGTAGGCTGCTATTCATTATCTGAGAATGTCTGCCATATGCACCCCACCCCATTCTGATCCTTCTAATTATCTCTGCCTCATGGTTTGGATCTGGGGTCACAACTTGGCCTAAGTAGATATATTCGCTAACCACTTCCACTGCCTCGCCACCTATGTCAAACCGCTGTGCTGTCCCGAGGTTATTGATCATTACTTTAGTTTTCTGCATTTTAATTTTCAGTCCCACGGTTCTACTCTGTTCACCCAGTGCGGAAAACATAATTTGCAATTCGTTCCCCGAGTTACTTAGCAAGGCAACGTCATCAGCAAATCTGAGGTTACTGGGGTATTCTCCATTAACCCTTACCCCCACCTCTTCCCAATCCAACGTTCTGAATACTTCTTGTAAACATGCTGTGAATAGCATTGGAGAGATTGTGTCTCCTTGTCTGACACCCTTTCTTATAGGTATTTTACTGCTCTCCCTATGGAGGATGATCGTAGCTGTAGACCCATTGTAGGTATCCTCTAGTATTCTTACATAATGCTCATCTACCCCCTGGTTCCGTAATGCCTGAATGACTGCTAGGGTTTCGACCGAGTCAAATGCTTTCTCATAATCTATGAAGGCTATATATAGGGGTTCAGTATACTCAGCGCACTTCTCTATCACCTGATTGATCGTGTGAATATGGTCTATTGTTGAATAACCTTTACGGAACCCTGCTTGTTCTTTAGGTTGACTGAAATCTAAGGTTGCAGAAATTCGGTTAGCGATTACGTTGGTAAATACCTTGTAGACGACTGACAGTAAGCTGATCGGCCTGTAATTTTTCAAGTCCTTCATGTCAACTTTCTTATGAATTAGGATGATGTTCGCTTTCCTCCAAGATTCCGGTACCATTGCGGTCATTAGGCATTGCGTATACCGGTTTGCCAGTTTTTCAAGGACAATTTCTCCGCCATCCTTTAAGAGGTCTGCTGTTATCTGATCCTCACCAGGTGCTTTGCCCCCTTTCATTTCTTTCAAAGCCTTCCTTACTTCTTCGGTCGTTACTGGTGGGATGTCTATCTCCTGTGAACTACTGTCTCGTTCGGCATTATCCTGTATGTCCTGGCTACTGTACAGATCGTTATAGAGCTCCTCGCCCACTGTGACTATTTTATGCCTATTTGTGATGACATTGCCTTGCTTATCCTTAAGTGCATACATCTGATTTTTCCCCACGCCAAGACGTCTCTTCACTGCTTTCAGGCTAACTCCGTTCTTTACAGCGTATTCGATCCTCTCCATATTATACTTCCGTATGTCAGCTGTCTTACTCTTATTGATTAGCTTGGAGAGCTCCGCTAGTTCTATTCTGTCAGCAGCGGTGGAGATTCTCATGGTTTGCCGTTTCCTGATTAGATCTTTCGTCTCCTGTGAAGGTTTACCAGTATCCTGTCTAGCCATAGTGCCCCCGACTTCTACTGCACACTCCGTAATAATGCGTGTAAGGTTGTCGCTGGCTTCCTGCGTCCTAAACTCGGCTTTCTCGTTAAGAGCGGAATATCGGTTCTGCAGCGCGATCCTGAATTCTTCTACTTTACGTCTTACTGTTACCTCATTTATCGGCTTCTTTCGTACTAGCTTGTTGCGGTCCCTCCTCAAATCTAGCCTAATTCGGGATCTTACCATACGGTGGTCACTACACCTTACCCTGCCGAGCACTTCCACATCCTGCACGATGCCAGGGTTATCGCATAATATGAAGTCTATTTCATTTTTTGTGCTCCCCATTCGGGCTTCTCCAGGTCCACTTCCAACTCTCCCGTTTACAGAAGAAGGTATTCATTATGCGTAGGTTATTCCGTTCTGCAAACTCAACTAGTAGGTCCCCCCTGGTATTTCTACAGCCCAGACCATAGTTCCCAACTGCCTTGTCTCCAGCCTGATTCTTGCCTATTTTAGCATTGAAGTCCCCCATAACTACGGTATACTGTGTTTTTACTTTAGCCATTGCCGATTCCACATCTTCATAGAAGCGTTCCACTACTTGGTCGTCGTGGCTGGGTGTGGGCGCGTAGCCCTGCACCACCTTGAGCTTGTACCTCTTATTTAGCCTAATTACAAGACTTGCTGCCCTTTCGTTAATGCTATAGTGTTCGTCTACGTTTCCAGCTATGCTTTTATTGACTAGAAATCCCACTCCCAGTTCTCTTCTGTCCTCTAGACCACGGTAACATAGGACGTGTCCATTTTTCAGCACCGTAAAGGCTTCGCCTGCCCTCCTAACCTCGCTAAGCCCTATTACATCCCATTTAATGCCCTCTAATTCCTCGAACAACACCTCGAGACTTGCTTCGCTAGATAAGGTTCGCGCGTTAAACGTTGCCAGGTTCAGATTCCATTGGCGGCCTGTCCGGATCCAGGGATTCTTAGCACCCTCTGCTGCGTCATAGGTCTGACCGCCGCCGTGGTCAGTTGCTTCGCAGCCGCTGGGGACTGAGGGCCGAGGGTTAGTTGGCGTATTCATGGGAGGTTGTGGCCATTACTACACCAGGGTGGCCAATCCTGTTCTGGTGAGGGAGTGCATTACCGGCAATGGTCGCCGGGGTCAGGCCGCTCCCCAAGCCCCTTTGTGCAATTCCATCAATACGCGGATTTGTCTTTTTTTTTCTTTTAATCCGGTGGGAATTGTGCGGCACCGGGATTCGAACCACGCTCCTTCTGCACGCGAGACGGGTGTTCTACCTCTACGACATCGCTGCATCTAGCATCTAGATGCAGCGATGGCGTAGAGATGCTAGGAAAATAGGGCAACACAATTCCGTAAAAACGGAAGGTCTGTCTCCAGACGCGAGTTCAGAACCCCAGCGAAGCTGGGACGGAGCCGGCAGTCGAGACACTGAACTGTTTTCACGGTGCATCTAAGCGTGACTACGATGCCGCGACTGAGCGAGTCGTTAGCATTCCGCCACAAACTCAGATAGTAGATGTCGAACAACGGCCAACGGAGCTTGTAGCGATTCTAGTATCGCTTGAGGCTGATCTGTCTTCCGAGATATGGCATCATAGACCTAGTGTAGCCTTTGCAGGTGCAAAAGAGAACGAAAAGACCCTTCGCTGTTTTCTTTCTGACGGTGCCGGAAGAACGTGCGGCAAAAGTTCCAGTGTTCACCTGCTAAATGGAAGCGCCGTACGCACGCTTTGCATCGGGTCTCCGCGGACCACGGAGCGGCCGAGGACGAAAGCGCGCGCCTTGCTATAGCGGTGGAATTAAGGGCAGTTTTCTCCCCGCGTCTGAGATACGTCTCGGAGAAAGACTGAGGTCTTCTGAACCGGTCGCAGTCTTCTTAAAAGAACGGGTGCACCCAAGGTACGATTGAAAAGGGGGTAACCTCAGGGAAGCGAAAAGACCTCAAATCGTGGCTCTCACAGCGAGAAGTAGACTGTTGACGCCTGACTTCTGAAATGCATTCTTTTTTCTTAAGCAGGTTTCGCCCATTACGATTAGATTTCCTTTTGTGTGGCACATTTCCAATGACACGAAAGGTCAACTTTCAAGTTTGTGTGCTTGGGTAAAGTACTGCAAACGCTAAATTATATCAAGTGTAGTTAGTTAATGGGTCATTTTTTCGCAAGTAAAAGCCTGGTAGAGTTTCAGTGTGGAATTATTTTCACACTTCCCGGTGATGCGGTAGTGTCTTCTAGTGTTGTTCACTTCCTTGCCTGACGAAGGCAAGGGCGTTTTTGGGAAGCAACTATTCGTCCAGTGAGCGGCCCGGGGAAGCTTCAGCACGGTGTCGTACAGCGCAGGCCTGGAGTCGAGTGTCTTCCGAGCGCTTCTCTTCGCGAGCATCCCTCCGGACATCGGAATCTCGGACCCCCGGAGGAGCTGTTACGAATAATCGCTCCACTGTGATGCAGGCTTCGTGCCGCGCTTTTGTGCCTTGTGGCAAAACCACCACTACGTGCGCTTTTCGTGTGATTGCCTCTGTGTCAGCGACTCAGGTTTGCATCGACAGGCAACAGACCCCAACAAGCCGCAACACTCAGCATGCGCCGCTACTACCGACCCCTCACGAACTCTCGGAAGAGCGTTGTGTGTCCGTACAATGTCACGCTGTCTGCAGAAAGCAAGGAAAAACTGTTTCGACCGTTGGCGCTTTGGGTATAAATACGAGCCCCAAGCGCCGAAGCGTGTTCGTTTTGGAGCAGCGAATCAATGCTGTCACTCGGCTCGAGTTCTGTACTGTAACCTCGCCCGGAAGGGTATTGTTTCTGTATTGCTTCGGCTCATCTCTCGCCTTGCAGAAAACCAGTTAAGTTCGACTTCTACTTCGAGTCATCTCCAAGGCAGCAAAATTTGCTGGTCGCTCCAAACCACGCTACCACACGCATGACGAAGGCGACGGAGCTCGGCTCGGGGACGCCTTCCCGAATGAAACAGCGGGTTGCCAGCGGTGGCATGGCAACTTTGCAATAGTGAGTATTGTTGGTATGATGACGCTGCAGCCAACAGCAATTGGTCAATCGCCTGTGTCTTCCATCAGGGGCTCTCGTCACTAGCAACTCCCTTGACCGGGCATGCGAGAATTGAAGATGCATGAGGTAATGCCAAAATCAACAGATAATTTAGGAACCAGCCTTCGGATTCAGACAGTAGCTCTCCTCGTCCCTGGCTTATCTCACTGCGCGGGCAGGTTAGTGTTTGAGTTAGCTCATGATATTGGGTATCACTGCCACCGAACACAACCAGGGTATTTTTGCAGAGCCGGTCCTTTAAGGCTGTCAATATAAAAACAGCCGAACTTGAATATTATGCACAGCTACTCTCAAGTTCGGTACTGCGTATCTGTGCAACCGAAGGACTGTGGTCTTAGTTCGCAGTTCCCTCCTCTTGGAGCGATTACGCAGAAGGAACCGCAACCCGTCGCAATTTGCATAACATAAATGTAAGTGTTAGGTACACTAGGCCAGATATTCCTAAACACTCTGACAAAAAGCATGTACAACACATGGTTGCCTTAAATGCCTTTTCACAAATGCGGTAATAAAATAACAACCGAACAACAGAAAAAAAAACACCAGAAACATGTAGAATTTCACGAGGGAGAATCAACAAATATAAGATTACTGTTGCCCGCCAAGTGATGCAGACATTTTTATGGTGCATAAACCCCTTTACAATAAAATTTGAAATCACCAGAAAGCGCTCAATTAGGTACATAGCCGTGTTAATGGGAGAACTGAGTAGCCAGTGAGTGGCGGTGACCCCCATAGTGCCCTTGGACGACACATACCGAGACTGCACGGGAAAGAGTAGATCGTTAAATTTTCTACCATGAATGATCGCCTGGCAAGGAAACCACCCCTCCCCATAATCGGTTACAACCCGTCGAGACGAGTTCATTGTAAGCTGCATTTGTTGCAGGCAATCAAGTAAATGAAGGTATTTGAGTCACTTGACATATGAGGGTGACATTGCCTTGCACAGCGCAGAGAATTCTTCTCGCCGTATTTAAGTATTTCTTCTCGCATAATACACACCGGCTGAGAAAATTAATTGTATATTTGTGCTAGTATTTGCCAGACTCACAACTCAGAAACTGGTCAGAAAAAACAGAAATGCTAGCGTGCACGCGCTCTCAATCTCTAACGGAGTCATCCGGCGGCATTAACTCCGAATGCAATAATCAGTGCCGACAAAGCTTGGGAAAAAATACAGGGCGTATATGGCGACTTCCTTTTCTTGTATTTGCTGCGTGCCTGTTCCTTAAAAAAGAAGAAGGTACAGTGGGTCATGTTATCTTGTCTAGTCCACTTCTGTCGCTCCAGAAGGGCACTAGACAGCAGCACTTTGCAGCAGCAGTCGCGTATTTGGAGCACGTGCTAAGCAGTTTCTTTTTTTTTGTCACAGTTCATCGGATCCTGATAGCCGCGCCTGATTTGGTTCGGAGAGCTGCTGTGTTACTTCCAAGGGTACTGCAACAGAGGATCCTGCGCCTGCGCAGGACTAACCTGGAAGCAACGACGCCGGAGCGACCTGGCGAGCAACACGGGATTTACCAGACCATCGGCCACATTATAAAGAGTCGACGGAAACCACTCATCGACACTTTGCAGCAGCAGTCGCGGCAATAGAGCACGTACTAAGCAGTTTCTTTTTCTGCTAGAGGTAGGCATTGATTTCATGATCGATTTGTACTTTTAAGCCTTTTTTGTCACGACTGCTGCTGCACTGCTGTTGTTGCTTGTGTTGTCTTGTACCATGCCAACGAACGTCGAGATTGCCAAGCGTCTTGACTCCGTTGAACGAGCGTTAAGCGGGAAATTAGATGAGGTTGCCAATATTGTTTTGAAAAGCATCAAAACTAAGCTAGAAACAAACCCTCGTCTCGCTGTAGAAGGCGCCAACAACGACATTGCAGAGTTCAAGACTAGCCTATCGTTCATCAACGAAATGGTTGAAAGCTTGAAGGAAGAGTAAGTGAGGCTCAAAGCGGAGAACAAGGCATTGGCAGCACGCAACAAACCTCTAGAAAAAAGGGTTGCGGAACTTGAGCAATATTAAAGAAAAAACCACGTGCGAATCAAAGGAGTTCCGTGAAACAAAGGCGAAGGTTGCTTCAACCTAATGGAAACATTCGGGAAAAAATTGAGTGTGCTGTGACAATAAACGACCTTGATGTTGTCCATCGAGTTTCGTCCAAATCCGCCTGAAAACACATCATAGCTCGCTTCACTTCCGGTGCAAAGAAAGCGGAATTCATCACTAGAGCGCGAAAGGCCCGCCTGCAAACAAACGACATCGTCTTTCAAGGAACTGACGCCCAGGCCGTATGTGTTAACGATCACCTCACTCAGGGAAACAAACAGCTGTTTGCCAAAGCTCTTGGTTTGAAGAAAGAAAATGCATGACAATTTCTCTGGACAGATGATTGTATCACCAAGGCTCGTCAGACAACAGAAAACCGAGTGCTTAGAATTAGGGATGAAGCTTATCTCGACATCTTCCGCCTTTCAACGCCCGCTGTTAGTATGGTGCCAAATAAACAGGTGCCTTCGTAGAAAGTTGACCGGCGATCAGTTGTGACTGCACAACAACCATAATGGCATACATCGATACAAAACAGCGTCGTCCTTATCAACTTAAAAAAAAACAGCTTCATCCTTATCAACTAAAAACTCCCACTCTGTACTTCACTTCTGCACTTCACTTCTGTACTTCACTTTTTACTTCACTGAGGCCCGCAGCCTCAGGAAGCACCACGACGAATTTTAAGCATTGTTATCTTCCATCCCCTATCTTTTTTCGGTTTTCTGCGTGTCAGAAACGTGGCTCAACGACTCCTATAAAAATATTTTGAGTTTATAATCGTATACTCCTGAATTTTGTCACCGTCAAAGATCAACGTATGGTGGTTCTGCTATTTTTGTGTTATCAAGCATTATATATAAGAGTAGACACGACCTTCAGCTCGAAGTACAAGACTGCGAATCGGTGTGGGTAGAAATAAAGAATTCATGTTTCGGCGTTGATAGTAACAACATAATATTCGGTCCCCTAGCTGCTCCCTCCCCGACTTTTCCACAGCATTAAACAAACTGTTTCATACGCTCTTGCACGAAAACGAAAAAGTAGTGATATTAGGTGACACTAATACTATTCTCTTGGACAACAACTCCTCTCACGACGAGTACACCTACTGTTTTCAAGGTTAAGGTTTTCAGTCATTAGTCAATATACCAACCCGCTGTTCTCCCAATTATCCCGGAACTGCCATTCGCCATTCTTTAACGAACCTATTTTGTACTCCTGAAGCTGATATCATACCATGAGCATCAGTGATCACTACTCAGTTTTACTTTGTTTTAACTTTCCTAATTACAGAAGAACTTATGAATTTTCGAAATCTATATTTGGCAAAAAACAATTTCTCAAAAAAATCAAAAACGCTGACCGGACACGTGTAACTTGTGTTAAAGACGCACAGAGTTGCTATACTGAATGTAGTGAAATCATTATTACTTGCATAGAACGCTGCACATTCACTGTACTTTGTCGAAAAAATTATTCCTGGCCGCAAAACCCAAGCATTGCAGCGTCTTTGTTCAAGCGCTTGCGCAAAAAAGACAGCCATTATCGTAAACTTAAAGGAGTACTGACACGAAATTTTTATGTTACGTTTTTTTCGCTGCTATGCGTGCCTACCAGCCCACTAATCATAGAATGACAGATTAGGCGGTCTAGCGCAGCGTAAACATTCATTTACGGCGTCGTTTATTCGTGCCAGTTTCGGTTCGACAAAAAAACGCCGAGCGGTCGCCATGACAGCATGTATCACATGGCGTCACCATTCTTGCCGTATCGCTGCCTCTCTGGAAGCGCGCGCGAGCGACCGCACGCGCGCGCCCAGACCGGCCGAGGTTTTCGCCGTCCCCACAGGCCCGGGCAGCATGACGTCAGTCCCAAAACCATGACGTGTACACACGCCCGAGCAGCGCGCGCCAACCACAGCCAGCGCGTCGGCTTCGTCACGGGAGCCCCGACGTCGCAGTTTGGGGCACGTAGCAGATGATGTCACGTCGACCCGCTCTGGCCTTTCTCGTGCGGGCGAAGATTAAAATGGATTTTAAATATGTTTCGCTGAACGGTTGCTGTTGAAACTTGCTGGGAGATATCTCCTGATAAAAAGGAAGCGTTAAACATAGTTATCTCAGCTTTGAAATTTCGTGTCAGTACTCCTTTAAGAAACGACAGTACAGTACCCACCTAAAGGAGCGCTACAAAAAATATTGCGACGAACTACACCCTTTGTTGAAACAAACTAAAAAGCACTACTATAAATGTAAGATATTAGAGACGTGTAACAATGCTTCCAAGCAGTGGCGCATTCTAAACAATTTCCTCAACAGCACCCCTGCAAAAAGTGCCCCCACCGAAATAGAGCTTGGTGAATAAGTACTTATAACGCCCAAAGATATTGCGAATGCTTTTCGCGCTTACTTTACCTATTCACCAAGCGCAGCAGCCACGAGTTAAGACGATAGTTTGCATCATGCATCACAGTCATTCTTTATTACGACACTGAGTGAAATACGTACGACTGTAGCCAATCTCAAAATCGCCAGCCGAGCACTCGATAATGTTCACCCGTCTTGTATCAAAAGAATTCTCGATTTTAGTTCACATACTTTTGCTTACATCATCAACCTTTGTTCCCAAATGCCGCATTTCCTCGCCAACTGAAGCAAAGTAAAATAACTCCTGAAATTTAAGAAAGAAAATAATGCAATTATTAGTAATTATCGAACAATTTCGATTCTCCCATTCCTAAGCAAAGTGTGCGAAAAGCTAATCGAACAGCTGCTTTCGAACTATCTCCAGAAACTTCATCTCTTGACACCAAGATAATTCGGGTTCCGCCGTGGTTTGCCCACTAATCTTCTCTAATAGTATTAACAGGTAAATTAAAAACCGAAAGGCCTTTGTCTGTATTAAACACGATATACTTTTTTGTAAACTGACATCATTAGGCATAAATGGTCCCGCACTACAACTACTCCGCAATAACCCACATAGTCGTACGCAAACAGTAAACATATCATGGGTTCTCTCTGACATAAAAACTCTAGACAAAGGTGCCACATAGCACCATTACAGCAAATTCAAAACCGGGTACTACGTATAATCACATGTAGTCATTTTGAAGCTCCCGTTGCCACCCTTTTTCATGATCTTAAACTTCTTCCGATTACTGACACCATAGCATTTATCGTTGCCACAATTGCCTTTAGCCTTTTCAATGAACCCGACCTTCTCTATATTATTGGAAGAACTAAACTAGAAAACACTAACCAAACTTGTTTTCCATTGCAAAATAATTTTTTACTTGCAAAGGTATGCATGAACTAGGGAAAACCGACATTCACTCTTACTTAAATCAAAATATAGAACCAGCCACCTTATACAGTTAAAACACAAGCACGTCCATTAACGCTTACACGTTCCCTTCGATCACTTTTGACAAGCCATTACATAGACTTTTGACGTACACTTCCACATTTCGTCTAGTGTAGCCTTTTTTTATATTTTACATACCTACTCATTGCATTTATAGAACTGCTATGTACGTATATGGATCGAATGCACTCAATATTGTAAAATTTAATGGATGCTTTATTTTGTTTAAATGTTGCTGTGTTAGTTGTTTCAATGATGTAGGTTTTATTTGTTCAATAGGTTCCTTATTTATTTCTAAATTATGCAATCTTAATCATACACTATTTACGCTTAGTCTCGTTATTTTCTTGTATAAGATAGGTAATAAAAATTACGTATCATTTCTTTTAGCAGCTGCAATTCAGCCATATCTGTGTATGCTATCAGTAACCAGGGGTCCCACTACAGTTTATTACTCTGGGGTCCCTTTCTGTATTGACTATGTTCCAGTGACGTATGATTCTGTAACAACAATAAAGTTCTATTTGAACCCTGGGGATTGGAGCAAATGCCTCAGCACAGCATTGTAAACAAAAAAACACATTACAACCCCAACCGCCTACTCCAACATTCTGGGCATCTGCGGGCTCGATTAGGCCGCCGCACGGTGACGTTTTTCTTTATCCATTCGAAACAACGAAACACGAGGTTGTACGGCGCCGCTTGATGAGGACTGCTATCCATTCTAGCCGCTGCTTTGTCCTGCCGGTCCGGAGACATGCAGCTGGAGCGTGTGGTCTGCGCGTTCAGTAGTTGAAATCAACAACTGAATCGAAAAAAAGGAGACTAATGTAGTCCGCAGTTCCGCTTTGAAAACCTGATTTAGGTAACACCTGGTGGCATTCGCTTTGAATACAGGTACCGCATCGAATTAGTTTTCGCAGGGCAGTGCCTGCTTGAGACACCACGAGAGGACTTGGCGAAGAGGGTTGCCGCAAGGACAAGCCAAGTGATACAAGTTTCAGCATTTTTCGTTGGTACGGCTCTCTTCACGGTTCAAAACTTCGTCCAACTAAAAGTGTTCTTTTTGCATGTAAAGTTTGGTTATTTTGGGGGAGATGAGTTTCGGTAATTTTTGTTTAAACCTGCTTCAGCCGCCTAATTATTCTATGGGAGATTAAGTGAAAAAGCCTAGGAAAAAAAAACACGCAGGAGGAGTTCGCAAAATTAGCAATATTTTAGACACTGGACATGGGAACGCCATTATTTACCAAATTTGCACTCAAACAGAGCATTGCAAGAAACGGAGTAATACCTGTTAGATATTATATTTGGACGATATTTTCAGCGAAGCAAGCAGCCATGCGGCAAGTTGTTTTGACTCTATCTCGCTTATAGCAAAAAATATATCTTGATAAATCGCCTTCTAGTTACTTGTTATATAGTACTGAAATTTCGAGTGCGTGGGCCTAGATTTCTTCATTGGATGTTAATATTTCACCTACGCTGTTTTTCAGCCCGTGATGGCTGGCATTTAAAAAATAACGCTTGTTGAATGATTAAGGAATTGATGGACAGATTGATGCGTTGATGTATTTGATGTCTCATTTATGCATTGGTGTATTGATTGTTGTTTTCATTGATTGTAGGTTTTAACGTGTCGAGGTTATACGTTGGCTGTGAAGCACGCCGTAGTGAACGTCTCCAGATTAATTTGGTCGCATTGGTATCTTCAATGTGCGCCAAAATTTCGGCACACGGGCGTATACCATTTAGCCTCCATCTGAAAAGCTGCCACCGTTGCCGGGAATTAATCCGCGTCCTTGGGCACAGCAGCACAACTCCTTAGCGGCTGAGTGTCCATGGGGGGTCACAGTGCCTTGCTCAGCCTTTTGCAGCTTTGTTAGGTTTTTAAAAATGAATCCGAAAATTGCTTTGTAGTATTTCTTCAGGAACATCTGTACGAAAAAAAAGTAGGTCAATCGCGGTATGATGATTAAGCCCTCACTGATAATTTCGTAAAAACACTAACCTATCCCACCTCCAAATTAGGGCTTTCTAAGGTTGACTAGAAATAACCCCGTAAAGCAGTTTTCTGGCACCTGAATTGGTTGCCGATAGCAGCAGAAACCAGCTCGATATCTGAACGGCGTGCGATATAATGACGAGAAAAACATTTTCGCCCCTCTCATTCTCCAAGGGGTGTGATTTTTAAATATCTAGCAATGCTGAGGACGTGCACCATGATTGGAACGTTCTCCCAACAGTTCAAGCGTCTAGGACCACAGGTTCGGCCCGGCGTTGGCATTTTCTTGTAGAGGTGTATTTGTAACGTAACTCAGGTTCGGTCATCTATACCTACATTGCGAAGTGCCCAACTTACTGACTGGCTAACCGAGTGACTCACTCACTCACCCGCTCACTGAGTGCCTCATCAACTCCCAGCCAAAACTGCTAGAACTAGGGGACCACTAAAGGGGGATTTTCCAAAATGGATCCCTTAACGAACAAAGAGAAGGAAATTTTTCTTTTGCACACCCTTCATTATCTTGCTAAGCCGGTCACATATCCAAGTGCTTTTCGGTGATATGTATTGCCTTTACCTATATCTAAAAAATAATTTTAGGGCGTCGCCCCAACCAACACGATTTGAGAGTTTCCGCATTTCTTTTTAAAATGGGTGGTCTTAGAGATTATAAATAAATTATTTAAATTGAATTTGCTAATACATGTGACTCATACAAATGCACGAAACGATTATTAAGGTTTTTGTGCCGCCGAAGCAGCTGGAAGGGTGAAATTGATTTTTTTTATATTTGCACATAGGAAGGGCCGGAAAGGCTTTACATTCCACGTGAACTCTAAGCCAAACTGCTAATTGTAGAAACTTCAAATTTGGGATGGACATTCGTGTTAGTCTAGGAGGTCAATGTTCGTGAATTTTCAGAAATTACTTCATTGAGTGAGGGAGAAGCCCTAAAACATTATACCACAACTTCTTTGTTTTTATCGCAAACCTGTTGATATATTCAATTAGTTGTTGTATATACGTAGCCAATACAAATGTGTAAAATCTCTTTTAGAAGAACAGCCATATAATTGCGACGTTCGCCATTTTTATTAAATTAACTGTGTTAATGTTTTTTTTCAAAAACTCTAAAGGCCTTTGATATACTCATTCTGTTTTTGCCTACAGAAGCTGCCCATAGAGTTCCCTCAAACAAATTTTAGGATTTCGCGCTATAAAGCCTATAAACAGGCAAGTGGGGTTCTTTAATTCACACCCCTTTATAAGTAAGATTCTGTTCAATTTACCCGCGTAGCAAAGTGGTCGCTATATGTTGGGAATTTCAGCAAACGCACGACTCTCATAGGAGACAATGATATTTATTATATTATAAAACTGCGACTGATGGGTATTTTTTACACGTACCACGTTACTTCCCATGATTAAGTAGTTCACCCTTTCCTGCAATTAGTATCGTGGCCCACCGGGGAAACGCCAGGTGCTGCGGCTAGTAAGATTATAAAGTCAGCCGGATAATATTAAGGTTGATTTTTTCATGGAAAGGAGAAGGAAGTCTCACCCATCAGAAGATTTGTAAGCTTCGGACATACGTAATTCGGCGTCGGTACTGCTAAGCTATTTCCTTGGGCTTTACATCCGTGCGCTGTAAATTGTTTGGCCAAATCTTTGCGAGAAAACCTGAGAGCTCAGCTCTCCACAGTGAAAGGTTTAATTGCATAAGACACATTCATATTTTCTAAATTAAGAAATCGTTCAGTAGGCTATACCATATGCGTAGATTATGTGGCTGCCAAGAAGGGCAACCAATAAAGTATACCGCAAGAAACATATTGGTCAATCAAAAAAGAATTCTTGTAATTTCTGATCGAGACTAAAAAGTCGTGAACTCTAATGGTAACGTACATCTCCTTCACGAGCAATACCAGGGCCAGCGGTTGGGATAGCTTTGCAGCGAGCTATCGAGCCAGCTGCTATCTTGTGAGCCTAGGCCGAAGCAGTAAACAGGCCGATAAACCAGCGACCTACCACCAGAACCAGAACAAGGCAAATGGGCGCTCCAATCACCTACCACCCTCAGCTTAGCCCTAGCTCCTCCGTATCCCGCCCGTTACAGGCGATGAGCGAATATAACCATTTCCCTTTCTTCATTGCAGTTCCCTATAGCATACACAATTTTCAATGAATCAGAGCCATCAGAAGAGGTATTTCTTGCAAATAGTTCAAGGTGCGTAACATTGCTACTCAGCATTGCAGGTCGCCTCTTCGAGTCAAACATAATATTGGAATTCCTTTCGTACATCGAAGAATAAAGTAAACTGCCCAATAACATGCGAGTAAAAAAATTATCTAACCGCGTAAAGAAATCCTAACTGCAGCGTGAGCCTGCAGTTCACTAACGCGCTTTTTGAGTGTTTTATATTTCTTCGGCGTTATTATCTCCTTGTTTTTTTACCGGTTCTTTAAAACCCCGCAGTGAATCTAACTCCTTCTCAATTTCGCTTTCCTTCTAGTAAACGCTACCGGAATCTTGCGGCTCAAACCGGCTACGAAAAAATAAGTACCAGGCCGCTTCAAAACCAGAAAATGGCTGACGACATCTTCACTGATATCCAGGGGCTGCACGTGGGAAAGCATTTTCCCGAAGAAGCTATCCGGTCCGTCCTTGACTACGTGCCGCAACCCGGAGACCTGTTCATCGTTACCTACCCAAAGTGTGGTACGACATGGATGCAGCAAATTGTATACAACATCCTGATGAACGGAAACTTACCCGACGACGAGCTGGACGTCGTGTTGCGCTTGCCTTTCCTGGAGGTCCAGGGAGCCGACGCCGCGAGGTACGGTCCCAAGCCTGGAGCCTACAAGACGCACCTTCCCTTTGACAAGCACCCATACTCGCCTGAGGCCAAGTACATCTACGTAGCCAGAAACCCGTACGACTGCTGTGTGTCATTCTTCTACCACACCAAGAACTTCCCCGCGTATCGCTACGAAGACGGCACGTTCGACGACTTTTTCGACAAATTCATTGCCGGGAAGGTCGACTTCGGCGACTACTTGGACCACCTGTTGTCGTGGTACGCACACCGCAATGACGCCAACGTGCTGTTTGTTACCTTCGAAGACATGAAACGCGACCCGGGGGCGTGGGTTCTCCGTGTAGCCGAGTTTATGGGCGAAGACTACGTTTCACGCCTGCGCGAAGACAAAGGTCTCTTGGAAAAAATTGTCAGCGCTGTCTCGTTTACTCGCATGAAGGGTTCCCTAAACGCAAAGTTCAGGAAAGACGACCGCGAAGGAAAGGATGAGGCGGTTGTCTCACCGATGACTAACTCTCAATATACAATCGAGGCCCTTCACCCGGCTGTGCTGAAGGGCTTAAAGGCATTCGAAGCTTTCTTTGCTAAACCAATGACGGGGACTTCGCTCGCAAGGGGGAGGTAGGTGACTGGAAAAGACATTTCGACGAGAAGCACGTCGAGAAGATGAAGCAGTACATTGCTTCAAGGATGGCCGGGCCAATTATCACGAGCCTCTGGAGCGAGATCCCAGTCTAGCGAATGCCAGACAGAGGGCAAAATAATATCTATTGTGTAGGTGAAATATCCGACATTATTAGCACAAATTACACAATTTAAAACTTCGTTGAATAAATGTGTGAGGGACAAGTGTTTCTATAGCATGTGTCCCTTACTCCATAGGTTTCTTCCTATTAGTAATTGTGGTAAGAGAGTCGTTATTAAATGGTTGTTCTGCTGCATAATTTTAGCACACTAATAAACTGATTAGAGAAGAATTTTGCCTAATTTCTAATTACTGAACTTGTATTCGTGCGGCATAGCTCATGGCTTTTTATAAAAGATAACAAAATGCTGCTCCGGAAGCAAATGGCGAAAGATAATACGTCAATATCATAAAAACATGTACACCCACGATCAAAAGTTTATGGACCATGAAAGCAGCATTTTTTGGTTATTTCTCTGCCGTGTGGCATCTAGGGGGTCTAGGTGCCGTATTTTTCATTAGTTCAGTAGCTATAGGACATCTCATATGTGCACGGCAGTTTGTCGGGCTACTACCAGAAGAGAAATAATCAAAAATTATCATTTTGCTGGCCCATAAACTTTGATCGCGGCTGTACATCTTTTACGAGTACCGCGTGTTCTGTTCGCAATAGTATTGGTACGTCCTGATAGATGGAGGCTAATGAAAGGCCTAGGGAACGCTTATTGGGCGGAGGGAAAGACTGAAGAGCCAGCTAGAGGGGGTGTTTCGAAAGCAGCTCCCGGAGATGGCGAAACACGCACACGCAAAACGCATGTGCTTTAAGGCCTTCTTCAGTTGCATATAGCACGTGTAGCATGAAGTGGGCATTCCCAACGTCAGGTGCACGCCCAAGAAGATGAAAGTCTAGTTATCCACGTGACAATATTCTATCTCAGGCTCGCGGACGTAAAAATACCCAAGACCTAGACCTTGCCACAACAGTACTGTGCTCGTGCAAAGAGACTGAACCTGCTGGGCTGCATAGCCAGGCGGAAATTTGTAGGCAGAGTTCATTGTAATCGAAAAGCTAAAAGCAATCGTTTTTAACGGATCCATGCAACACGCGTTGTGTTGTGCGATAAACCTGCGAGATGTTTAGATTACACGGCGAGAAATACCTGAGAGAAATATTACATGTGTACGTCAAGCAGAAAGACTGCGAATAGCTGTCAAAGACGCGGAAAAATCCAAACGCGTTCTATTCAATTTCTCCCATTAAACACCACAGTAATCACGTCAATAATTGGCGTATTCATGAAAGGTTGATAAGAATGGGGTGCAGTGCCTTCGGCAGACATTCTCAGATAACGAATGGCCACCTACCATTGTTCTTAAGAACAAAGTGTGTGACAGCTGCGTCGTACCGGTACTCACCTACGGGGCGGAAACTTGGAGGCTCACTAAGAGGGTTCAACTTAAATTGAGGACGACTCAGCGGGCAATGGAGCGGGAGATGATAGGTGTTACATTAAGGGACAAGAAGAGAGCGGAGTTGCTCAGGCAACAAACGCGTCTTAAGGCATGGTGAAAACAGCGCATCCAAGACGAAGATAGAGAAGGGCAAACACAAACACGGCACTGTGTTCTCTGCCTTCGTCTTGGATGAGCGGTTTTCCCCATGAACGTTCACCAACTTGCCCAGTTTGCCGCACTTGTAAATGTTAAGGACATATTAGTAGAAAATAAGAAGAAGAAATGGACGTGGGCAGGCCATGTAATGTAAATGCAAGATAACCATCTGTCATTAAGGATAACAGAGTGGATCCCTAGAGAAGGCAAGCGTGGCAGGCGGCGGCAGAAAGTTAGCTGTGCAGATGAGATCAATAAGTTTGCGGTGATAAAGTCGCGCCACTTAGCACAGGACCGGGCTAATTAGAGATTCATGGGAGAGGCCTTTGCCCTGCAGTGGGCGTAGATAGGCTGGTGATGATGTATCACATCATTACAGCGGTGCCTGTCTTATTGGCGGTTGCTGGTCAACTTCGCGGTTTATTTCTTGCATTTCCAATGATGATCCAATGTCTTTGGCGTGTTGCACTAACCTTTTCTATGCCTGAACTTGTACGAGCAGAGTAAGCGTTTGTTTTGTGTTTTGACTGGCCGCGGATTTTGACTGACGCACTCAATACTTTCCTTTCAACCAGACAACTCGACACCAAACCCTTACTGCTTGAGAAACGTCCTACCAGCCTGAGCACTCGCTTCCGAGCAGGCATCAATGCTACCTTTTTTTGCTACGCAGGACCGGAAATAGACCACGCCGCGGTGCTTAGAAAAGGAGAAACCTCCACGGCCTGCGATATATCGAAGGCCGCTGTAGAGGACGCCACGAGGCGCCACTTCTTTGGGAGAGGGCACGCAGCCTTCGTCGCGTAGTCAGCGGTCGAGTTGAGAGGGAGCGATTATGCGCGATTTTTTCATGCGAGGAAGCTTCGGTGGTAATGCCAAATTTTCGGGATTTTGGGGGGACGAGATTGCTGGGACAATATACTGTACCCACAAATACATTCCGAGTACTCCATGGTAAGTGCTGCAGGGTCCTATTAAAGCAACAAGCACGTCAAAGCAGCATGTCCGGGTTTCACCGTAGAGATGGATCCGGAGTATTACTTAAATTGAACCTACCGAAATGCGCATTCCAAATTTTCTAACACTGAAAGACCGTATCGGCTGACAAATTTAAAGAAATGAAAGAGCAATGCAATGCTTACTTGAGAATTTTACTGGAATTCTAGCATCTAGCGAGGCGAAAGCAATGGCAAAAGGGCCAGAAGGCGCTTGTACTGTAACGGACTAATTCGCGTCGCATTATGGCCGTCCCGTGCAGGAGTAGCCTGCTTGGTTTTTAAAAAAGGGGCTCGCCGCTTCCACTCACTGCTAAATGCTAATAGTAAGTCTGGCTGGTTAGTAAACGGACGCGACACTGCCGTCCAGAGGAGGACAGCGATATGCGAGCAGTCAGTCTTAAATTTTACCAAACCGGCCAAACCGCTTACGCTGAGTGAGTAGTTAGGCATTCTACAGTGATTCGGGCTACTCATCAAGCCAAACTGATACTGATTAGCCGGTAAGAATCGACCGACTGCTCCCGCTTCTCTCATACAAGATGACAGCCAGAATGCGACGCTAATTATACCGCTACTCGTGGAACTTTCGTCTGAACCAAATTCGCAAGTTATCTACACTGACATTTTCACAGTGATCAGCATTGGTGGAGCTGTTACACCATGTTAACTGTAGAAATGCCGGCCCATAAAAAAACCAAATCACCACCAAAAGATTGCTTGTTCCACCGCATACTATATCCACCGCGATCCATTACATACCTCTAATATTTTATACTACCTGGGCGGTCATGTTTCTGTACCCCGACGGCAAATTTCGCAGACCCACCTGTAAGAAAGCTTCGAGCACAATTGCGTCGGCCCGGTATCGGCTGTTTCATACTTTTGTTGAGCCGTTGGACAACGCGATTCTAAGGCTGTTGCGCGGATAAATATAAACGACGAACTGTTAAAAGTAAGCAACGTAAACAACACAACAAAATTTGTGAATGCGAAGCAACGTCGGCGTGTTTTGCAGCGTTTCATAATAGCGAATCTCACGGCATTAATTCAGCGTGTTTAAGATTCTGTAGTGATACAAAAACCGCTCATGTTTGTTCCCACATTAGCGAATTTCTCCTGTGCTCCTGAGGGGTAAGGGTTTGGCCTGCTGGTCCTTTTTTTTCTGCCGCCAAGGCTGGCCGGCATGCATCATATTTACAATCAGTAGCATTTCTTTACAACCCGTAGGAGCATGATAAGGATGAACTTCATTAAAGGTCGGAGCAGTTTTGACTGTTTTCTTTTTACACAATGCAAAGAAGAGATTGATAAAGACAGAAAAATACAACAGGACAAAAAAACTTTGTACCCTTTCTGCTTCAATCATCGAAGTCCAAGTCTAGTAGGAATATTGTTTTATTTTCGTGAAGTAGTAAAAGTGCTTCCAGTCTTCGAAATATGCATTTGGCTATCACGTACAGTATACATTTACCTAAATGGTTTACACTTATGCGGACGCCAAGCTATCTGATCAGCCGTTATGAATCTCTCTGCGCAGGCCCCGTGGTAAGATAAAATTTTTTTCGTCTATTTCCTCTGCGTTCTTTAGGAACAAGGTTTTGGTCAGAATTACCCTTCTGCCATAGTATAGAAAGGCTACACAACCCAGGCTAGGTTGACTTACCTGTTATTGTTTTCCTTGCTGGAGTACTGAAAAAATTTTGGAACGAAGTGGAGTAGCAGGTTAAGCTTTGTCTCAACGCCGTAGTTGTGAGTGACGACAGTGGATGCATTTGGCCTATAGAGGTTCTAGTTGTGGCTGCAGTTAGTGGACTAGTTTCGAGACATCATAGTTTCAGTAGAAATGTCTTGAAAAGGGTGGTTATGCGTCTCGTATATCTTACAACTGTTTCCTTTTTTTTTGCTCTCGTAAGACATCTGCAGCAATTTGTAGAATTCAAGTGCACAATTGTATAGTATGGTCTTGAGCTCCTAATGTTTATGTATTCCCAAAACTATTTTGTCATCGTCATCATCAGCCTCTCCACGCCCACTGCAGGGTAACTGAATCTCTCATGGATCTCCTGTTATCCCGGTCCTGGGCTAACTACGACCACTGTATTGCCGCACACTTTTTGATCCCATTTAACTTCTTGATCTCATCTATTTTGTACTTTTAGGTGTGAAGCATCTCATGGTCGGGGCTATGTCCCTCCCTTGGTGTTGTTGCGCCGTCCACATCTCCACTGAGTATGCTCGGCTTGCTGAACGCCCCGTGATGTCTTACCCTTTAATGGCTCCTGGAGCGACAGTATTGCCGGTGTCTTCCTGGACCGGGACGAGACGATCTCGTTCCCCTTATAGGGCTCCTGGAGCGATAGTGTTGCCGGTGTCTTCCTGGGCCGGCACGAGACGAGCACGCTTCACGCGTGTTCAATGTTTCATCGTCGTCGGCAGCGGCATGCGTCGGCGAGTATCGGCGGGCCGTGATTGCAAGCAGCCCACAACCATCCGGGCAACGTGCATCGACCTCATCTTCAGCAAACTTTAGGGTTCATCCACTACGACAGCCCTTGACTTTACATTTCACATGCCATAAGGCGGTTTTATTCAAAGCGGAACGCTAACCACAGCTCGACGTCACCTACGAGGAACATGACAATGATAATGGTTAAATACTAACTGATACCACGTACAACGTCTCTCTCTCTCTCTTTAATGCCTCTCCACTCTAACACCCCCTACCCCCCTCCAATAAAATTACACCATCTTCCCGTAAGGGAACCCTGAGTAGTATGCGAAGCAGCCATGGGGTCAACGCAATTTCTCATTTCGTAGTCCCGGTAAGTGAAAAGTGTGGTAGTTAACATGGAAACCAAACGGTAAATATAATGGTAGCTACGTACCTCAACCTCATGGAAACGACGAACTGGAAACAAACGGGCACTTGAATCGACCCCATGGCTGCTTCGCATACTACTCTGGGTTCCCCCACGGGAAGATGGTGTAATGTTTTTCGTACATCTATTTCGACCAATTTCGTATTTAGTTGTTATACACCTAGAGTTGCACTTGCAAAAATAAATAATCCACAGGAAGAAACGGCTAGATAATAAATACAGAACGGCCATAGAACCCGTTCATACCTATGTCGAAAGGTCACGTCAGTACAATTGCTTGAGCCATTAACTGATACCACGTATAATATTGGAAAGATATGAAGCGAAGCCTTATATAATTTAATACGGCGTTTGGGCAGAGCAGATAATCCCCCCTCTCTTAAAAACACATGTGATATACTTTCAAATATTTTTGTTTCATAAACACTTCTAAGATCATTAAGTGCTATGACCATTGTTGCCGGAATGTTTTAATTGCCATCGTCGTGCTTCCTGCAATTAAAGTCTTGTACTTTTATATTAGGACGCGATAAAACAGTGTTTCCCAAATAACAGCTTAATTCGTGGCGCTACAAACGCAAGTGGCTACGCTGCACATAGGTGGCTTGACTTATGGTTAATGAATTTTCGGGATCCCACAAGTGTAGAACACATTAACCTTCGGTGCGCCGCAGTTTTTTTTTTTCGTCTGGAAAAAAGATTTGATGGGCACATGTACCGATTGAGAAAAGACTTGTGCCGGGCGAAGTTTTTTGTTTCTCCAAACAACCTGAAACCTGTAGAACAATACGCGTGCCATTTTACTCGTTTAGCCGGCATGAATAACCTATTGGCATGCCAACAGGCTCTTCCTGAATTATATCTCGTGTTTTAGTCGTCATTACCCAACAATTACTCGAGACCGGTGTAATACCCGATGACTGGAAAGCCACACACATCAATCTCGTATTTAATTTTGGCGAGCGTCATATTGTAGACCAATTTCCTTATCAAACGTACCATGCAAAATTCTAGCGCAAATCATATCATAAGCTTTTATGACGTATCTTAAAAGCTCAACTTTTTTTTAATGTTTTTCAGCATCGATTTATTTGAGTACGTTCGTGCGCAACCCAGTTATTTGAGCTTGTAACCGACCTATATCAGCTAGTTCATGAGTTATAGAAAATTGATGTCATATTTATTGGCTTTACAAAAGCATTTGATAAAGTACCTTCTACACACTGAATGATAAAACTTGCCCTGCTTGCCATAAACAGCGGTCTCATCACTCGATTGCAAGATTTATAACAAAGCGCTATTATTACGCTTTAGTAAATAACCACAATTCCCCTTTAACAGAAGTCAAATAAGGAGTTCTACAAGGTTCTGTACAGGGACCAATTTAATTATTGGTTTAAAATATTAACGTAAGCAATCACTTACGTTTTATTGTTCGGTTATTCAATAATGTTTGCATAGTTTAAAGCCAAATTAAGAGCCATGAAGGCACTAATGGGTTACAGAGACACCTGAACAATACTTTTAGATCCTGTGATCAGTGGCAAATGCAAACAAATGCTTCTAAAACGATATCAGGAATATTTACTAGGTCCACTAATATGCACCGTAATAAGTATTCTATTAATACCACGGGGATCAAACACGTTTCTACGCTAAAATATCTGGGTGTCTAATTGTTGTCCAAAATTGTGTGAAAGGAACATATTGATGCTACAATTTCAAAGGGAAGTAAAGCACTCGGGTTCATCATACGCAATTTGCATTTTGCCAGTCTGTAAACTAAATTTTCAGCTTATACTACATTAATTCGAGCTTAAAGTGATTACACGTCTATTATTTGGAACCCGAACCATAGGTAATTGACAAACAAACTAGAGGCCTTGCAAAATAAAGCGGCACGTTTAATCACTCACAACTATCTACGCACATCCCGCACATCACTTGTATGGAAGATTGCGTACAGCTGCCTTTCCTCGAAAAACAAAGGGGACTGTCATTACTTTCTCACTTTTACCGGCTCTATCACACTCCACCGTCACTTGCTGCATCGCATATTAAACGTGCCCAACGCATTTTCCATGTCTAAGTCACCCTTTCAATCTCCTCCCCTTATTCGCCCGTACTAATATCCTTCGTCTATCTCCCCTGCTTTTGGCCATCTTTCATAGGAATCGATTACTAGAAGACATTGCTCCAACTCACATTCACGATTTGTTTGTAAGCTAATTGAAGGGTTCTTTGTGTATCAAAAGCTGAAATTATCAGTGTCATAAACCATGTACTATGCCCGGTTGTTTTGTATTTGTATTTCTATTTACGTTTTTCTGTTTTTCAACCTATTCCTCTTAGACGCCGGCTATTGAATGTGTTCGTTCTTTATTTGCGCTTTATCCAACACATTGTTACCCCCCCCCCGTATGTAATGCCTTCCCGGGTCTTTAGGTCATCTGAATTAATAAAAAACCTTTCTCGCCACACATGTGAACTAACCCATCCGGCAGCAGCCTATCGCCGCCCCATGCGTTCAACAAAATGGGTCGCTTTTAAAGCTGCGCAGTGCAGACCACAAGACTACGAATTAAACATTGTACAAAGCGTTGCAAAGTGTCAAAGCCGTAGTGTCAGTTTTTTTCTGGGAGTTTGTTTTTGCAGGGGGTACAAACGCGGTGCCCAAAGGCTTTGCATCAGCGCATAAGTGTAACCTAAGCCGTTGAAGCCATTAGGAAAATGACCCCGAGTTAGCTGTACTGCTGGGACCTATGATTCTGCTTTGGTCGACGCCGAACTTACTCAACAACAAAATATCACACATGTCCCTAAGCTCCGACAGCACGAAGGGAATGGAGACCTTGGAGTCTGCCGACTGGACAGCGTTTCTTGCGATAGGGGCGATAAGTGGAAAGCTCTGCTGTACAGATGCCGATAAGGAGGACGCCTGACGAAAACAACACTCGGTTGTTGCGAAAATGTCTACACCCCCCATAGGCTCAGCCAGAAAGTCAAGATTGCGCAGCTTTCCTTAAGCAACGGTTGCGATAACATTGATAAACATGGCATCCGCTCACGCGTAATCTAGTCGTTCTGACGAAACGTAGCAAGCAGCAGCCGTAGGAAAAAATTACACGGGCATCGCCCTAAAATGTGCACTGACCAGTGTGGTGCGTAACGTAGTTTCAACGCTTGGCGTTGCCCATTCCCTGCGCTACAAATGACCGTAGGAACGAATGCACTAATGACAAAATTGTAATCAAGCTGGTACTGAAGCGCAAGGGCAACGCCCCATGTGCTAGTTAAGCTTCTGCAAAATCAGTCAATTGTTATTTTGTTACTCTTGTGCTCGTGTTATTGCTTCGAGAACATGGCTTACCAATTTACTGCTTATTACTGCACCAATAAAGAGGCGAAAATGCGTGGGGTCTAACCTGATTTGATTTAAGGTTTGGAAAAGCTAAGGCCGAGATCGAATTCCCTAGGCCACATTCAGGACAATATACACGACCAACCCGCAAGGATATGTAAAAGCGCTTCTTTATTTCGTTCTCTGCGGTCTATGGGTCTAGAAAGCGCATCAGAAAAGTCAACACTCGTTCACCGCAGTCCCAGAACAGCTGAACAAAGAAAGCGGAGCACCTCCGATCCGGAAATGAACATAGCAAGCAAACCAGTCAAAAATGTTTCCAGTCTGCGTATTTTGAGTCTACCGATTCCCCCAAACGGATCAGACATCCACACCATAGCCCCACTACAAAGCACGCGTTGTGAATTGATCCAATTAATACTCCGCGTATCGCATTGACGCTTTGGAAATGGATCGTCAAACCCCTTGCTTATGGCGAAGGCACTACGGTTCAGCCGGATCGCCTACGGTACACCGTACTTCGCTCTCAAAAACAACAACAGGGCAAGATTAAATATGCTCTTCCGCCAACCAACAATACTTTCTTAGGAATTCCCTCCCCTATGTCGACAAAGAAATTACTTCAACTCGGACTATAAAATATTTAGGATGAGGTAGAAGAAGCATATCGCACCTTGCAAATTGAAGAGCTCAAGCTAAAGCCCACACGAAGAGCCGCCCTCAGAAGTGGGGTTCATGCAACGCCGCTAAACGTACCACCACTAGATGAGGATACCCCCAGCACTTCGACCGATCATCAGAGTACCACCGCTAGCATGGTACATGCCCGCAGCTTACAGTCGAACTACCCTCATCACATGCAGTGGGTGGCCTGCCTAAAGTGTCTGGACCCTGGGACCAAGCGCACACTGGGAAAGAGGTCGTTAACTACCAGCAGAGGACAGGGCCCCCCGAACTTGGGACGCCCCCCACCAGGCGAGTGCCGTAGCAGCAGCCCCAACGCTCTTCAAATATTCATTTATTCACCCTGCTCCTCTGAGTGACAGAATTGAAGCCCGTCTTTTTTGTTTGGCCTGGAAATGAGAAAAGGCGGAGCTGAATACTCATCAATAAGATTTGACTGAAATTTCCATCTCCCTCATCGCAGGTAAACTCTAATGACCAACATCCAGTTATAGCAGGAAATAATGTTTCTATTAGGGCTGAAGCCAGGGGGTTGCAGTAGTTGTGTTCAGAAAGACGAACGCCCCCTACTTTTGGGTAAATCCTAAAAACCACTTTCGTCGATTTTCTTTCAGCCTTAAAAAGCACAAAATACAGACATGGTTAACACCAGGCTGGGATTAATTCCTTGAGCTATAGTACCCACTTCTAAAACACAAATGTTAAGACACACAAAAAGAAATAATCCAGCAGCCTTTACTACTTCACGAACCTCGTACGCGAACAATGCGTACTGCCACGAACTCAAAAGGCGTAATCCCAGTGCTCCACTATAACATCAGATCACTAATTAAAATATTAATTCCCCTTACTCATACCACTTGAGCATACCCTCAAATAAGTGGCGGGAGCTTCAATAGACACCTCACCCGACGACGAATAATTGATTACCCATCTTAATGTCATGCTTGTCTGGGTCCCTCGATGCTCCCACTGGTGGTGTAGATAATTATTGACAGAATATTTTACTTATAATGTACCCAAATCTCAATTGCCAATTTGCGGATGAACACGACATATTTCTTCATAAATGAGAAGGAAACTGGTGTTCTTTATCGCTCACCAAGTTCTTCAATCGCTTCTTTGCTTGAGGCACTACATCCCTGTCTCCACTGCGCGTTTACGAAAACCTTTTTCGTCGTAACATTGGACGATGTCAAAATTAACACACTGAAAGGTGATACAAACTCCCACTGGAAAAACGTACTCTTCAATAATTGCCATGTTCACTGCCTCTCCAACTTGACTGCAGGGCATAGGCTTCTACAATCGACTCCCAACCATTGCTCTACACTGCTGCATGAGGCGAATGTTTCCACCCAGAATTCCTATTTATTACATCTACGGAGCTACAGATGTCCCCATGCTTCTAGTCCAGTACCTCTCTAGCCGCTTTGCTACACGGTTGGTCCACAGGTTGCAATTTCGTTGCATGGCATGCCATGCCAAACTGTGCATGTTTTCTCCTTATTTCAGCTTAGATGTCCTCACCCCGAGTTTGTTCTTTCATTCAACATGCTGTCGGCCTGTCCCCAAGTGTTACTGCGTTCTAAGCCGCCCTGCACGGACCTAAAGTTTTTTATGGCTGTCACCCCTGTCAGTTTTTTATGGCTAAGTCACCCCGTTTCTGCCGCTGAAGTCATCAACGGCAGTAATCATTGATTATATGTCTTCTTTTATGGGGACCGAAGTTACCTCGCGTCCACTATATGAGGTAGCCTGCCGAGTGCACCTCTGCGCATACCAATTCTGCGCTGGGTATCTTTCTCGTGCTGAGTAGCCACCCTGAAAACCAGTCAAAGGCAACTAAATTCATCCATTTCTTCAATCATTGCATCACCTCAGCTCTAGAGGATGCTTGCAACTACCGTTGGCTACAAACATACCCCCAAGCTATTGAAGGCGCATTTAATTTATTTGTATTTATTTTGAATAATACGAAGAATCTTTTAATTTCAGGTCATTAAGATTATGCAGGTACTCTCTAAACACATGTAACAAGATAATGTGTATAGGTAAAAAGAATTGCCCAAATATTTTCAGTTTAACCGAGAAGCCGAGTTCTACCAGCCAAGCTTCATGAATACCCCTTCTAAACATACCGCAAATAATACTTGCGACGTATTGTCTTCCTGCTTCATACTCGTTCCATGCAGGAACTTGTCACTATTCGGGTGAAAGATTGTTTTTTAGCGTGCATTTAATCTATAGTTCACCCCCACCTATTCATGAAGGTCTCCTCTAGCACTTTTCTTTCAATGTGTCCTCGAGTAGACCTGTGTCTAGAAAATCCGATCTTCTTCTTGGGGAAAGGGAGAGCTTTTGAGTACCGAGCCGATTTTTATATTAGCTGCTGGGTGACATGGATGCTACAAATTGTTTAGTGCCGTCTTTCATATACACTATATTTCGTCGATTACTTAGAGTACGCGTTATTGCCTCTGCGATATTTGTTTCATTTAAAATTTTACGCAAACAATGAAAAATACGCTGATAGACCTGGAAGCTTTCCTTTCTTCGGAGACACCTTTCTTGCAAATCAAAATATTGTCATTCTTTCAGGCAACAGGTACATTTCAAAGTAATTTCGCATGTCTTTTCTCGCGCGTAAGTCCTCCTTTCACAGGACGATTAATGGATATTCAGCAGTCTCCTCCCCTTTTTTCGACTTCATCCTTTAAGCTCTTTTGTCATCATCGTTAAGTGCTTGGTTCGAGAACCGAGCAACACAACAGGGAAAAAAGAAGGCGACGAAAAGAAACCTGCGCCCCCTCTTAAATTTATTGTGCCATGCTGAACCCCAATTTTTAATGTCTGACAGCTCGCCCAATCGGCTACCCTGCTACGATTACTGAGTTGCCAACGGGAAATCTCCAGCCACAGTGACAGTTTCTGTTCTGTCGCATGGCGTCATCTTAGCATCGGACAACTCAATACAAAACCGCGTCTCCAGATGTATCATATCATTCGTGTCGTGGTTCATGCTCGCATTTTGTATCTTAGGGAATGCATTCTATTTTTGGCCAAACACTATCTTCTTGTTAGCTCCGCTTAAGCTGCCTCTTTCTGTTAAAGTTTCCTCTATAGTCGCTCGGTTGTAGCCACAAAGTGTAATAACATTAATTTTGCTAATACATTTAACAGCTCTGCAAAATAAATTTATTCCACCCCTCCTGTATCATCATCACCGTACCGCGGAGAGCAGTCGCAGATACACACGGGCTCCTTCATTTCTATGCAGTTTGTGGGTTTATGCGTATTAACTACATGTCAAGTGGCATTACCAGAACCGCGAAGTTTAGCGGAACTCGTTCATACCAGGCGTTTACCGGTACGTGGACGCTGATAATAAGAATCGTTGCTGGAAGTGATGAGCGAGTGGCGAAGGTCGCTGGGCCCGGTCGGAAACATACCCCCAAGCTGCTGCGCGCTGCACAAGACGCACGGGTCTAGGTGTCGCCCGATCATGCACTAAGCGGTGGTCAGCGGAGAGGATGATGACCGGCAACGAAGAGCACGAGATGGAGCAAGAAACCCAGAAGATGGCAGTTCAAAATGCGGACACCAACACCCAGGTCGTCCATGAAGCGCATACTGGAGAAGAGGAGGAGATGCGAGAAGTCGCGGAGACCCTGATCCAAAGCAAGAATAACACCACCCATGTGAGCTATGATGCAGACAGCGGAAGAACAATATATCATTCATTGTGGATGAAGGAAGTTAACAGAAGGAGCGCTGCCAAGAATAAAAAAGAACAGGAGGGAATGACCTCTGCTGCTGCCCAGGGAGAAAAACTTCCAGAGGGGTAACAACAAGAAGGAGCAACCAACAATGAAGAGGAAACCCACGTGCCTTAAGTCACCGGCGCTGCTGGAGACGGACTACAAGATCGTGTATCGGCTACAAAACGGGTTACACTTAGCAAAATGGAGACTCGGACGCTGCTTTTCTATGTCGAAAGCAATGAACATGCCCCTACGAGACTTTGCGAACAAGATCACTCTCCAAGTACAGTGGACCCAGAACCTGCTTGTAGTCAGCATGACCCATGAGGAGCTGATCTACCAACTCACAGAAATCCGCCAACTACAGGTGGGCCCAAACGTTCACAATTTCACTTCATATCTCAAACCATTGGCAGACACAAGTGCGGGAGTAGCAGTAGGAGTCACCGACCAATGAAAACATTATGGAATACATTGCGGCAGAACATCACGAAATCGTATCAGCAAAACGCCTGGGAAATTCGACGTCAGCGGTAATACATTTCAAGGGACCGCACGAGCCCTTTTTTTTTAAAGTATTGGGGACAATAGCCCGTTGCCGCCCGTGCCGCAAATCCATTCAGTAATGCAAGGCTTGAGATGATATCGGCCTCAAACAGGGCGTATCTCCATCGCAAAAACGAGATGTATGCACCAAATGTGACAATAGAACAGCCGCAGCAGATCATACGTGCAACCCGAAATGTAAGCTATGCAATCTAACTCACGCGACGGCCAGTAAGGAGTGCAAGAGGCGTGTGAAACCGGCCCCACCACCATTGCACGTGAGACAGGCTTGGGCTCTACAGAAGAGGGACAATGCGCCGTGGTCGACACACTTGTCAGACTGCAGCTTTACCAGTTTAAAGAGCAGCATAAGCTCAGAGTCATTGCCTTTGAGCATTCTAGCAGCAACCACTAATGGCTCGCCTACCTGCTTAACCTCGGGGCGCAGATGGCGATCCCATTGAAAGTCGGGACCAGAAGTAACTCGAGGTCCACGTCGTGGTCGATTTTACGAAGGGACTGCACTAGAGGTGACGAGCACAACACTCACGAGCACAACACTCACGAGCACAACACTCACAACACTCACGAGCACAACTCTCACAACAACACTCACGGATAAACATTTGCCGCCTCTGTCCTCTGCTACATCTTGCACTTCAAATTATGTCAAAAGAGGGGAAAACACGCCTGACTGGGTAGCCCCTTTAGAAGAACTCCGACTTACCATGGAAGAGAACACGTGAACCAAAGAATTGATTAAGGAAAACGGTACGACGAGGAAATACTTAGAAGAGAAAATGAAAGATATTGAACAAATTAAAATAGAACAAGCCCGACAAGATAAAGAAATTGCAGAGATGAAACAATATCAGGCCCAAACGAAGCAATGCCTCGCCTAATTTCAACAAGCGGCTTAGAAACTTACCGAAATATCCAAGCGCAGATCCAGGGCATAAAACATTCTCTGAAGCAAACCCCACGAAACGCAACAGAAAATACAGGAAACTATGGCAGCAATAGTGACGAAGCTATGGGAGTTAGACATTCGAGTCACCGCTACCGAGGCGAGAGACAAAGTTCGCAAGTAGCCTAAGAACTACCTAATCAGAGAAGCAAGAATGGAAGAGATGCTTGAAAGTGATGAGTAACAACTCTCAGAAAAACAGAAACAAAGCAACACAAGAGCATACGCTCATAATTCGGCAATAAAATTGCAGGACCAATAAACAGACGCGACAAAATTTGTTGCGATTCAGCGAGAAAGAAAAACCGGACATTCTGGCCATGCAGGAAACCCAAACGAAAACCCTTAACTTCAGAGGTTACGATACGCACATTGCAGAAGGCAACACCCACACTGCCACCCTCACCTGGAAGAGCCTAACGACGCAGCAGCAACTAATCCAACACACGATCGAACACACGCTCGTGGAATTAATATCAGCGAAGAAAAATCTGCAGAGCCTCTTATACTCAACATATACAGTCCACCCGCCGACAACTTGGTCGACTTGGATGGATTCTTCCGTACGGTCCTCAAAGTGACTAAAGGGCATAGAATTGTTGTTGGGCGATTTTAACGCTCCTCACGTAGCGTGGGGATATGGTAGAATCCTAAAGAAAGGACAGCAAGTCCATAACTTTGCCCAGCAACACCACCTGACCCTGGAGTATAATGTCCAGTACCCGGCAAAAATCGGCCACAGTGCGTCTAGAGACACTACTCAAAGACGTGACATTTTCGAGGGGAATACCCTACATAGAGGTAACGAGGTTGGATAAAACGCTGGGAAGTGATAATTATATCATCCAACCAACCATTGACCACCACCATACCCGGGCACTTCCCAGCGTGGGGAAGGCACGAATCACTAATTGGAAAGCCTTCAGAGAAGACGAGGTGGTAGAAGAAGAAGACGATCACTTATTTTATGTCGAAGAATGGACCAGACGATTGGTGGAGAAGACCAACAAACACACAGAAGAAATTCAACTTACGACAGATAATCTTAACCCGGATCCCCACCTCTAACACCTTTGGGAAGCTCGACGAAGGCTTACCCGAAGTTGGAAGAAACAAAAATGCAACAAGAAATTGCAATGTCGCATCACCCTATTACCAAAAGAAGAAGCAGTGTACTCCAAGCAATTGGAAAAACAAAACAGGGATCAATTGTGTTATAAATCACAAGGAACCCTGAGAAATCGGGGAACATGGAACCTTGTGAGGTCGCTTATTCCACACAATTCGAAGTCGAAGTCCGCGACCAGAAAAACGTGAAACGGCTTATCCACAATTTCCCGGGCACAGAGAAAGACATCCTCGAAGCGGCAACGACGAAATTTTGGGGGGAAGCCCCGTGAACAGCCATAATCCACCCGGCCTACGGTGGAAGCCCAAACCCAGAACTTCATCAGTCGTTCACGAGGGCAGAACTTGATGCTGCACTGGCCAAGCTCACGAGAAAGACCTCCCCGGGAACAGACAGAATAACAAACAAGATGCTATGGAATACCAGCGAAAAGATTAAGGTTGATCTCTTGGGTAAAATAAACCTGATTTGGGACAGCGGCAGGCTTCGGGGCGTGTGGAAACACGCAGATGTCACCATGCTTCGAAACCCCAACAAATTCTTGAGCATATCCAACCTTAGGCCGATCTCTGACTTCGTGCGCGGGCAAACAAATGGAACTCAGGCTGCCATCTCACATCGAAGAACTAGCAGAAGGACGAAAAGGATATCCGGCCATAAAGTACGGGTTCTGCCTCTACTTGTCCACTCAGGACATCCTCTTACAAATGAAAGAAGAGGTCATCTACAATCTAAGCACCTCACAAACAAGCGCCATCTTCGCCTTGGACGTGAGAGGGGCTTTTGACAACGTGTCCCACGCGGCCATATTTGAACCCTGAGGAAAACCTATTGCGGAGAGAAAGCCTATAATTACACCAGGGACATCCTCTCGCATTGCACGGCAACGGTGGGACTCGGAAAATTACGGAGCGACAAATTCCACGTCACCGCAAAGGGCACCCCGCAGGGCACCGTCATCTTGCAATTGCTATTCAATATATCAATGATACGCCTACCTGACGACCTAAATGCCATCCCAGGTCTCAGGCATGCCATCTACGCCGACAACGTGACCTTTTGGACTACCAAATGTCCGGCAGGCATACTACAAGACACCCTGCAGGAAGCCGTTAACTGTACGGAAACCTATGTAAAAAGATGTTGGCTCTCTATTGCACCGTAAAAATCTGAAATTCTTATACTGAAGAAGCGAATAAGAGGTAGTCCTCCCGCCGAGACCTGAGACCGAGAAGTGAAGATGCATGGTGCTACCCTCCCAAAGGTCGATACACTACGAGTATTGGGTCTGACGTTTCAAAACGACGGAACAGGGGCTGCCATCCTACAGAAACTAAAAAACACTGACACCCAGTTAATCCATTTAGTCAGGCGAGTAACAGGCAAAAAACACGGGTTGAAAGAAGAGGACACAATCAGAATAGTACAGGCCCTGGTACTTAGCATAATCACCTACGGTACCCCTGACTTGGTGCTCAAAAGTTCTGAAATAAAACAGCTGGACATTTTAATTCGTCAAATCAACAAATTAGCACCGGAACTGCCAGCCAAGACCTCCACAGAGAAGCTTTTTCAGTTAGGAATCCACAACACAAGGCAAGATCTCACCGAGGCGCATAAAGCCACCCAAATGGAGCGACTCAAGCTTATTCCGACCAGCCGAGCTCTCTTCTGCCGCCTCGGTTACGAGCCAAGCGTGGGACCTCAAAACCAAAAACGACGCATGCCCCATGCCTTGAGGAAAAACTTCATGGTTGAAAACGCCCACGCAACATGCACCCGGTTTACCAAACGGTGTGTAGGGAAGCCAGGGTAAAGGCCTTGCGAAAAGCCTACAGCAAGGACAGCGGAACAAGATACGCCGACGCTGCGAGGTACCCGGCATGAACGAAGCGGGTGTACGCGGTTAGTGTGACAAACAGTAAAGGAGCCTACATGTGCTAAGCAACGGTCAATACAGATGACACCGACTCTGTGGAGGAGACAGCTGTCGTGCTACAACCACCACAGCACCATATACCCAAGGCCGGGTGACCGTCATCACTGACTCGCAAGCGGCCTGCCGTAATTTTCAGAAGGGCGGTATCTCAGCGGTGTCACTTGCTCTACGACATAAGGCTTCAAAATCATGGAAAACTGCACTGGACATTTATATCATTTGGACACCAGGTCACGAGTCCTTAGAGGGTAATGAAGCGGGAGATACCACAGCCCGAGGCCACTGACACCGGGCGTCAACCCTCATAGGCACTCATCACTCTGCCGACAACCACCCGTCCATCCCCAAGCGCAGCAGAGACATATTAGAGCACTACATGCTATCAAGAAGACGATGCCCGCCGCCCCACCCGAAGCTAGCCCAACAAGAAGCCACACAGTTCTGGATACTGCAGACAAATTAATTTATGCATGCCACACACCTGTCCAGTATGCACCCCACGCTCTTCAGCTACGACTGCAACTTCTGCTCTGGGACGCCCAACACGCTGTACTACATGGTGCGGGATTGCAAAGGCGTCACCGAACTACCTGAATTCATCGCACCGACACAGGAGCAGTGGGAAGCCCTGCTGATAAGCGATGTCCTGGAAAACCAGCGTGGCCTGGTGACCAGGGCCATTCGAGCTGCAGCTGGCCATGGCATCCGGGAATAGGGACGCCAACCACCATGGATGACCGAGAACCTCCCGCGCTCCTTTATTCCCGTTCAATTGGAGCAATAAGCGTTTTTCCTTCTTCTCAACCCCTCCTTACACTTATATATCAATGTTTGGTAAAACGTTTATCGTTAGGTAAGGTACTTTATCGGTCTCTTTTATATATTTTGATTTTACGGGTGCTCCTGCAATCTGCTGTTTATATCGTCGTGTTGTCATTTATTGTATATGCGGTAACTCTATTTACTCCATCTAAAGACGTGAATTTATCCTAACACATTGCTTGAATGTCCTGATTTATGGCTCTAACTCAGTGGCAGTTGAGTTATGTTGCTGCTGTCAACCTTTGCCTGTTTATAAACAAGCCGAATTCTGCTCCTCACAACTGTTCACCTAACTATTCCTATCTTTGCCTAACCCCTCAATGTCCCGCTCAAAACCTCGATTCAAACACACAGTTAAGTCACTTTTGTTTTCAACTTCGTTCTTACGGCTTTTCTACGTAAATTGTGCGTGCTTTTGTTTGCAAAGATGTTTTAGTTAACCTCATGGGTTTACTACCTACAACTCCAACGAGTGTATCTTTCTGCTGGTGTAAACATCAGTTCTAGTTACCAGTGTACGTTCGTCTAATTGCTTCTTTCCTGTCTTCTGCGTTAGCATACCTCCTTACCCACCCTTTTAAAGTGACGCTTGCTATACCTTGCTGATGTCGACGTTACCCCAAAACGCACTTGAGGAAAGTCAACTTTCTCTGACTATGATGGTCACGAGGGAGGACAGAGATGATTTAAACGGGAAGCTTTCTCCGGTCGAAAGCCAATGACTTCAAAGTCCAATATTAAAGTCCGATATTCAAACTGGTACGCCAACCCGCATCGCAGTAAAGTTAATTTGCACGATGGGTTTCCACAAAGGCATATCAAGCGCATCAACAAAAAACGCTCTTCGTCGGAATCGAACCTGGGTTCCTGGCGTTATGAAGCCGACGTCTATCTGAATGAGCCGTTCCTACATGGCCGAAGCCGTTTGGACATTTACCTTTGAGTTTTACTCAGGCTGAATGCAAGGCAGGTTCGCGTTTAACCATCTCTGTCCTAAATAAAAGTGGGCGGTTATTTAAAAGCAAATCTTTACTAATCTCATCGCGCCGTTGCCCAGTCAAAATAAATTTGGGCGTTATTTGAACGAAGCTGCGCCGTACTCTTAGCAATGTATCACGTGACTCCGTGTTCGGCGCTGCCGTCGCCGCTGTTGGCTCACGCGTGGCCTAGGGTCACGCCGCGTGCATTCGAGCTTGGAAATGAAAGGGAGCGAGGCGGGACGTCTTCTGAGAATTTCGTGGGAGTTGAAGCCTTTGAGCCGTTCTTCGCCAGCGGCGCCCAACTCCCCCCGCAGATATCACACGGTGAGGCGTTCGGCACGGAAAACGCCGTTAGCTGGACTACAACCATAGACAAAGCTGGCTTTGGACAAATAGAGGAAATTACACCTAAATCTAAGATTAATCAAGTGAAAACAAGAATTACCGAGGCGAAGCGAAGCTTTCGTTTTGTATTTCCATGGTTGACTGAGCTAAGCCGCTTAGTTCAGCCAACCCTGGATAAGGCGAAATCATATCGGATCAACCGTAATCGTATCATCGAGATTCCACTTTGCAAACGGTTCGCGCTTACTTCTAAGCTTGCTTTATCCTCTCAAATTCCACATGCCACTCTCTAGCTCTGCCGAAAACAAAGCAAAGGTGCCCTCTCTAGCCAATATTTCCATTCGCTGGCAAACAATGCCGGGTTCCATTTCCAGAGAAGGTTCGTCCGTACCCACAGATTTTTATCATCTTCTCCTCTATCACTGGCCTGACTATCGCTCTAGCCAGGTGTGCACAATAGATGCCGCGGACCTAGTGTAAACTTGGATTGCTTCATCAGGGGAGGTTTTGGGATAGGTGTACATTTTGGTTGGCAAATTATTGACTGATAGCCCTTCTGGTATGGTGGCACCCACCTACTGTGGCCGCATTGGTATTCAGCACGGCATTTCCTAGCGGACCAGGTAGCACCACATCCTTATGAATGGTCGAGGGCGTGGCGGCCGTAAATGTTCAATACTTAAATTAGTCTACCACTGTTTGAAGAGCCCGCACTGTATTATTTTTAGCGGGCAGTTCTCGCGGCAAAAACATATTTAAGATACACACCGAAGGCCCTTTATGCATTTATCGTTGAACCGCTGGATTCTGGACCGAAAGTGGTGCTGCGGGGAACAAAATAGTGGACTCTTAACTCGGCTCCCGATCTCGCTCAGATTCCCCACCGTGCCTTTTTAAACGCGATAATGCAGAATACACGCCTAAGCGAGTGAATGCAAATGGCGGAGGCCTAAGACCTTGCACAGACACGTGTCATTTCATCGCTGGAATGAAGAGAGAAAGAAAGTCGAGAGGGCATAAATGAACACTATACAACTTTGCCAACAGCTGTTCTTGGTACTCCGTTCTCTGATTTTGAACAGGCGTACACACGGGAACCGGAAACCTCTACTAATATACATGCCGAAGCGATCGTGGTCGTGGAGTGTGGGTAAATAGCAGCTCTCGCTTATGTTTGCTCATTTCACCACTGCAGTGGCTTCCTATCCGCTGCTAGAGGCTGCTGCAAAGGTTTGCACTATTTTCCTTTCCACATCCTCTTTCCGTTTATCATGACGGCTGTCACTCTTTTACTAGATGCAGTGATCTATACAAATTACCTGCTAACCCTTTGTGGATAAAATCTCCTCAAGCTCCCTTCCGTCTTGATATAATCAGTATTGTAAGGTACGCCCCTACTCAAATCTACAAAGCCTTCACTTTCATGAATAACCTCGCTTGTTTCTCTGATATCTGAACTGTAGCACCAGAGACCTGGAGGATCGTACCCGGAGGATAGCACGGGTTTTCCCCGAAATAGTGGAACCGACTCGTGTTCTGAACCCAAGTGCAAGTTTTTTGGGCACATATCATAGACCTTTGCAGCTTGCAGCGCATTCTTTCGCAATTTTTCCTAGATATTGCGTACTACCGGCTGGTGTTTTTTGACGCGCGCTCACTACAGAAAAACTGATTCCAAATCACAGCAATTTTTGATGCAGTATTTATGCCCTGCTGCTGAAAAACCCATATGACATAAACGATAGTTTCGTCTTTTATCCTTTATCAGCACAGCTACAACCTGCATTACGTCATCAATGGCGGATGAGAAAAGATATGACAGACAACAAAGTTGTCACTGCGTGCAAGAAATAATCCTGGCTGCTTTACGATAAGAACTGTTGGCACTAAAAACAAAGTTCCTAGTTCACAGTTTAAAAATATTCACTACAAAATTGCAATAAACGCTTCATAAATAAAACGTTAGGTTATTTACCAGAAAGGACGAAATTTGAACCCACCAAACTTGATGAAAAACGCCGGCTCCGCTGTCCTCCTTTCCTGTTCTGTGCGCATGTCCTCGTCTTCTTTGCCCCCATTCTTTTTGTGCGGTGAAACCAGAAATATGGAATACCAACTAGCCCAAACCGAAGCCCTCCTTGATGAAGAAATTGGCCGCGTATCTGCTTCTTTTGTTCCAACTGTCGACAAAAGACGATAGTCTTTGTCGACATTTGACAAGTAAATGCCTCCCGTTGCTTTCCTGCTAACCTCTCATGCTGTTCGTATTCCTCCGCGCTCCTCGCAAAGTAAACGCACTAAAGACTTGCTCTAGTAAATTTATGTAACGCGTTCCACTTCTCCAGGCCGGGTGCATCGATGCCAGCGCTGCATTACGGCCGAGATGCGCGTGACTCAAGGAGCCCTACTTCAACGCTTATAGCACCATGTTTCCCTACTCCATGTGCGTTCCAAGCAGAACATGGAACCTGTCTAGGGGAACCTATTGTAACTGTTGTCACTTGATTTCTTAAAATGCCGCCAGAAGCTATAGTGGTGCGGGTGACAGCACGCGACGGGGTGAGTGTTTTTTTTTTTCTGCAGTGGACGTAGTATTTCATTTCGCTAAAATCAGCATCTATGAATTTTTATAGAGGGGCACTGTAAATATCACTTACGTATTAATTTTCTGTGGTATATTTGCGTAATGTCTTGTTCTTGTTCAACAATATTGACAAGTATGAACATTACACCGGACTTAGACGTTTCGATTTGGCTGTGAGCATATATGACTATTGCCCAGGTTTTGTTTCACTTTGGTTGGGTGACTGAATCGAGTCACAAACAGCCAGGCAGACCGACAGACCAAAATTTCTGGCTTTAAGTAGCCCAAGAAAGACTATCGTCTTTAAAAATTACGCGCACCGAAAAAAGTGTGACGTTAACTCTCAGTCAGTCACATACGGAAGGGCCGCCGAGGGAGCCGTTTCGCAATTATCGGTCGGAAGAGGAGGGCGGAGGACCGGAAATTCTGTTGTGGCTATTATGCAACAATGACTACAAAAATTAGGACTTCTTTTGTGAGATCATTCGTAAATTAATTGTGCGCAAATGTGCTGCCTGCACGCTCAAAACAACCTGAAACAAAAAAGAGGCCGAAGAGCCGACCAGTGCAAATATTATTTGACGTTTCGGTTTCCCACACGGAAGCCTCGTTCACATCGAACACATCACCAGAAGCACTTCGTGTGCGCGGAAGTCGAAACGTCAAGAAGAATTTTTCGAACTGGCCAGCCTTGTTTTTTTTTTGTTTCAAATGTGCCTTCCCGGACAGACGGCATTCTGTCCCACTCTCCACTCCATTACTATGCGCCAGGAGTGCGGCCCGGAGCTCGTCACCACGACCTGCAAGCCCATTTACCAGATCGTTTGCAACAGAGGACCCGTTTAACAGAGAAACCGTCAAAAATGCGTTAAACGATCAGTACTTTTTCGGCGTCTTTACCCACACCAGGTGTCGTCACTTGAAAAGTGTGAGGTTTTACTGATTACACTTAAGGGAACGGGTTTATAGGTTCATCTTGGCAGTGCCATCGGAGCTACATTTTTATTAGGCAACAGCACACCAGAACAAGAACAACTACTTTTACTACCTCACCGGTATTGTGTGGTGTATAAGGGGCTCAGTGCGAACATCTTTCCTTTTTCTTTCCGTCTCTCTGACTGGCGCTTAGCTCTTCACCATGCTCTGACAATTATGTATGAAACTGGCCCGGTACTTTTTATCTTCGCTTTGCAGTACCGGGAGGCAGAGAGCCCATAATCCTATTATATGCTCGCCTTAATACCACAGGTCTTGCAGAATTCTTTTGGCTGGTCTGGAGGAGAAGAGGAAGAAGGAAAGCCGCTCAAAAAATACTTGCGACCACCTAATGAAGTTCTCTTATGAAACAATTTAACAGAATACGTGAACCATAGTAAGTCTTTGATGGCATGCATCAGTGAATTTTAAATATCACTGCTATTACCGCAGGAAAATTGTGATGATGTTATTTTTCCAAGCTCTGACGGCTGCGTTAATATTTGAACTAAGGAGGTCTGCTTTGGCTTCCTAAACAGTGGTTCGCCGTAAAAAGGACGGGGTTGCTCCGCCTACGTCTGCCTGAAAACTTCTCTTCGAATATTTGAATATTGTCTGCTTCCTGGGCTCTGATAGAGATTACAAGTATTCTACGAGAGCTCGCTCAGCGGAAAAAAATATTTCGTGTAAAATTATTTTACAATGATTGTGTTATATACAAACAGCTTAAGGGAGCAAAAATAATTCTATGAATGCTTAAAAATGCTCAACCTTTTTTGGGAGAATCGCTTGTTATTGTTTGTAATGGTTCAATCGTGTGAGAGAAAGAAGGTTTCAGCAATCACTACTCAACGTGTTGCCAAAGAGAGAGAAAGAGCTCTTCAAAGTGAACTAGAAAGCGTGGCGCTGCTAGCGGCAGTGCTTGCTATTACAGATGAGGATTGTTTCAGTGAAGCGTGGTAAAACTTGTCTTGATAGTCGAGGCAAAGTGTATGAGACTCACGACGCATTTTTGTTTAAAGAATGATAAGGGGTGTGATAATAATATCACAAGGCCAGTTTCACGTGTCCGCGTATAAAATGCCTGTAGCCCGTTTACAGCCGGTGATGCAATGGCAAGGGCGGTATCGTCGAGCCTATGTGTGCTGTGTTTCGAAATGATCGCAGTCATTCCCCCTAGCGCCGACAATTACTAGAATTACTGCTCTCCCCCACCCGTCAACAGCTACGTCGCAACCGGTTCCTCCTTATCTTGTCAGCAGACAGGCACATGCTACGTCTCTTTTTTGATGACGCGTGCATTCGTCGACGAACTACGCGTTACCACATACTCGGCTTCTGTGACGCATGCTTCCAAAAGAGGGGACGTCGGCATAGGGCGTCTTTAAAGAAGGTGGACGGGCCACAGTTCACGTTTCTACATGCGCTTTGGGGGGACGGCTACTCCCCGTAAGAACTGATTCACAGGTGTAATTCATCTCTCCTTGTTAGAATCTCTCACAGCATTGTTCCGCGTTTGTGCCCCTTTGCGGTAGTTCCAACCAAAGTAGGATCGTTTTTAGTTTATCGAGCTGAAAGAACCTTTTACCAACTTTCTTACCGCCACAGAGAATGACGTTTGTTCAAACCAAGATGTGCCAACTCACTTAAGTAACTAAATATTCTTTCGGCAGAAATTAGCATCGCAAGGGAAGAGGCTACAGTCCCCACCAGAGTGAGCGTCGTTTTTCTTTGGCTACCCATCATGACAAAGGACAAGGAGGTGAGTGTGCCACATTTTTAAGGTGATTATTTGCCCTCAGTGGGGCAAGAATGCGAGAAATATAATGGCATTTCGGCAATGCGTTGCTTCTGCAGTAACTTAAGGACAACCTCGTTGCCGTTCCAATAAACTGAGGGGCGCTTCACTAAGTTAAGGTTGTTGAGTAGCGTGTAGGATCGTCATAGCCCTTACTCGCCATATTTGATAGCAGAAGCTCCAGTCCCCTCCCTTTAAAAACTAAATAGTCTAGGTGAGCCAAAACAAAAACGTCCAACATACCGCATCAATTCCCTCCCTACTATCTCTCAGCCAGAGGCCTGGCTCGACCGAAATACATGCCTGTATTGCGAAACAATCTGACACTTAAAAAACCTTGCGCTTGTTATAGGCGAAAGTGGTGTCTGTGTATGCTTGCAAAATTTGGCTTCAACCTCAAGCTTTCTGAGCTCGGCATGCTGTTCACGCTTGCGATGTACCCCCTCAGGATCGCATTTTTGTCTTCGTACGCATTTCACGTGTAAACTTGCCCCTTGGGCTGTTTTTTTGGCACCACGCCAGTGGGGGTGGTTGTGGGCACAGGCGTTGCGAGCGTACGCCTCTTTTCACGCCATGCGGCATTCTTGTACTCCCTCGTATTTTTTTCCGAGGCAGACATCCGCGCACACCCAAGTTACTATTTTGCATTTGATGTGGTCGCAGCGTAGTCAATGCCGCAGACAAAGTGAAATGAGTGAGACAACACGCTGCTTTTTTGGCGATGTGTATGTTGTATCTTCCCGCCTTTCTTGTGTAGGAATGTTGTGACCTCCACAACTTTATATGTCGTCAAATATTCTTGTGCGCGTCCCATCTACTCGTTCGACCACTGTTGCTTCTAGTACTGCTTATATATAAATATTCAGCGCTTCGGTGCGAATAGTAGGCGCGTTTTTGCTCCCTGTCATCGATTTTGCTTCCTCTTGTGTGGAGACCGCCCGGGTAGCGCGGACGCCGTTAATCGCACCAAATGTAGGTGCGATGCGTCCGAAGAATGAACCAACAACGCCCAGTTCACGAAGACCCAAAAGTACCGTTTACTGCACACCAACGACTTTATACAGAGTGGGGGCGCCACCTCCCAGTTACTCCAATCATCAGGTGGCGTCCTCTACATCTTGAACTTCAGCTTTTCTTCCACGTTTGCCCCGGCGCCTTGTTGTTTACGTTTTGCTGAATGCCCGCATTGCCCCCTCTGTTAATATTTTGTGCTTTCAGAATGGAACGCGGCACGCCCAAAATGGGGAAGGAGGAGTTGCAAGAAGCCGCCGAGTTGGTTCGTACGTCTTCTGCGAGCACTTTCCCGAGGAGATCCTACGCGGAGCCCTCGGTTACCAGCACCGGCCGGGCGAAGTGTACATCGTGACGTACCCAAAGTGTGGCACCACGTGGATGCAGCACATCATGTACAACATCTGCAGCAGGGGAGAGCCACCACCCACGGTCGGCCACTTCTTTCACAACATGCCATTCTTGGAGAGACACGGCGTCGAAGCCGTCCGAGGACTGACTTGCCCACGTGCGTGAGTTTACACGACGATCCGTCTCGGTTTCTTGCGTGTAATTATTTTCATTCTATGAGCGATATAATATTAACCTTTTTTATTGGTACCTTTCCGAGTTTACTGTGGCTGCGGTGAGGCAGGAACTGGAAGGTCAGTTTAATGCACAAAGGGTTCTCGAAAAGTATGAGGTGGACAAAGCGGGTAAAGAGGAAGCGGATCATTGTGGTTAACCCATGGTGTCTTTAACAGTATCCTACACCCACAGGCTATAAAATGAACGTGAATAACACGAACACAACAAGAAACCTTTCCAAACAAAGAAAAAACAATTATTAAGTTCTCACTTGCATTCTACACTTGGAGGAGTATGTTGCTGACTCTACGGATGGTATAGGAAGAATCGAGTCATCTGCCGATTCTAAAGGGTAGTAGCTTTGAATGATTGATTATAACGATTAACGCGCCAACAGGCGATGAGGCGCGCAACAGTGGAATGATCTGGATTAATTTTGACCTCCTGGAGATATTTTAATTGCGCCGAAAAACGCAAGTTGTTTTCGTTTTCGCCTCTATCACGCAAGCAGCCGCCGGTGCGGTGATCGAACCGGCGCCCTAGGACTCAGAAGCACAACGCCTTAGTCACTGAGCCAGCGCGGCGGGTAGGGGATACTAGCGGCATTTGCAGCAAAAGACGATTTGCTATATGGAGCTATATGGACACATATGTTATTATGCGAAAGAAGGTTTGCCGATCCTGTTGAGGTTCATGAATCCACGATTTTATTTTTTGGTGCCTCTTTCAAGCTGGTTTTCTCTCATGGAGTTGACAGGACATAAAAAAGCAGATGAAATGTGTCGGTGCATATTAAAGAGGCAAATATCGAGTTACCGACCTACTATTGCCACCATTAGTAGCAGTACCGTTGATAAATTCCCGAATTTCCCGCTGCAAAGAAATAGAATACTTTCATAGAAGATTTCAGCGCATCACAGAAGCTTGCAAGGACTTTGTAGGCTCGCACCTAATTTGCAATTATTTAATCAGTTACTATGTGCAATTCACTCTAGCCTTCTTTAGTGACAATTATACCCAGCTAGAAGTTGAAACTGCAGAGAACAATATGTGAATCAAGCTACTCTGGCGGTGAAGTAAAGTCTTTATTGGGAAAACACTTACAACGTCACGAAGCGCCGTCTGATATGGCTGCTCCTGAAACGGTTTCATCACGGCGCGAGGCCAAGAGTACTGTATAACCACGCGAAAATTCATGAGAACTGCCGACTTCCGAAATAACACTATTCGCAGTTTTGAAATCGCCATTTGTTTTCGCATTCAACACCGAAAGCTTATTCACAATTGATACAGAGCCCGAGGGCTCGGATGGCTGGTGCATATGAATTACAGCTGGTCATATCATGCGGAATAACTTGATTTGAAATGAGTGCAAGTACACATTGCTCTAGTCTGGCAATCTGCTAAAAAATGCCTCCTCCACATTCCTCCTAAAAACAGGAGGAATCACAGCAGATACTTTTCCGGCCCCTGACGAAAGTACGCTCGCACACATACAGATTGGGACGCAGGAAATGCAGTTTCAGCCACTTTATTATTCGCCTCAAACGCCTGCTGTTGACAAAACGTTTTTCTATTCCGCGAAGCGGCGCATATTTTTGGACACATGTTTGTTGCCAACTTTGGGGAAACGCTTTTTTTGGCTACTTCATAATGAAGAGGCAGCTGGCGTACGTATATACAGGAGGGCTTCCGGTGTCTCCAGAGCTCCTGGGTTTATACAGCAGGTATGAAGCGATGCTCTCTCGAGTGGAATTTTATGCGGAGGAATCGTTTTTGCAAGGCCCCGTCGCACGGAGTTTTTTTTTGTCTACAGCAGGGAAGTACCTAGCGCGATGATCAAACCCAGAGTATGTCTGAAGCACAGATCGCCGAGCCCATTCAAACTGTAAGAGAGCATGTGAAGGTGGTCGGCCTTGGCCGAGGCTAGTTCACGGGAGCGATAAGCCTGTTAAGCCTATATTCATTATTAATATTTGCTAACCTTAGTGTTGGTCCTAACCACGTGCAAGAAACGTGCGACGCATTTCCCGTCAAGTGGTGGGTGGCGTTTGATGACGTTGTGCTTCATGACGCAACGTTAGGCCAAGGCCAGGCCACCCAAAGCTCACTTTTCCTCCTGGACCCCGACGCACCAGTCGTCTGTGCCCATCTTTGCGGTGCTGTGCAGGCGACAACAACGCCTACGACTCCAAGAGACCAAACGGTTGCCTCCAAGCCGCTTTAACAGTAATGGAGGCATATTTATTCCTTCCCACTAATTCTTCCCTAAATATCCCCCTACTAACACTACGGTAATCCACCGCAGTGTCCAGGGGCAACAAAAATGAATTAGCTTGTTTTCACTGACTACGCATACACCGCCGAATGACACGTCGCAACCAATGAGTACGTCAGGCCGGGCCATTCCCCAATCCGACGCCAATGGGTTCACGTCAGGACGGCGCTTACGCACGCCCGCACCAAATTGGACCAGAATTGTGGTTGGGTATGCAGACATCATAGCCAAGGGGATTTTTGGTGCCATCGTAGTCACGTCAACACTTGTCTTTCGCTTAACGGGCCACGTTAGGCTTTTGCCTAAATACCACGCCATGCACATGCAAGGCTTAGGAGCTATACTATTCATAAATGAGGCAAGGCGTAATTATTGTAAGCAGCCGGTATGCGTTCACTTCAGGACAAAATGCGACGAAGAGTCTCGCGAGACACTCCAACTGTTCTGTCTTATGGTGCCCTTGTCCAATCATTTTCCCTGAATCTTCTGATTTCACCCTTTCATCGGTCTAACGTTAGGTTCTGGCTCCGTGCGCCGGCAGCCATTTTGATACCCTCCAGGTCCACAGGTTGCCAGTTCTGCGTATCACACACCAAGCCCCAGCATACTCTTTCTTCGCTATTTCAGCTGTGATGTCTTTCCCAATGGGTTGTGGTCTTACGCTTGATTATCTTTTTCTATCTATTACCAAGTGTAACTCAAATCATAATTCTTTTTATTACTTGTTTGGCTGACCTATATTGCATCATACATAGCTTCCAGCGCTGCCAAGAATGCAGAACGTATTAGAGCGCTTCTTGCAAGGGCAAAAGCAGTGTGCAAGGCTGATGAAAAAAATAAATTGCAAAGGCTCTAAACACAATTATTATAATTAGGATATCATTAGTGTAATCTGCACAGATAAAGTTTGCGTGTGCTTACTGCTGATATATTTAACAGCCTTTTGCTTTCAGTATCTGTTACAAGAGGAACTAAGAGCTGACGCTAAGTGTCCCAGCGGAGCCCAGATAGGGGTCCGCCTGAAAGTTAAGCAGTTGACACGTCCTGTTTTACCACTTCACTTCTGTCGCTCTTCAGTAACGTAGGCATAAGCATTTTGTGTGCAGCTTTTTTTATTTCCCACATCTAGCCTTGGTTTTAGGACAATTTTACCAAAAAAATGCTATGCTTTGTTTTGTAGGTTGGTTTTTCAAACGTGCTCTACTTGTTGCGCGCTCCTGGTTCCTGTAAGACATTGCGGGAGGCGGAGTGATACAATTCCCATATTTTTCTCTGGGTCTACTAGTGTATCTTTCCCTGCGGTGTAGGGTATGATTAAAATGGATATAAAGTTTCCTTCACGGCAAGTTGCAAGGCGCAAGTTTCTGCCCACTGATCATTGATGGTTACACTCATTGGTTGTATGGCCATTTTATCTGCGCAGCTGTTACACAGTGTTGGAGACAAACATTCTCACAATAGGCCTGGCAGTTGCTCATCAATCGAACCCAAATGGAATCACCAACATTTACACCGATTAGAAAAAAGCATGCATTCCTTAGCGCCAAAAGTCCATCCATACAAACACGATACCCCTTTTTTCTGCCATCAAGGAACCGGTTTGGATGTTTGGAGCCCTGGGCACACTGGTATGTCGTGGATGAAGGAGCTGATCTTCTCGCCCGAGAAACGCTTCTCTGAGCGTCCGGCGTGACTTGAGTTCAGAACCCTAAACCCTGCCTACCCTCACGCTCAACCCCTAATTATCCGAATAATAGGCTATTGTCGTCACGTCACCCCGTACTGCCCCTGCAAGAACTGGTAACCCTTCGACAAGCCCAGAGAAACACACTGCTCACACCACCTCTACTTTCACCTTTACAAAAACCATAAATACACATCCCTCCACAAAAATTCAAGCTATAACTTCCCGCAGGATATATTCAACATCCTGTGGGACTGCCCAAACACCAATCCAATTAGTCCACACCACATTAGAGGGTGGCGGACTACCGCATACAAGTTTCAGGGGCAGAGGATCCTGGCGGGCTTTATCACAAAGGCAACGAGGAGCCGCCTGTATCAAGGCGGCTCTTACCCTACCCGCCGTCCCCTTTTCCTATTTCCTTTCGAATCAGAATGAAGTATTCTCTCCCCCCCCCCCCTCCTGTCTCTCTCTCTCTACTAAACCACGTTATATTCGCTAATCCCTTCTTTTTCACGCAGCCGGTGCTATCAAGACACACATGCTCTACGACAAAGACCGCATATGCCCGGAAGCCAAATACGTGTACGTCGTGCGGAACCCCTTCGACTGTTGCGTTTCCTTCTACCACCACTATAAGATGTATCCCATCTACGGATTCGAAAACGGCACCTTCGAAGACTTCCTCCAGCTGTTCCTCGAGGGTGACGTAGATGGTGGGGACTACTTCGACCATCTCTTCTCCTGGTATCCACACCGAAATGACAGCAACGTGCTTTTCTTACGGTTCGTAAGCAAACTTTGCGTACTTGACAACATTAGAGCACGTATGATCAAAACTGGGATCTACAAATAACAAGATTATCCCCGATAAACTGAACAAGTGGTTTACCGTACCGCAAGTAGATTATCGTATCGCACACTAATAGCACATTCGAATGCAGTTATATAAGTAAAGCGTTCTTACACGGATTCCGAAAATTCCTTAGGCGAAGACATAGATGGGTCTGCGTTGTAGAAAAGCAAGTTTTAAAACAGGCGGGAGACTATTTCAGCATAGCTAATGAGCAGACTTTACTTCTGGAATTTATTTCTGTACATCAAACTCCGTATCAAGAGCACCGCAATAAATTGAACTCTCGGGGCTGCTTAGGCTTCAAAGAAAGTCGTAATCAGACATTTTACTCTCGACTCAATTATAAAAACGGCATCAACAACCAGTAGTGGTACGAGCCTTATCAGAAATACTCCTGGGACACTGAAACCCCGGTATACCTGGGCAAACAACATTGAAATTCTCAGTCATGCCAATTCAGCTGAACTAGACTTGAAACGTTTTGTAGGTTAAAGTTACGTAAAAGTGCAATATTGCCTTTGCGCTGCGTATCCGTGCCCTTGGCAAGCGCTTCGTATTGAGTTCCAGGGCGAATTTAACAAAACAAAACGAGCCAAAACTTTTTCTAGAGGAGAATAATATTGGTGACAGCTGCCTTGTTTCGTATCTTAAATAAAACCTATCACATTATTTTCTCCTCAAATCAACCTAGCAAACGTTTAGCTCAACCTTGACATTTCGAAGAGAATATGTACCCTTTATTATCAATAAAAAGGCATAGCTGTAGTGAAGAAAGGCCATGTAAATGCGAAAATATCCTGTTCCGTGCCATTGGGAACCACTAGTGTGCCAAAAAGTTGTGAAGAAGAATTCAAATCTTTTTGAAGTCGCGGCGCCTGGCCAGCCCTGCCCTCGTGCAGAAGGAAACATCGCTGTCTTCACGACCTTTCTGACGAACCAGCTGTATAGGGGTTTCAACTTTATGGGGTACACTAACTTCAGACGAAGCAACCCACGCCTGATGATTGGGCATAACCTAAAAATACCAAAATGTACTACTGTAATACTGATAACCGTTCGATTTGAAATGACGCAAATATAGTATATCAAGCACTTTTTTGCGTCGACCGGACATAATATTGTATCTTAAGGCGTGGCTTGCCATTTTTGCCGCGGAGGAGAAAAATTAGGAAGTGGAGCTGTAGCTAAGGGGCGGGAAGACCACGCATTCCAATATTAATTGGAACACGCATGAATCAGTACAGTCACGGACAAACGAATTGTGAATACAAAAATATGAACGAGAACTCGTAAAATTTAAAACGAAAGATCCTGTTACTAAAGGTCCAATAAGGGAACATTACTAACTATATTTGGAAAGTCCCATTTCCACACCTTATTACTGTAATTAGTGATGCACCAGTTTGGCTAGCATTGATTGAAATCACCCTATTGGTCCGTTATGGGTAATATGTTTGTGTTCGCACTGTATTTTTCTATGACTGCCAAAGGCATCGATGGGGCGGATACGTGATATTGGTTCAAGAACGGATACACGCTGCCAGAGCTTGCGTTCAGTGTTCAGCCAGTAATTCATGGCCTTACACTGCTGTAGATACGAAGACCTCAAATCCGACACCGAGTCATGCGTTTTGGCGGTGGCTGACTTTCTGGGAGCCGAGCATGGGAAAGCACTTCGTTCTAATCCTGACACGATGGCCAAGGTGCTGCGAGCGGTCAGCGTTGAAGGCGTCCGCAACCTGTCCCGACTTGAGCGCGAGTATCAGGCGCAGTTCATGGCAGAAACTCCCGTACACCTGTAAGTTGGCGCCCGCGAAAGCGTGGAAAGTCCTTCACTCACCTTTGCGGTTTGCTTGCCTGTTTTTCTGCGTGCGTGTACGATACTTGTGTGTGAAAATGTGCGTACGCGCTAATGCGTTTGGATGTGTTCGTGTGCCAAACTACCAACGTGTGTCGTGTGAGAAAGTGGCTCCCGTCCTTTATTCGCTAGTAAGGTCTGTGGTAATTTCATTGCGGACCGTTGATAGGTTAAATGAATGCTAGAAGGAATGGAGGAAAGACGTTTGCAGTGGATGGAGGGGAACGAATATTCCGATTCCTAGGTCAGACTCAACAACTTGTTACCAGCAAATATAAAGCTGCTCAGTGGTGCCTGTAGCCCCTTCTATGGAGCCTAATTGGCACACCTAGCTTGCCGAGAAGTTTCAGAAGAAGAACAGTGAACAGTCACCCATACGTATTATATTGGGTAAGTTGGTTTGAAATGAATGAAGTGAAATAGCCACCAACACGTTCAGCAATGCGAGGATTTTTGCTTGTTTTGCCAGCCACGTATTCGTTCTGTAGTTCAGTATGTGCGCCTCAGACATCAGGCTTATAGCCAACAAAAAAATTTACCTCTGCAATTACTTAGCAAACAGTAGCCATGTCGTATCCAGTAACGGTTTTTTCTTGTAAGTTGCACAGCCAGGTAGAACTTTTATCTTCTTCGTGTGTGTTGAGAGGTCTAGCGTTAAACTTGCACAAATACGAGGCACCGCGTTCCTGAAACTATCACAAATATTCTCGAAAGGTTCAGAAATTTCGCCTCCAACAATTTTTGATATTGCATTGCATCAAAGGTGTAGTTTTTTTTTTTTTTTTTGCGCACGTTGGTTTCTGTAATGTTTCTTTCAAAACTACTACCGCACGTTCGAGTACAGTGTTTAGAATGATGTTCAATCATTTTTCATGAAGACTTTTCTGCTAAACTTCACAGGAAGATGACTGGCCTGTGCGCATGTTTCACCACCATGACAGAAAAACCGAACTTACTTTTTTGTTTCCCTTTCAGCCTTCCACGATGGGCCCAGCTCTATCTCGATCATTCTGGCAGTCGCGCAACATACAAGCCAGATAAAGGGGCCAGCATGGTAAGGAAGGGTGAGGTCGGGGACTGGAGAAACCACTTCAGCGAAGAACAGGCTCAGAAGATGAAGAAAAAGGCTGAAGAGGTGTTTAAAGGACTGGATTTACTTACTATTTGGAAAGACTGCCTTTACGTATGAAAATAAAGCCAGATTCTCTTTTTAATTCTGTACTGCACGGAATATGAAATATTAGTTGCAGCGTTCAAAATATTCCCAGCACGTCAATAAATGTAATGTTTGGAGCGCGTGCTGGAATCGGTCAATGTTTTCACTGGATTGGCTGTCCCAGGGAAGATGCGGACCTTTTCCACGTTAAACCCACTATTGTCGGTGATTTCCAGTTGTAGGAGCTCCGATATGAGGGTATTTACGCTCCTGTGAACGTGGCAAAATAAAGTTACTCGCGAGGGGAGATACGCCTGCGTGGGCTCGAAAACACGAATTTTTTTTTAAAGATAAGTACACGTTTTAGGATAATTTACATGTGCAAAATCTACAATGTAATGGACACTTTGAGAAAGTTTCGAAGTGTTAAACATGTTCTTTTTTTCACTACGCTAGTATCAGGGCAGGGGCGCTATTCCAGAAGGCCGGAGTTTGAGCGAAGCTTGTGGAAAGCCGAGCTGCGGAAATATTAATCAACTCTTGGCAATGTATAGAAGCGGGGTTAATATGCTTTAAAAATACGATTCATGCTATTTTCTTGCCATTCAGGTGACGTAACCGGTCCAGGGCAGTGCGTTCCTGGCAGGTGCGGATGTATTGCGGGACGACATTTTCAGTGCGTTCTCTCACTCCACTGTTGCATTGATGGCTACTGGAGGAAAACTCGTCTAACTACTTTATTTTATTGCGCTTTTATTTTATTAATCTGTATTTCACAAAAAGTTTCTTTTATTGTATATTTTATACGTTCACCTGTGGCCTTTGTTTGAAACTTTTCGTCCTAAGAAGCAGTTTCTACCGTCGGTGACAGAAAATGCAATCATGTTACTATGGCCGACTAGCAAAGAAAAATCGGGTGAAGGAAATGCGCCACATTCAAAGTATACGCTACTCGGATTACCTTATAAAAACCCTCCATCCGCTTTCCGAAAGCTACAAGATTGCCTCCGAGCACTTCAGTCTGCTTACGTGCTTTGAAGGGGAAAGGCAGGCCATACGTATCAAGATCTTTTTTACTGATACATTGTACTTGCGTATTTTTTCTCGCTTTCGTTCTTTTGTTTTTTTTCCACACAGATTACTTCGACCGACTTTTATTCGGCTATACCGTGTTTGCGTCAGGTTTTTTCTATTTCATTTGTTCGTCTTACTGCGTGAATTACTTCATCAAGCAGACCGGCACCCGCCACAGCCTCCCTAGAATCGGGGTTCTGTGAGGCTGGTGCGCACCTGTCCTACTGCCATGACATCACGTTTAGGTGTCACGCGACACACAATATTCTACAGCTTTCAGTTTTCAAATTTTCAGCGTTATGAATTTTGCGAACCTGGCACATTACCTCCTCTAAGCTCCCGATTGCGGGCAAATCACCCAAGTGGGCAAATGCAACGAAGAAAGGGATAGCCGCAACGACAACGCCTTTTCGGACCTGTTTTCCAACGTTACTAGATCTATCCCAGTATTAAAACTCCACCTGAAAGCGCCGCGTGAATGTGATCCCTGTTTGTTTACGCCCGCGTGGTGGCGCTGTCGGCCCGATCGGTCGGCTCGGCGGGCGCTTCGTTATGTAGCACTCCGCAATAACCGGGACTTAAATGAGTCCTTTTAGAGTTGATTGTGTCATAATTTTTGGTTTTAAGCTGGTGGGGCAGGTTCAAAACGTATATATTTACGTGCTTGAGATATGTAAATATCTTTACTGACGCTGTGGTCTGGGTACGCAGTGCTACGGTGCAGTGCTACTCAGTGCTCGGTGCCGACGAGCCTGTCTGACCGCTGTTTGGCTGTCCCTGTTCGTTCTGCGCGCTATGTACATAATCGATAGTACAGTGCATACAATGTTTCGGAGTGGCATCCAAAGCCACAAGTATGGTAGGCAATCTCGCGAGAGTATGAAGGGTCCTCTGAACTAAAATACCGCTTAGATGAGCAAAGCATCGATAACTGACGTTAGATACTTGCGAGAACGATAAAGGCCAACTTGAGCCGAAATTGTATATATTAAATTTTTGGGACGTCGCACTTATACGGCATAAATCTATGTCTGCAAGGTGCCGCGGTTCGCAATGCAGCATTCCACCGTTTACGGACTGTAACGCGAACGGATGTTTTCGAAACGGTTGAGTCGGCATTTCTGGATTTCAGCTCATGGGGCAGGTTCGGGCTTACATTTGGGTGCTTGGTGCACAAAAATTTGAGTACTAAAGTAAATTCTGCGTGCTGGGCACACAACGCCAGCGAAGGCGAGGGAGACGGCAGGCATATGACAAAAACAACACCGGTTTGATGGAGTTTCTGGTGGAGTGTTTTTGCACGCTAGCATTTTTTTAGGACGTGAGAGCTGCTGTGTCGGGAATGTTCTCAGTCAGGTAACTTTCATTAAATTAGAATATAACCTCATCTGCAATCTTGTGCTCCTACATGGAACAGGTTCCAGGACGTGCGCGGCTTGTATTTCGTTTTCTAACCAAATCCTTCCTAACTACGCAAAGAAGCATTTTTTTCAATTTCTGTACTTACTGCCAGTAGCCTTTGACAGCGGTCTTCATATGCACGATATCAAAGCCTCTGAACTTCTAGAGGAACGTGTTAGATGAAAAGAACAGTAGAAGAGGGCACGAGCTACGATCGTAGGTACTATTTTATGGAAACTATAGGCACGCTTGCTCGTTTCACATGCACGCGGTCAAAGCAGGCGAGTTTCATGCGGCCGCTATCATCTCTAGAAATGCTTTTCCATAACAATGACGGGCGCTTATATGTGTTTTGTATGTAGTAAAGATACAAATGTTCCATCAGTGCTCAACGTGATCGAAGACGTAGTAAAATACATATCCGAAAAGAGCTGTGCCGTTCGTGAAGGCGTAATGGGTCCTTGGGAAGATTCCTCTTTTCGTTTATAAGATCACGCTAAAATTGTGGCCACTGCTTCAAACAGTAGCAAAGCAACGCGGCATGTCGGCTCACAAAGCACACGGGTTCGATTCCCGGCCGCTGCGGCCGCTTTTCTGATGGAGGCGAAAAGCGAAGATACCCATGTGTTTGAGATTTCGGCTCACGTTAAAGATCCCCAGATGATCAAAATTAATCCGGAGCGCGCGCGCCTCATTGCCTGCGTTGCGTCGGCGCGTTAAACCCGGTGGTTCGTGATTGATTGATTAATCAAGCAATCACAAACCACAGACGGGCATTTCGAGAGCGCAGTGCGAATGCGAACAAAAATGCCACCCACGCACAAACTCACTCCAACATGCGGTTTCACGCGACGGCTGCGTTCCGAAGCCAGCGGACTTGGTTGACCGTAGAGTTCCTGTATATAGCTCCCGCAGGGAGAGCTATATACAGGAACTCTAGTTGACCGTGTCGCGCGCGCCGCCACGCGGCGTCAACGGAAAGGCGTCACGCGCGGCGGCGGAGTTTTATAACTGAAAGGATCTAGAAACGTTGCTGTTTCCTTTATTTCCCCCAGCTCTTCACAGCTCTGGTTGGACGAAGCTCCCTGCAGTCGGTTCTTTTTCCATTTAGCCGAATCCCCGTCTCCCTTCTCTTAATTCTCCCTTTTCCGCCCCCGCTTCCCTCCCTCTGGTGTCATGCAGTTTCGTTTAATTCTCAACCCTCCCGTTTACTCCTTTCCCATGCTCTGCCTCCTGCCATACGACAGTGAAACTGAACAAAACCCATTGAAATGTGCAGAGACTCCCTCTGAATATAGATACGCGCAGTGGATTATATATATATTTACATATAAGCTACCCTGCCAGAAACGTTTCCTCAAGAAATGTGCGACGTGCATCTCCTCAAACAAAACTTTGTGCCCCGCCGACAATAAATGAAACGCGCGGTTATGGAACGCTTCGTTAGAAACTGTTTTGCGAGCAGACAATAGAGGGTTTTAATACATCGTACCTAGCAGTACGTTAAGAAAAGCGTACGTTATTTTCTTACGTCACTGCACCGTGCATGCGCAGTACGCAACGTTTTTATACGCGTAGCGTACGTTCTTGAAACGTACGCTATTTCCCCAAAATAGCGGGCCTACCTTGATGCGTTTGCGTGCCGCTCTCGCAAAATCCCGGAGAGCGAGACCCGCTTCAAAGGGCGACACGGTGACCACAGCGGTAAGAAAGCGCAGCGCCTTCGATTTCCTCCAGACTATGACATACACCTCACAGTAGTGTTAACCGCCAATTTGTTTAAGACCACGTCGAAGTTGCCAATGATTTCGGTCCACAAACAGGTGGCGTCAAGCAAAAAGTTGAGTGTGTGCACCCTGCGCGAGCGCCTCGAACTTTTGCAGCGGCGGTTCCTGGTCGAGGACACAGCGAACCTAAAAATGTAAGTACTTATTAGATGCGACGGCATCTCATTCACTCGCCTTGTCCCTCCATACGGCGTTGTCCACACCCCTCCCCCTACACTATAAAAAAAACAACAGATAGCGGTGCCTGGTTTCGATCCCACGACCCTGTGGGCGGAACGCGAGGTACATGGAGCTCTTCCCACTGCGCCACAAAACCGAGACAGAATCAAATGCTACGAACGCGCCTTATATCCTTGACTCATTCAAACTACGCCAAGAAGCTACTGATACAACGCATGATGGGGCAATGATTAACACTTGCAATAAAAGAAAAGAAGCTCCCACTTACAGCAACAATGATGAAGTAAAGGTCGTTGTGACAGTGAAGCCCCAAGAATACCACTTAGAGAGATTGACCAAGATTGGCCAATAAAACATAATAATAATCATAAAACATAATAATCATACGTGTTCCCGACACGTTTCACGCGATTTCAGAATCAATCCAACGGAAACACCAAGTGAATCCCACGATGCGTCGCATCTACACAGGGTTCCCCTCGCAGGTTGGTGGGCGCAATTTTTCCGCTACATTATTCTTCGCGTTTCTACGCTAACGGATAGCATGATTGCGGAAATATATGCCGCTTTTCCATTTTGATGAAGCTTGAAATACGCGGACTCATAATTCTGATGTGGCCCCGCTGCTCCGCACAATTGCACCTTGCATCTCCTACACTGATCTGCGTTGATACATTGCCCTTGTTTTATTCATAGATCTGGCACCTCGGAAGACTGGAATAGGAAGGGTCGACTCGACCGAAAAATGGGCAATAGCCAAAGTGTTTGGCTATAGGCTGCGGCGTAAGAAGGGACATGGATATTGTGAGGCAAAGTGAAAAGAACATAAAATATAAATGCCTCACCCTGTGCCACTATGTATAACAGGCTTAACCCAATAATGATATAAAAGAATTGGCCGAGGGGCAGATGTTTTTAACCACTGAAGTGGAAATAAATAAAAGGGGAAAGAGCTACCAAGCGACACCACAGCCAGGAGAGCGGGCCCGGGGAGACTGCCCTGATCTCCCCTTGGAAGGTAGCGGAAGGGGTCGGGATGAAGGAGAAGGGAAATTGGAGTACAGGAATGGGTTATGGGAGGTTGGGTGGGAATGGGGACATCGAGATTTTTAATCTACTCCTTCGAGGTGTGCCTCCTATAAAAGGCCTGATTGCTCAGGACGGGACAGGCGGTGGCCTCTCGGCACGCCGAAGCCAATGCGACGCGAAATCAGGCGCGCGAGTAGAATAATTTTGAGAATGGCAGCCACCCGCCAACGCCGGTATTGTGCGAGGACCCATGCACTATTGTACATCATGAAAAGGCTGTTTCTGAAGCATTAAAGGCACATAAATTCGCAAGCTCTTTCTTAAACCTGGCGTGCGCTTGGCAATTGTCAATTATAACAAATGTATTTCTGCAGTTTGCAAAGCGATAACTTTTTGAACAACGCGTGAAGCGCAAAATTTGAGAAAAGGAAGGCCGTAAACAAAAAAAAAGGGCTACCGAAGCGGACTTGTGTTGTCATCTTTTTTCTTCCAACGTTGGTCATCAACTCGCCAAAACATTCGCAATAACTTTGACAAGCTTTTTTTTCACCTGGCGTACACTGGGCAGATGTAGAAATAACAGGCAGATTGACGAATTGCAATAAATTAAAGTAATGCATTGCCGACTCAATACCCAAAATCCTAATTATCCAAAAGCAGTTTCCTTTTATATAACTTGTGACTGTTGCAAATTGGAGCAGAATTGCCGAAACTACAATTACATTTTTTATTTGGTGCACTTTGCAGGGGACCCAGAGCCTGAGGATACAGCGCTTACATCATTGAGAGAATTGCAGCGAACACTGAACAGCCACCTCCTACAGAGTTTCCAAGGGCACCGGAAACCAAGCTAGCCCGCACAGCCACCTGCTGGCAGTGGAAACGAGGCAAATTAGTGTTTCAGACACCACTGAACTACCAGCCACAGGCAGTGGCTGCCATACTAATCGAGTGCAGTGGTCTCCGAACAACAGCTCTAACGGGGCTCGTGACAGCAACTCCAGTCTCAAAGGAAATGCCAGGGTGCAGTCTTTTCGGAAAAAGTGAACACTACTTGTGCAATTCAAGCACTCAAAACATCTCTCCCTTCCCTCTTTTTCGCTGGATTAAGTTATGTTGTTTGGAAAAACAGAGTGTTGTTTTTAATGCAAGTGCACACCTGTCAGAGCACGGATTCTCTGAACAGCAACAACGCCCCCATATTTGTCATGCTGTGGGAATTTATTAGAACAAAGGCACCTTGACTGCATGACTGTGTACTGCCTCTAGCTGCAGGAGTTACACAGTCTGGTTCAAAATATGTACATATCCAGTTTCCGCACCAGTCGTGGCATTCTGTAAGCAGCGTTTACATTTTCATATTCAGAATGAAAAAGTGAACAGCTACGGAGGCTGACCAAGAATTTTATGAAAAAGGATGGCACCACGAGCAGATTATGAACAATAAAGAGTGTGAAATGGAGGACCAGAGAATAGCGCCGCAAAAGGCAGCTAAAGCAAAAGGAAAAGAAGAAAGGCCAGGCGGTTCGACCTTGAGGAGAAGCGAGGGACTGCAGTGTTCCGGGTTCGTACTCAAGAGGGGGAAGAATAACCGCTGCGTAATTGAGCGCCTTCGCTGGGGGGAAGGCACCAGTCGCTGTCTAGCTCAATGAGAAACGTAATTTTTTTCGTATTCGGCATTCATGTGCTGTACTGTTTGCTAACTACGCAATGCACATAATGCCTTGTTACCAATGCGTTACCAAGGGCACCTCCTCTAACTCGGCGAAAGTTTTGGTCCCGGCATCATCACCGTTTCAGGGAACTGCGGTGTGTATATTGTGTTTTTAATTGAAATACCTTATGGTAATTTCAATGGTTTTTTAAACATCCATAGCTATATGTTGCTCAAAAGAGTCCTCATTTCGGTATTTTCCGGCGTTCTTTCGCAAAGCATAATGCTCATAATTTGGCCGTGGCTTTTTTTTTTATAAGCTACCAATGTCATTTTGAGCTTGCCACCAACCTTTTGGTTGCACAAGAGGGATAAATCACTTAAGAAAGCAAAGCAGCACAGGCAAGGGTCGGCACTACATTATCGATGGTGTCATAAAAGGGCTGCGGCTTACCTATGCGCACCTTCGATATGCAAAGCAAAAGCTTGGCTTAGTCTGGTTGAGTCTTGGTTTCCCATGGTTAACCTTTGATTTAGCTGCACAGCTAGGCCTGGATATAACACAATCGACAAATATTCGCAATTTTTTGTTACATCCAGGTTTTCATTGCATGCAGGTTTCGAGTTGAGGTTCGCGTGAATGAAGCAGAAACGAAACCAAGATACCGTATACTCCCGCTTCAGTGACCGTGTACTCCCGCTTCAAGGATTTATTCAACAAGGAAAACTGTGTGATTTGCGCCCGCTGCTTTCCCACAAACTTTGTCACTACACGGCCCTCCAAAGAAGCATGGTCACTTACCCCCATATTCACAAATGTAACTTCAGTATCACTTATGCCCTTTGACAGTTTTCGGTGCCTTAACCCGTTTTAAGGACCAACGTTATGCTAAAAGGGCACCTTTTCGCAAACTTGCTGCTCTTTCCCGCACTGAAAATTGTTGACAGGGTGCTAGCTGGATGCTGTAGCAGCCGGAGACGTTCTTCTTTCTCGACGGCGGAGACAGCATTTAAAATTGAGAGCTTGTCTTGAAAAGACACACTTTTTTTTCGTTTTCTGGCCGCAGAACTCATCACCGGCGAACCGGCATCACATATAGCAGTGAACTCACGCATACCGCCGACAGGTAGGCCTAGCACCTAACCAACACTGCACTGAATCTGAAAACGCACAGTAGTTTGTGGGGCGGGCAAATTTCGTTAAATAAGTGCAATTTCTCCAGCCGAGTTTTCAGAAAACGGCCCAGCAAACTACTAACATCTCTGCGACGTCCCGAAAAGATCCCAACGTCTATGTCCCAGCAGTATCTCTATTAGACATCCGTACAACGTGCAATATTTTAATGAAAATTTTTGGATGTTGAGATAACGTTGCTGGCACCTTAATGTCGGACGTTCTTTCAACTTTGCTAGAGACGTACTCTCGATGTTGCTGCTGCTTCATTTGGGGACGGTATTTAGACATATTTTGCTGACGTTGTTCAGATGTTGCCGGTATGTCCGTTTTTTACTTCGAACATGTCTATCGTAGTTACATTTATTTTAGCTATATCTGCTATACTTTATTTTCAAACTCTCCGCAGGCGTACTGTATTGAAGTTACCGAGGGGTTTTGTATGTGTTTTGTAAGGGTTTTGTACCGAGGGGTTTTGTGCAAGTATTATCCACCACTATTGCTTTGAACCTTTGACCTTCAAAACAGTAGCCCAATACCGAACCTCACGGAAAGAGGCAGGGACTTAGTGCAGAATTAGTTTACAAGCGACGTTGCCAACGAGCCTTGTAAGGTTTTTTAAGTGCGAATGCACTTTATAAGCGACCCCAAACCATCCACCGCCGGCGTCGGCGGCGGCGGCGGCGTCCGCAGTGCTCCTCTATAAAGAAACAGCATCCGGCGCCAGGTTTCGATCCGCGGACTTTGCGGCCGCAGCGCGACGCTCTTCCGACCAAGCCACGGACGCGACGTGATATCAGCGTTAGTGACGCGCCTTTTATCTTTAACGCATTCAAACTACGTCGTCAGCGGCGTGCGTTGGCGACTCAGCGGCGTTATAGCGGCTTGATAACTGCGTGGTGTACACGTGATACTACAAACCCGATGGAAGAGATGGAAGAGAAGGCGGCCAGGCGGTGGGCTGCGGGGGCCGAGCGCAAGCGCCGCAAGCGGGCCGACAACCGTGCATTCGCACTTTCACATTTTCCCCCTCGGGGAAATGCGGGGGAATTTGTTTTGATGGGGGGGGGGGGGGGAGGGAGGCGGGGGTCATTGCCGTCAAATCTGAACAAAATAAGATGGGATGATGAACGAAGACGCAATTAGCACAACGTTACTTGCTACTTCATTTAACCTTGATGTTACGCACCGACTGCAGCTTCATTAATTCAAAGTGTGAGCAAAGCAAATTTCGGGGTTGCCTTGATACTGAGGTTACCGTAAAACGTCACTTGTAGGTTAAACGGCAAGGTACTCTTCCTTTTTTTGCCTTGAAAAAAATTTCGATGGCACCCTCATTGCAAAGAAAAAACTTTAGAAATCCGTTAGGTTTTGCCAAGATTCGAACCATAGACTTTCAAAACACAACACCAGCACCTAAGCTCCAATCCACTCGACCACGCCGGAAAACAACGCGTGGACCCAAGAATTTGGTACCCTAACAGAGGCTGCCAGCGAATATTGTCGAGTGATTTGTTTTGGTCGTATTTGACAACTTTCGGCAGTGCTAACGCTTGTTTCTTCCGCACCGATCTTGGAGGCGAGGTCAATTATGCTAATACTGCAAGTGATGTAACCAAAGCTCCCTTATTTAAGCCAAGAAAAGCTATCGCGCTTCGTCGTTCCCCCTATGCAAGCTACGGTAGCCGCGAATGAAATTGAATGCACCGCTAGATTTCTGGCGTTGATAAACTTTGTTCGTTACGCACCGATCTTGCAGACAAGCCCATCTGCTAAGCGATGTAGCCAGAGCTCCCGTATTTAACTCGCAAAAAGCTCTCCCAAACCCCCGATCTCCTCGATGAAAGCCAAGCTAGCCACGGAGGAATGCGCACTTTCGAACAGAAATAGCTTGTAATTTGCCTCAAGGCACCAAATTACCGCACGTTAAAAAATGATTGTTTTCTGCGAACGTAATGACCCTAAACCAGAAGATGGACATAGAAACCGGACGATGTCGCCTGCTCTCGGATGCTTTCTGGCGCTGCGTCGACGCTGATATCTGGCGAACAGCATAGACATCGGCGTAGCTACATAGGAGCAGTGGGAGAGTGAACTTGCCAGCTCGGACCTAAGTAATCAGCTTTGGCTCGCTGAAAGGGCGAAGACAGCAGGCCGCACCAACGGAGTCCTGTACTGGGACCCCGCCCACTTCGAAGCTCGATCTACCTGTTCAATAAACTTTCTCCTCCTCCTCCTACTCCTCCCACGTCAGCTCACGTCGCCGTGCATTTTGCCGACGCCGTCAACGCGGGGCGATGTCGACGCGCGGAAAATACGTTGCAAGTGGTTGCGGCCTCAGAACAAACCGTAAAATTACGGCGCCCACAACCACACGGCAGCAGACCGCCGTAATCTAGATTGTCGGTACAATTACTGTTTTCTTTAAACAATAACCACGCTCAAGCTCTTCTTGTATATAATTGGCGACCAATATCTATATTTACCAATAACTTGGGCATCTATTTCGCGACGCGTTTTATCAAGGTGGGTGTCTTTCAGGAACTAGTTTTTCCCTCGGACGAACACGAGTCAGGAAGTCGCTGCGCGGCGAGCCGATCGTCCGACAGTTGTACATTAACTGCACTCCATATCGATACGCGTGCTATAGGCCGGTGACGGCACGGTGTACACGCCTTCAACTTTCGTTATTTCGGTGATTTGACTACCATGGATTTATCTACCGGACGAAGAAATACTGCCAAGTAGTGGAGGTAAGTGAGTACTAGTGAACCTTGTTTTCTTGTCATATGTATTTAACGTAGCAGAGTTGCTCTCGAACTTCGGTACGCGTAAGCAGTTAGCCCTAACGATTTGAGGGACTCGCTTTGTGCGTTGCGGAGATTTGTCGGTAGGCCTTTGTCCCTGGCTGCTGCGTTTGTAACCAGATCAATTCTCGCGCAATTTTTAGCCCTGTGTTCTGTCCTGTTTTGCTAGGCCAATGTTTTGATATGAAATGAAATAAGGGAAGCTCGAGAGTGCGAATATAAGTGCGTGTGCGAATGTAAGCGCGTGTGCGAATATAAGCGTGTATAGGTTACACGCACATTGTGTACTTTTAGCGTGATATTGGTTTTTGTTTCGTTTCTGCAGATGCCGTTTTTTTCGTCATAATGTTTTCGTTAAAAGAATGTGCACAATAAATTTAATGATTGCCGGGCGTGTAGCTATAAAATAAAATAATATACCGAGTGAATTTCGAAGTACAGCATTAGTTTAAAATGCCATCTGGGTGCTTTTTTCGCGTTTCGATTGAGTGTTCAATCTTTTCGAATCTTAGTTTGGTCGTGAAATGTTGTAATGAAGATCGTGTATGCAACCCGAACTTATTTGTAACGTCAGAACTACAGGCATGTCGTAACTGGTACAGTAGTATGAGCAGCGCTGGTTGTGCTTCGTACTCTTACTGCAGCATCGCAAACGTAAATTAACCTTTCAGAACCTAGTAAAAATATTAAAAATGGCTGTTAAATTTCTGTCACTTATGGAATTTTCAGCTAATGAATTTAGTGTGTAACACACCTTGGTGATCAGAGTAACACAGCATTTGGGATTTCGCAGGTTTAAGGCAGGGTATGATTCTGGTGTCTGGCCTGTCGTTTGCTAATAACTTACATGTTGCAGGCTGCTGACTGGTGCAACTTAGACTATGTGTGAATGTGATTGTGCTGTAAAACTTTCTTGCACTACTTTGATGCTTCCTGCTGTACAACGTTTACTTCAACTAAAAATATAGGCCTAGCAGGACAAGCGAACAGGACAACATGACGAGTTTTTCAGTGATGTGCTTTTTGAAGGTTTAGTTATGCATATATACCAACTAGCCCACCTCGCCATTCTGTTGCAGGAAGTATACGTCCATGGCAGTGACGATGCCCGGGGTTTGTGCATGTTTCTTTGTGCCACTTTTTGTGGACGTGGCTTCATCCGTGTATATTTGTCATTCAATCCCCCAAACCCGGGTAGGATAGACACAGAAAAATATTTTACAAGTTCAGATGGGACCTGTAGCTGAGCTAAAATGTCCTAAGAGTCCCCATTCATGAAATATATTTCCCTTATATATAGTGGTACCTCACATTAGCTGTCATAGTTAGTGTTAAGGTTGCCTTAGTAGTGCCAGTGCTGACATTAAATTATATCCACTCCGCTCTCTTCCTGCCCTTAATGTTACGCCCATCTTCTAGCGTTCTATTCCTGCTAAGCGTCCTTAATTTAAGTTAGGCGCTTTTAGTTGGCCTTGAAGTTTCTCCCCCCTAGGCGAGTACCGGTCGGATGCAGCTGTCATAGTCTTTTTCAGGGACAATGTAGGCGGCCATTCTGTATTATACCAGTCTTAAAAAGCTGTATCAACAACACAGATTTTCCTGTACCCATGCCTAGATTGATGAACTGGCTTGCAAGGGAGGTGCTACTGCAAAGTCTGCACAAGGCGCCTGCTCAAGCTACTGTTGACGGTCAACTTGGCGCAGGACTTCTCCTGGTTTGGGAAACAGGAAACACGCTTTTTTCCACCTTCGAGTGGCATTCTGCATTGTGTGTAACTAGATATCTTCGTGTTGTTACAGAAATCAAATTCTTTCACCAGACGATGTATAGGGCCCAGATTTTTATTGTCAGTCACATCTGCGCAAATATCAGCTTTGTCGACAACCTGCGGCTTCTTAGTTTTTTTTGAAGCGGTATTAAATTTCTTTAAGCCTTTGCACCATGAAATGTTTACTCACTTTCCAACCAATCCGGTCTGAAACTATTTTGGCAGTTTCTGGCACCACCAGGAAGAACGCAAACTGTTCAAGAATCCCTACCATAACTGATGATGGAGGCATGCACCATTGAACCACCATTGAATCATTTCCGTGCTTCCATGGGTTTTATTTTGTGTTATTGTTCTTTGAGCGTATCACTTGGTGTGAATCACGTAGTCATGTAAATCTGTCTTCTTGTAACTAATATTAAATCATTTCCGTGTTCCCCGTTTTTGCGTTTGTTCCCAAATCATATCACTTTGTGTGAAATATTGAAATAGTGTAACTTTTGTTTTCCTAACCAGAATTCAATAAGTTGTTTCTAAAGTTTTTTGTTGTTTTAATTGTTTCCTGCCATTTCACTAAGTGTGAATCATTTCATCACCTAAATTTCTACTGCTCTTGTAACCGCCGTACAGTCATTTCTTTATACACACCTTTTCTATAGATCATAACCCTTTCCCTAGATGTTGGTTTGTTTAAGGTAGCTTAAATTTGTATGGCTCTCACAACCACCACTCAACACCACTTTTTTGTTTCCTAGGTGCTTTTGTTTTTTTGTTCCACAAGCTTTTCACTACATGTGAACAATTTAGTTTCGTAAATTTGCTGTGTTTTATAATCACCATTCAATCATTTTTTGTTTTCACACTTTTCTTGCGTTGTTTTTCTCCCAATTATTTTAGTGTGCGATATTTCAAGTTGCATAACTACTTGTGCTTGTACCCTGGATTTACATGTTTGCTTTTCTTCCTATTTTTTGTCAACCTTTCTGCTGTGTGTGACTTATTTATAGTCATGATATTTGTACTATTCTTGTAATTGTACAATTTTGTACCCTGTGGGCCAGGGCAGATAGGAATGAAAATTAAAGTGGTTGTGTTGCGAAAGCATATTACATAATTTGGAAGTCAATATAAACTGTTTTACCTGAACTCTTTTGTGTTTTACGTGTACTTTGAAAGCGTTCTTACTACCCAGCTGCAGGTACTTACAGTATAACGGGAGACTGTCATTTTAATTAGTTTAATTTTTGAATTGTTTCTGTGATAGTTTATTTGCGGAAGGCCTGTACAGCCGTGCTGTATGGTACAATTTGATGACGCTACTGTGGTTGCCTTAGTGTCCAGGGCGCTTGTGCTGATCAGAACTGGTTTGCTGTTATTTACTGCCTCTTGTTTTCGATGCGACATTTCTTTTTTAGAGCTGTGCTTCATGTGCTTCTGCGAGAGTTTGTGGTCAGCTTGGCACTTCACATATGAGACTTCATGCAGTATGCAGCACTTCAAAAATGGAAACACAAATTTTCTAGAAACCAGGAGACAAGTAACAGCAAACAGTCCTGAATAGCTTAGTAAAACATGTATTTGAAGTAAAATGCCCACAACACGTAGGCAACCTGGGAAAGGGGGCTGGCCAAACTTCCAAATAATGTATAAAGAATGTAAATTTCAGGCATACGGTTCATCTCAACAATATCGTACTACCGTACACAAGTTATGAATATAACAAACTAATGCTTGTGCCAAAGACAGAAAAAACCCAAAGTAGAACAGACATCTATATACGTCTTGCATGCTTTCCACTACAATATCCATAAGACGTACCACTAAGGTAACGTCCTATAAACAGCATATAAAAGTACCATGAGACGTCTATTGTACGTTATCCTTCGTGTGATTTAGATGGGTTTTTGCAGTTGTAGGGACGTTGAATATATGTAAAATCCGACCCCAACGGTACGTCTCCTGGACATCTGCAATGTCGGGTTTCTGACGTCTCCGGGATATCGCACGACGTAACGTGGTTTGCTGGGCGTGAAACAGTGGCTCATCAGCGTAGTGATTTTGTCACACCCACGTCAACCGTCGCAGTGCCTTCACTACACAGAGGTGGCAAAGAAATGGGTTTCGATGGAGCTGGTAATGGGGAATTGAAAACTTCGTTATATCAAGGAATTCGTTACATAGAGGTTCATTACATCCAGGTTGAACTATATTGCCGATTACGTCTCAAAGCCGTGCGGTTACGAGCAACGCTCACAAAAGTACGCCAGACGAACGCGGCGCGGCGTTCATTCATATCGAACGCACCGTTCCTCTTCGCCGGGTGCGAGGGGAGTCACATCGCCCGAAACGACCCTGCGCCGCATACATGGGAGGCTTTGGGGGTGGTCGGCTGCTTCGTCCGCAGCGGCAACGGCGACCGCTGTCGGCGCCCGGTGCGCGGACAGCGGGCCCTGCGAATTACGTTATGCGCTTCGAGGGGTGTGTCGTTAGGGGTGTGTCTCCGGTCAAAAGGCCACCTTCCGCATCCTCAACGAAATCGCTTGACGAAAGTAGCAAAGCTTTGCCTGAAAAGAAGATACGCGCACTTCATCTGGCGGCTTGAGGTTATCATGACGTGCTAAACTCAGACCAACTGGAAACGTTGAAGCGAGCTTCCGAAAGTGTAGATTTGTGCAGTTATATTGGAAGTCTTAATTTTTTCTGAGTTTAATCATCAACAATATATAGGTTGTTTATTTGATGGATGCGGACTTTGTTTAACAAGAAGCATAGGACGGTAGTAGGTCCGGAATATTTTCAGCAGCAATCATATACGTCTGCGCAGGCTAGCCTAGCTGAATATCAGCGGACGTGGGAGAGCGGCTAATCGATATCATTGAAACTAACATTCTACACTTTCCTAAAAAGCAATCTTGTGACCTAGTAAAATATAAAAGCGTGTAGACATCTTGGAAAAAAAGATAATCAATAAAACAAGATAAATGCACCCTCCTTAACGAAAAACCTTTCAGGCGCAACTATTCAAAAACAATCTAATGTTCGTTTGTTTGTGCATGTGTATATACTTATAAATTAGGAATAACAGCGCCGTCCGGCCACAGTCAGTTCTCAGTCCCAGCGCTCCACCGCGAACACACTCTTTCTGGCCGCGCCTCTACCGATAATCTGCCGGCTGTAGGCTTCCATTGAACGCGGTACTCTTGCCGACTTCTCTCCCCGAAACACCTGCCCAGCCAACCTAGGTGCGGCAAAGAAGGCGAAGACACTTTTTTGCTACGCTGTGCGCATTTTCTCGCCCACAATATGTAGAGCGGTGAAAAAATTACACCATCTTCCGGTAGGGGAACCCTGAGTAGCGTGCGAAGCAGGCATGGGGTCGATTCAAGTGCCCATTAGTTTTCAGTTCGTCGTTTCCGCGAGGTTTAGGTACGTAGCTACCGTTAAATTTACCGTTTGGTTTCCATGGTAACTACCACACTTTTCACTTACCGGAACTACGAAATGGGAAATTGCGTTTACCCCATGACTGTTTCGCATACTACTCAGGGATCTCCTACGGGAAGATGGTGTGAATTTTATTGGAGGGGGGTGTTAGAGTGGACAGGCATTAAGAGAGAGAGAGAGAGAGAGAGACGTTGTACGTGGTATGAATACGTCTTTATTTAGGCATTATCATCATCGTGTTCGACGTAGGTGACGTCGAGCTGTGGTTGGCGTTCCGCTTTCATTATGACCGCCTTATGGTCTGTGAAATGTAAAGTCAAGGGCTGTTGTTGTGAATGAACCCTAAAGTTGCTGAAGATGAGGTCGATGCACGTCCCCCGGATGGTTGTGGGCTGCTTGTAATCACGGTCCCGATGAGACTCGCCGGCGCACGCCGCTGCCGATGACGATGAAACGTCGAAGGCGCGTGAAGCATGCTCGTGTCGTGCCGGGCCCAGGAAGACACCGGCCACACTGTCGCTCCATGAGCCATAAAAGGGTAAGACACCACCGGGCGTTCAGCAAGCCGAGCATGCGCACTGGCGGTGTGGACGCTGCGACAACGACAAGGGAGGGACATATCTCCGACCATGAGATGCTTCGCATCTGAAAACAGCCAAGCAGGGACCCGAACTTCGTGACAGTTTTGGCACGATGAAGCTTCTTGAAAAAGAAACCCGAGCGGGTGCCACTTGGAGTCAATTTTCGGCTGGAGAAGAGGGCCTATATTAACATAGGGGGGATTTACTGTGATGCGAGTAGGCATGCCGGTTCTCGGGTGAATAAGAAGCACTTAATCGGCGACGGGTTCTTTAGCAGCACCAAAAGCAGCTTGAGCTGCGGTAGACCAGGAAATCGCGGATCAGGACCCCTTGGTTTTGCGAAGAAGTTCAGTCAGTGAATGCAGAAGCTCGGCGCAGTGGGGTATAGAGCGTCACGAGAAATTTACTAGGCCCAGGAACTCACGAGGGTGGCGGAGGCGGGTGGGTGCCGAGAAGTCCTTCACAGCCAGGACGTTAGAGGGTAAAGGGCGAATTCCCTGCGCTGAGATTTGATAGCCATGAAACTGGAGCTCGGAAGACCCGAAGATGCATTTCTTGGCGTTGACAACCATGCGAAATTGTTAAAGGCGTTGAAAAAGATTTCGGAGGTGACGCTCGCGTTCTTGCAGAGTCGGACTTGGAAGAGGTTGTCATCAATGTATGCAAATACAGCCGGGAGGCCCCGCGTTACCTCGGCGATGAGCCTTTGAAAAGACTGATCTGCGTTCCGTAGCCCAAAGAGCATGCGCACGTATTCAAACAATCCGAAGGGTGTAATGATGGCCCTCTTCGGGAAATCGGCAGACTCGAGGAGAATTTCCTGATAAGCCTTGACGAAGTCCACTTTGTTAAAGATTATGGCCCTCACTATGGCACGGACATCACAACCTAAATAAATGTGGTCTCGGCCTTTCCACTTCGTCGGCCGCCAACAAATGTATCCAAAAGGTGAGACAAAATAAAGCATCAAAACAACATATCTCCTTGCACTGCTACGAACAGAAAAGAAGGCAAAATGAAGACACAGACAGGCGCTCCAAACAAGTGGCTGGGAAGCATTGACAGTGAATTGAGTGAGTAAAAACGCTTTATTGAGCCGGTGAAGTAAAAGTGGTTCCCTACACCAGGAAGCCATGTGAGTAAGCATTGAGAACAGGGAGACCATTTGATTTAAATGAGCAAACTTCCGCTGCGTTCATTCTAGAAATTGACAAGAGTTGGAAAAGTCTGAAGCGTGGTAGTGGTAACATCTCCAATTTTTGGGGACACGCGCCTTCCAAGACCCCTATCGCCCTCCCTCGGTCGCGGCCCTGTACGGATAGTATTACTGAACGCTCATGGCCGTCTGCACCGTGCCGGTGACAAAGCAGGGCATGCACACCGAACAGGCAGTACTCCCTGCTAACAGCTATTTTGAGAGACGCGGCAGGGAACTTGGGCTTGAAGTGATAGACGTTACAGGGTAATGGGCAGCAATGGACATAGGCAAGCTTTTTAGTTGGACGGGATTCACTTCAGCCCCAGGCTAGGAAACAAGGTGCAGTGGCGCTTAGGTGGGAGAGCGGTAGCTTTTTTAGGGGGCCCGCGCAGATAAATAAGGCAAACTAGGAGACAAAGGTTATGCAAAGGAGACATGCACACCCTACTCTGGGAGGCAGCCAGGCCTAGAGCTAACCGGAGAACCCACAGACATAACTGAGAACGTTGACAGAAGCAATTTAAGTGGATGAAGTATTTTTTTATGTAAATAAAAAGTAATGAAGTATAGAGTTGAAGTATTTTTAAACTGCGAAAAATACACCCAGTAATCACAAAAAAAAACAAATGCAATACATATTTAATCAGCTACATAACTACGCAGGGAGGCAGAAAGCCTGATAAGTGGGTAGAAATTCAAAACTAACTTGAACGGGAAGAAATAAACGTTTACGCTTTAGCCGAGACTCACCTCCGAGACCTAGAAGCCCCACCTGTCATAGACAATTATTTCTGTCAAGATTGCGACAGGACCAAGAGAATGAAGAGAGGGGGAGATGTTGGCATGCTCATTAAACCAGGGACCGACTGCCAGATGGTGCATGAAAGCTGTAAAGAGCATCTATGTACTAGGGGCACCATAGCGGGGGAAAATACATGGGCAGGGGTTGTGTATCTGTGGACCGGAAGTAGTTCTAGGGAGGAAAATGAGGAAATGGTAAATTGTTTGAGAATAAATATGAACGAATTCAAAGATTAGGGTGAAATAATCTTAGTTGGAGATATGAATGCCCGCATAGAAGGTTTGATGGATACACATACCATAACGGTTATCTGGTGAGAGACCTATGTCAGGAAAACCGCCTTGTAATAGTGAACACGGAAAACACCTGTAACGGACAAATAACGTGGGAAAGCGGTAACAGACAGTTCAGCATAGTCTAGTCTCCCAGTCAGTATAAGGAAGGCTTCGGGAAATGAGGATAGATGAAAATGAAACAGAGAGCTTAGGAAGCGACCACAGGCGGCTTACCTTGCACTTTGGAGGCGCAACCCGGACAAATTTAGAAATAGGTATGACCGGGGGAGCTAATTTGAACAATGAGCAGTTAAAGATCATCGCTGATAGAATGGAAGATGAAATCAATTATACCCAGACAAATATTGGGAATACGACGAAATGATTGCGTTCATAAAGGGTAAGATGAATGATGCAAAGCAACGAAACCGATTGAAATGGAAGAGAAAGCCGAGAAGCTTGTGGAATAAGGAAATAAAAGAGGCTATTGTACAACAAAAAAAGGCGTAGAGAGAAGATAGGGAGGCAAAAAGAACTGGTATGGAACCGGAGGAAGTGAAGGAAATGTGGGATATCTACCGGGTAAAAAATCTAAAAGTGCAGAAAATTTGCAAGTAAAGTTCAAGCAGGAAAGCAAACAATGGATGGCAGAAATACGGAAGAAGGACAAAAGCGCATCCAAGAAGGTTTGGAACCACGTAAAATTACTAAGCCGAAAAACGATATCCATCCAAAATTCTTAATTGATGAGGAGGGGAAACATTTAGGAGAGCACGCGTTGGCGCACATTCATCGAGTGATTAGTGAGAAGTTTAGGTCAATAGAAGTAGGGGAGCCTGCAGCGATAACATCAGCACCCCAAAAGACCGAGGAAATGGAAACAAGTTAGAGCAACCTTGATTGGAAAAAATCATAGTAAAAGGTTTCCTTCCAGAGAGCAGTGGGCCCGGACGGAATAGCAATGCAGCTGATACACCTGCTTGAACCTAAAAGCAAGGCATCGTTTATGAGGGCAACACATAAGGTGATACAAACCAAACAAATACTGGAGGACTGGCCAGAAAGTAGGATAATTAATATATAACGGCAGAGTCAACAAAGCCAGTATTGATCCATACAGACGACTAACAGTAACGCCAGTGGTATATAGATTCGTAATGCAGGCGATAAAATCAGAAATTCAAGCATGAATGGAAGAAAGGAAAATCCTCGGGGAACTGTAGAATGGACTTAGACAAGTCAGGCGATTAGATGATTATTTCTTTGTGATAACGCAATGCATTAAAATTGCGAAAGTGCCGAATAGTTGATTATGGATTACGTTCTTAGACATTGAAGATGCATATGACAACGTAAACAGAGAACTGCTTTCGAGAATGCTGAAACTGCAGAGATAAGATGAAGAGTTAATACAGTTCCTTATAGCTATCTATAAAGACAATTAGAGTGCACCTTCCATGGGAAGGACAGAAATGCGCCCAGCAGGTCAACACTCCTAGGGGACTGAAACAGGGTTGCCCTCTTGAGCCCATTGGTGTTTATGGTTCACATGGCATGGTTAGAAAAGAAAATGGAAGAAAGTCAAGTAGGGTTCAACCAAACGCATATGCTGCACGGCGAAGTGGTACAACAGCGTATTCCGGGAATGTTATATGCAGACGACATTGTTCTTACGGCTCATAACCAGACCGATATGCAACTGCTCAAATATTAGCGGCCAGGAAGCCACCTTCCTCGTGTTAAATTTTAGCGCAAAAAATTGGGAATAATGGGTTTCATTGACACTACCATGGTCGCAGTGTCTATCCAGCATGGCGAATTACCCAAAGTGAAGGAATATAAATATTTGGGAGTGTGGGTGAACGAGGGGGATAGCTACTTGAAAGCTCACGAGGAGCGACCTAAGGGTAAATGAAAGCGAAGCGTAGATATAATGAAGCATCGAGCTCTGAGGGGTGTATAACAAATATGAAGTAGTGAGAGGAATATGGAAAGGAGTAATGGTTCCGGGTCGCACAATCGCGAATGCTGTACTTTGTTTAGAATCAGACGTTCTATAAGGCCTTCCCGGACAAAAAGTCCAACAAGACTTTCTTGTTGGGCTGACAGCACACCTGTGTGGCCAATAAGGAGTTCTGTCGGCACTCTATCGTCCCAATAGCCTAGTCAACAGGGAGTTGAACCTTGATGGCGTTTGTGCGGCCAATAAGAAGCTCTGTCGGCACTCTATCGTCCCAACAGCGTAGTCTTCCAACAGGGAGTTCAACCGTGATGGCGTTTACCGGCTCGCCAACACGAGCAGTGAACGCCAACAGACGCCTAGTTCGTAATCAGCGGCGCGAGCGCGCCATCAGACAGACCGACAGACACCCTGAAGGTGCTTTTTAGGGCCTAAACAGCAGCGTTTATGCCTGGCATAGACGCTAGACGTCAACGTTTGTATTCTGATTTTTCCCTTCTATAAGTAACAGTCAGACGGACGATTACATAACGATTTGAAGATATGATTTGGCTCATACCACGGCAAGCACAACCGTTTATTGCTGCAGCCTCGGTTGCTCCTCGTCCACAACAAACTGAATCGGCTGTAGATCTTTCTTCGAGGGCGTGTATGCAGGGGTTCTATCTTCCTTTTCTGTGCAGGAAGCCGGGGGCGGTCGTGTAAAATCATTTTCGCTCTTCGCTGCCGTTCTGCCTACCTGTTTGGCTGTACCTATTACATCGCCGCCAGCGCATGCTTCGGTCGCTTTCTAATAATCCCCTACTCGTTACAAACTCAGAGGTTTTCGCACTGTTAGCAGTCAGTTTTACACGACGGGTTTGATGCGCCTGACATGCCAGGAGTGACATCGCTTGTAGTATTAGCGCGACGTTGCTTGTCTGAAAGGACGGTGCCGAGCAAACAAGCCGTTATCAACGCCATAATTCTAACGGCACATTCTATTTCAGTCGTGGGTACCAGTGGCTTGCGCAGAGAAGGTCGGGGTGACTGCGATATCTTTTCTTGCGTCAAATAAGGGAGCTTTGGCTCAATCGCTTGCAGCGCTAGCAATGCGGCCTCGTCTGCAAGACCGGTGCGTGAGAAACAAGGATTAGGACAGCCAGAATTTCAAAAATGCAGCATAAATTAGACACAAGCGACAATATTCATCGACAACTTACATAATTATAGAGTTGTTTTAGGCGCCCCCACACCGACAGCCGAGATAGCTGAGTGCTAACGCGTCAGTTTACTGTTTTGTAGATCCCTGGTTCGAACCTCGTTTTTTTTAGGTGAGGGTTTCATTAGCTCTTTTTTAGGACCAGGGTAAGCGCCTGTCCCTTGCTCTCTATCACGCCGACATTACAACCCTCTCCTAAACACAAGTAGCTCGTTTTCTCGCACCTTCCCTCTGAGAAGCCCTTCCGTGAAAACAAACACCAAACCAAACGTCAAAACCTCTTTACAATATCAGTATATATGTCAGTTACTTTATGTGTATTCACTTTTGCGTTTAAAAACCTTAAATTTAAGTTATAAACACATTTAGGACTTAGAAAGCAGAAAGATAATTACCAATATTACAGTACTAACACAATTTCCGTCAAATATAGAGGTGCTGCATTTGAAGTCTGGCAACTATCTTTCACTTTTTGTGTGTTTTTTCATGGCGTTTTGTGCCGAGTGGTTGCTGGCGTGATTTGATCAGTTTTATCTATTTCAAGCTTAAATCATAGTTATAAAAGCTTTATGGGTGATGTCTACCCTTCTAACCTACGCGTGTGTTGAACATGGGGACCCCGAAAGAACGATCATCGCCGCATAAAATACTGCGCGTCAAAAGTGGATGACATTGTATCCGGACAAAGCGTGTTTGAGTGCGCGAGATGAAGACGACAGTGAAGGAGAATTGTACGTTGGAAACATCGTTTTTGCTCGGGTAAGTACGCATTTTTTTATTATTCGGTATTTGGTTGGAACGAGTTCTGGTGTTTATGGGTCAGTGGTTCGCTAGACCCCCATCTAATTTGCTCTGAGAGCCTACGTGATTTAGCATACTTGTTCGGCACCCAGTCCACCGTTTCCGCAGAAGTCAGCATCAATTTACGCTGAAGCTAGACCTTGGCTACGATGCTCGCGCTGTAGTACACGGCTGCTAATAATTTCACATCGCGCAAGGCTCTTTAACACCGGGGCGTTTGTTTATGTGTCTCTCAAATAGTGCCTTTGCGGCTGCAGATCGCAGTCGCAATTCCGCGTGAGTGGCACGGCGCTGTGCCTCCTTCATGAATACCCACGGTATACCAAGAAATAACATGAACAGGAGGTTCCCTGGAAGTGCATGCGAAAAAGCGTACACTTCATTCCGTGGCTGGCGTCTGGTAGGTGTTGTGGCTGCGAAAAAGCGTACGCTTGATCCCGTGGCTGGCGTCTCGTAGCTCATCACGTAATTACAATATCACAAATCTAATTTCACTAATCTAATAAGTGGGGTCACAATCCCCTAAAATTTCTTGACTACAACCAAGCACGTAAGCAGAATAAGTAAGAAGGTAATAACAATTTCAAGTTGATTATTTTAATAAATGGCATTCAGAACTCCTTTTATAGCATCCGCCATGGCCCGTGATCACTTAGCGCAAGGAAAACAATTTCACATCCGAAAGCCAATCTCTTCAAATTCCTAAGACTCTTCCCTGGAACACCTGGATAGCAAACCAGCTGCTATCGACATAGGATGGTAACTCCAGCTACCGGCTTGGCAGGATCCCCTAAGACGTTACGCGCCCCTTCATGTGACAGACTCTCAGTGCGATTTGCGGCATCCGCGGAGTCTGCGAAATCGCACTGAAGGCGTGCTACATCGGCTGCGACTTAACGATGCATTCACCCGAAGCTTCGTGTTTGAGATGGGCTGCGTAGAGTCGCAATTGTGTACAGTGTGCTCTACTACCGACATCAGGCACACTTTAGGCCACTGCCCGCGATATGCCAGTCAGCGGGCAACAGCATCGAAGGCACTAGTGCGACTCTGACGTGGAGATGCTCTAGGACTCTCACACTTCCCTGGACCATGGCGAAATCAGGATGAGGCAGTGCTGGGAACGAAAACTACCTATGCTTACTTTTCTTGCGGAAACTGGACTAAAAGAGGTTTTGTGAACCCTATGAGCATATACATTTTATATGTGTGTGCATATCCCCTCCTCCTCTCCTTTATTTTTTTTTCCGTTCTGCATTTTCCCTTGTCATCTCACTGTATTCACACATCTGGAGTAGCGCCCTACGTTAGTGGGGCTGACCTCTTCGGCTTTAATTAAAGCTTTTTTTTCTATTTTTCTCTTTGTAAAGAAACACCCTGTACCTACCCCCTGGGTCTCGTCTTCGGGTATTTCACACCAGTCTGCGGCGACACCACCCTACAACTACAACGAACGAAACTTTACTGGAGCTTTGAGAATCGTATCATGATTTTATCCCTCCTACAATAACGATGGTACTCCTCAATCTGTATCAAACAGCTGTACACCTGTCTGGATGGTTGCTCTTGCAAATACGCAGCGCAAGGGCCAATATGTCCGCCATAACATTCGATCTTACCACCACAACTCAGAACTGATGATGCTGTACAACTCTTTCGTGTGGCTTCTCTCGAATCACTTCGAGCAAACAGCGCCACATACACCGACCCTGACACTGGTATTCTGCATCCTTCCTCAACTCCAGCCTCCAGTGGAGAGATCATCATCATCATTATTACGTACAATCATTACGTACAATAGCGGCCAGCAACTACAATTCATGGTTAAATCTAGAAGCGTCTCTTATCATCATCATGAGCCTGTTTGTGTCCACTGCAGGATATTAGCCCCTCCCAAACATTTCCAGCCATGCCATCCAGTGCCAGCTTGAGTCCATGTTTCCCCCTCAAATTTTCGTAGCTCCTCTCGCCAACAATTTCTCGGCCGCCCCATATTGAAACGAATTTCCCCATGCATAAGCATTGCGGAATTCTCACCTCAGTCGAATGGAGGGAGCAGATGCAGTGAAGGAGGGACTAAGAATACACCCTTGAGAGTTCTTTGGTGAGGGCATATGTGGAAGGTGGGTCCTGCTTTTTGTTTCCGGTATGTCATGCATCAAGTTCCAAACACGAGGAAGAAGTGTCAGGTGATGAACTTTGATGTTCGAAGTATCCAAAATGAAGCCAACAAATTCTTGTGCAGGGGATAGTTTGTACTATGTTCCGTTTAGTTGTCGTGGACGCGTTACAGAGAAAGGCGACCTGAGGCTGGCCTGTAGCCGTGTTTGCAGCCAATAGGAATTTCGATGACAGATTGCTGTATAACGTTGTAGTAGCGCGGATCTGGAGACAGCACGTTTTTCGCCGAACGAGCCGATCATTGCGAGGGAAATGGTCACGCGTCAGGAAGGCGGTGACACGTGGCCACGTTCTCCTCTGGTCAACATGCGGCAGTGGTGCTAACTGGAGAAACGAAAACTAAAAGAAAAGGTTGCAGCAATGAGTGTCTCAGGGGATGAAGTGGGGCCAGATCCAAGATTGGCGATAATATTTTACTTCAGTTGTTTCCGCGAACGGTGCGTCTGGATGGTTGTATACCCGCGTGGACAGCCCTGCCGGAGGCGCTGATGAAAGAGGCTTGTTGACCGGCCGTGTTCAGACGATGTTGTCGAAGTGCTTCTTCCCAATTTCCCGAGCGCAACCAAAACGGCTCTTAATCATCTTGATATCATCGATATTGAGGCGTTCCTGCACCCCGATTTTGTGAGGAACGATGAAAAACGTTGTCTGTGTGCCGCACGAATTAGAGCTCGGGATAAGTGTCGAATATGTCCCACAAACCATTGGCGCCCCGAGCCAACCTCCAGTATACGGATCATACATCACGGCCCTTCACGCGACGATTGTCGACACAAATACCGAGCGCGACCGGCTGTCTCAAAAACCACCGTTTATAACTGTTCCCTCGTGATTAACTAAAGTTTTAGCGTAAACAGAGGCGAAGAGCTGGGGAATTCAGTGAAAAAAAGAAGTATTTTATGTTTCAGCGTTGCAGTCGCTTTTGCGTATGAAGAAAGAACAAGAGTCAAGAGTGGCAACGGCAGGTTCACGCCGTATGCAACCCTCCAGTATGCATTTCCGGTTGCAGCCCACATTTCTTCACAGCTGGTTGTTGACTGAAATTCGCAGCACGTGCAGTCGCTGAAACCAGCTTTTCGAACACTTACTCATCATTCGCGCATGGCTGAATGACGCTTTAAGCGGTCGCGTAGTCGAAAGCCGGGTTACTTGTATGAAGCGAAAGCGTTGCCTGTTCACACGTGGCAGTCGCTTTCTAATGTCCTCAGTGGGATGTCGTCGATGTTGTTCCAGAGCCGGAATGGGCAGGTATGAAAAACCTCTTTGACAGTATTAGGATTGCAGTAGGCGAAACCCTCAGTGGCTAATATTGTAGTGGCCTCCGGAAATTATTTGACGGTCACTCCAGATGAATGGACCCCTTTCAGTTCTGCGAAACCCACATTGCTTTCCTGAAATTACTGATGGACTTACCCGAAGACGAATGTGACGTATTTTGTTCATCAAACACACCAACTTCAAGAAGATGTTCGGAAGCAACATCAATCCTTACTGTTCCTCAGAATTTATTGTCAAACGCAAAGAAGTTCAAAATAATATTGAGCTTTCCACCACAGACTACCTTCACTTGAACGAGTATCCTGCTCTCATTGTAATTTACAGGAACTGCTGTTTTTACATCTGCGCTGGAATGTTATAAGCGCCCCATCACATAACAACTGAAGTGTAGCGACTGCACCTAATATTTTTACTTTTATGCTTTATCAAACATTTCTTGTCATACAAGTTGAAGGGGAAGTTGAGCTAGTTAGAATCGACTCATATTTAAAGCGCAGACAAACAATACACAAGAAGAAGAAAACAAGAGCGCTTTCTATCAACTGTTTATTCATGAAAAAACAGACACACATTTATATCTGATTCTTCATTGACAACACGTGCGTGATGCACATAATGATAGCTTTTGCTTTCGACGTTATCATACCGCGTGACCCCTCGAGTGCTACCTTTTCAAAACGTAACTTCATTCGCCTGTATTTTATTCGCGGCTGGTCGACGCACGTGTCTCCTCATGCGCTTATTTTGGAGGCTTCCACGATAAGTCGGCATATCTAAACTTTGCGCGCATATTCTGTTGTCGCACTCCTACAAGCTCACTCCCACAAGCTGGTTGGCACCTTCTGCAGGTTTTGCAATGAAGTGTGCTATTCAACCTTGGCGTTCATTTCATTCAATTCTCATGCTAGCGCAGCCTCACTTTCCATCAGCGACCAGTTTAACGCATATAGTCAGGTTGCGCTGCTGGTTGCCTCGCAAGCGGCAGCGCCGTTTTCAATATCCTGGTGGTTCGGGTGGTCATTTATTTTAGGAAAGATGCCACGCATGTCAGGGGCTCGGTTCGTACCATTCATAGTTCCGACGTGCCGGCGCCCTGTCTTAGACAGCAACAGCCGGGATTATCACAAGTCACGCACGGGCACTCACACAAAGAAGTCATCTCAGGTAACGTCATGACAACACGGCCGAGAAGGACGAACAGTTTAGGTGCCGCAGAAGAAAATACGTTAGTTATTGATATTGTTTTCGACCAGTCAGATTGCAGATAATACAAATGGCAGAGAGCAACAGATGCATTCATGACGGCCGCCTTTCTTTACACCCTGTCTCAGTGCCAACCCCATAGATGGTTGTACAGCATGATGCAGGCAGTGGGTGATAACTGCTAGAGAAATCGCCACTCGTTTATCGATGCCCTGGCGTGCGCAACAGACAACTTTAATTGGAAAACGTGCTGCACTTAGAGCGGCCCCGGTCGGGTGCAACGCGCCTATAGCGATTCCCGCATGCCAACGGAGTGTTGTACACAACACCTGTTTGCATTCAACATACGGGTCCCGTGCTTGACAACTCAGATCGTCAGAATTTCTGCACTCGCACATTATCCTCTTGGTTACGCTTCCACAGATGATCCGAGCCATAAACACAACGTCGACGCCAGAGCCCGCAGCAATCTTTTCGAAGCGATGCGCAAGCTTGTCTACCGCCACCGTGGCAGCACCACCACCTTCCTTCTGCCCTCCTGCTCCTCCCTGTAGTGTATTCCTTTGCTCGATCGCTTCCTCTGGCGTATAGACCATTCCGCTTTCTGCGGAAGCGCAGCCTGGAGGTAGCTGGCGAGTGCATGAATTCTGACGAATGCTTCGTCAAGCCCCGGGACCCGTAAGTAGAATACAAAAACGGTGTTCTGTATCAGGGTGGATTGAAAGAAATTCGAACAACGGAGCACACAGCCTCCGACGCATGCCTCATCGTATGGCTGCTCTGTCAGTAAACTGCGGGCATCTGTAGTTCTTTCAGATCGTTTGAGAGTGTGGTCATGTGTTAGGGGATTTGCCTGATAAAGAAGCGATGCGGTTATTTAATTTTAGGAGGACTTTATGCTCTGTCACTCCTGAGTATCTTGTTATCTACTACATTCGGGAGCCAAGCGCGCAACAGGCTGAATGCAGCTAGCATGATTCCCTTTAACGATCATTTGGCTCAGTGATGAGGCAGCGTGAGAAGGTGCTTCTAAATAAATAACCGGCGCCGCATCTTGATCAAGCTTTCCAAGAAATGTAGGCCTCAGCCTCTACTGCTCCCGAAGAAGTGCGCATGCGCGCAGTTTACTGACTATGCTACCAGCCTGCGTCGGAGGCCGGTGTGCTCCGTTGTTCGCATTTCTTTTAATACCCACTGTATAACATTCCGTTGGCATGCGGGAAGCACTATATCGGCCAAACCGGTCGCTGTTCGAAATTGAGACAGCGCGAGCTTGAGAATTCAACGAAAGGAACCACGCAGTAGAATCTCTCACTTCATTGTTAAGCGTGCATAGGGTGTCAACAACTTGTGGGAGGGCGACAGCAATATGCGCACAAAAACGTATCGCGCAAGCCTACAAAAACCCATCAGGAGACGCGTGCATTGCCCAGCCGTGAATAACACTACAAGAGATTGAAGCACGACGGGCTTTATAGATAGCGACCTGCCCATCGCAACCGACGACAATGGGAGCAATGGTCCGGAGACAATGTCGTGTAGGAATGGAGCGCTCCGTCAGATGGGGCTAACTTTAATCCTCAAACCCACCAGCGCCGCTTTGCTCGTTGCGGTGCCTTCGACTGCTCGCGTAAAATGTAGCGGTCGTGCCAATAAATGCCGATTCTGCCAATCATTACATACAATAGCGGCCAGCAAATAGAATTCACGGTTAAATCTAGAAGCGTCTCTTAGCTATGCCAACGGCAGTCAACGCACACAATTAAATCACAGTGCTACTACATGCACCTGCTCGACTAACACTATTTCTAACACGCAAAAACCTTGTCGGCTTTCGTTTTACGTCGAGGAGCTTTTTTCGACGTGAAGCTCGTTTATGCAGGTGCAAAAGTTCACAGGGAAAGCTTAAATTTCTACAAAAACCCCAACAGGGCCATTGCTGTGCTTGGAAGCGCCGTCATTCTTGCGGTAACACAATGTTTTTCCAGCGGAGGAAGCTATAATCAACCGTAACCTTTACAGTCGCTGCCGCGTTTTCACCGTACTGTAGCACCACGGATCTCCGTTGGGGTGGCTTACAATCCCAACAAACGGGAAAGTCGTGTATAGCAGCCGTCCGAGTTCAATACTTGCGGTGAAAACCAGTTATCTTCGGGATGACTTTTTTAACGACTGCTCCCGTTCCGAAGAGATCGGAACCTCTTGAACGCAAGTTGCATTTACCGTGCGCGTGCCGGGCTTGCTCAGCTGTACACAACAAATAACATCACGTACGATATCTTCACTGAAAGTGCGGTGACAACATATTGCGTGAACTTTCGGCGTAATATTTTGAGAACGGGTTTCTTTTGCCTAGGTTTGTTCGCCGAGCCTACTGCCTAAGTCGACTATAATCTACAACCTTGGCACCAGAATCACTGGAGCTACATTTTAAACAATAACTATTCATGCTGCTGCTACAATTGCCTCAAAAGCTAGCACCCAACGGGAAATTCTGACGCAGGTTACAGTTTTTTTCTTTTTGTAATATTCGTAGTATGTGTCGTAAACCGACGGGAATTTATCGCGCGTCGAGTGTTTCTTCCGGTCGCTTTCTTTTTATTTTGTCGCACTATATGAAATAGTGCACGCAAAGTGCTTCTTTGGTTTTTTTTGTCTGCTTCCTGCTATAGAACCAAGCTCAATAAATATTGTATTTGTTTTACCTTTGCGGATGTACGCGCACTATCAAATGACATTGAACGCGCTAGTAAAGCGTTAGCAGCTGTAGACACATTTTGCGGAGTGATATCCGGGTGTGTGCACGTTCCGTGGACGCCGGCCGGGTGCCTGATTTTGCCAGCCTATCCAAGCAACAATTTCGCTTTAATAAAACTTATTTCATCGCGCCGCCCATCTGACGCAAGGTGTGCACTACGCCCAGTGTGAATTGTCAAAAGACAGAGCACAACGAACCGAGAGAAAGACGAAGTAACAACGACGGCAGGCCGAGAAAACGCGTATACTGCGTAGAAGTGGGTATGAAAACCTGCGCCAGCCGGTGCACTGCTGCCGGAAAGAACTAAAAAGAAGCAAACAAGCAATAACAAATCAGGCACGCGGAATCGGCGCGCGTGGGAAGGTCGCCATCTATAAAGCGGGTCTTTGATTGATGTTATGCTTTTTAAAGGAACACTGTGAGGGATCACCCGGGATGTTAACCTGAAAGCAAAAAGCTAACGTGATGGGCTTCCCGGATGTGTTGTCACGGAAGACCCAGGTATAAATGCGTGTGGATGTGTGTGTTCTCATGAAGAAACAGCAGATAGAAAGCGCGCGTGTTGTGTTATTCCTGTCTATCGTCTGCCTGCGCTTTAAATATGACTGCCATTTCTTTATATGCCTTATCTTTTCCTATGAGCAGACCAGCACTCCTATTTAACCTCAAGATAAAGATTAACAATGCTTGTGAAATGTGCGTAGTAACAAGAAAGAGCACTATTGCCCTGCATACAGAGTTGATCTGTCCTCGTATTTCGCTTTTCTGAGCAAAATAGTTACTGTACAGAGCTTCCTGAAAGACAGCAGGCACCTTTTCCCACCTAACCATTTGCAACAGGGGAAATTGTTTGTGGCTCTACTACAGCCCTTTCCTGAAACGTAATGGCGTACATGCTTAATCAACAAATTAGTGCTTTGTACATTTGCAAATAGAGTGTACAAAACCGATGAGAGAAAAAAAAACTCGAGGCCATTTCGCCCTGCAAACAGCGACGGCCAGCGTAGCTGTAGAGTCACTTTCACGCGGTAAAGAAGGTCGCAACGGCTTTGTTTCCACTATAAAATGCACTGATCCGCGTACTAGAATCTGCAGACACTGACTCGAATAATTTTTGTACTAGGCTTGGTTTCGTCGTTGGTGAACAGGACGCAACATATAGGGTGGACAATCTACGCGACTCACTGCGATCACCGTCATTTTACCCGGTCTTTACCATCACGGCTCTCTCTCGCGCACTCATCCTTGTTCGTCTTGTCCTGTGCCTGTATCTCGCAGTACTAATCTTCCAAATATAGTCTCTTCAACGTAACATTTTGGTGGGCGGTGCGGGGTAATGCTTCACGCACAACGGAGCTTCGCACTGGGCGTCACCTTGCTCAAGCACCAACGATCACGGCCAACAATGAGGCCCCCGGCCCAACCATCCCACTTTTCCTGGTCTCTCAACAACCCCTGGCCCAGGTACATTCACTGCAGCCGACTACTTGGACGTTGATGACTGGATCGACACGTACGAGCGGGTCAGCGCCTATAATCGGTGGGACCCAACCATCATGCTGACAAATGTCGATTACAATCTGGACAGACCGGCCAGGGCCTGGTTCCGAACCTATGAGGCGGAGGTAACCAGCTGGGACATCTGCAAGGAAGGGCTGCGCACCTTGTTCGGCAACCAAGATGGTCGCCAACGTGCAGCCAAGAACGCGCTAGCCAAACACGCACATACGTCTACCAAATCATAAGGGACCTAAATTCAGGAAGTCCTGTCTCTGCAAAATTCTGACGCCCAGATGACTGAGTCCGAGAAGGTGGGACATGTACTCAAAGGGATAGCTGACGACGCTTTCCAGCTGCTTATCTGCAAAGACTCCTTCCGTCGAGGCTATCATCACCGAGTGCCGCCGGTTAGATTAGGCGAAGAGCTGCTGAATTACATCGCAGTTCACCCGGCTCCCAAATACTGCCGCCACATCATCTTGCGAAGACATATCGCCACAAGCCCGTTCACCTCCAATCTCATCTGGCATGTCCACGGGTCTACCTGAAGGTTTGACGAGACTAATGCATAGAGAGCTCGAGGCCATGGTCCCAGCAGTTTATCCCCAACACGTTACCGAAGACAGCAGGCCTCCTGTACCATTAATTCAAGCTGTCGTGCGCGAATAATTTTCCCAACTGGGCGTTCAATCTGTCTGCACCGTTGGCAGCGCTAACTTGCCATCTAGCTCCTTTCCGCCTACTAGCGATGGTCGAGCCCCCTATACTCGTACTTTCAACTACGCCATCAGAAACCCTGCCTATTGGAAACGCCTGAAGACCGACCCATATGCTTCCACTGTCGTCGTGTTGGCCACGTGGCGCGATACTGTCAGAGTCATCAATTTCTCCCTCCCCGACCATGATTTAATACCTATAATAACACGGAAGAGGGTCCTGCTCGCTTTTCTACCAGTCCTCAGCCGTCCTCCCTAGACGATGACGCCCGACCATGCCGAAACAACCGCTCTCTGTCACCGCAACGCTGCCAGTCCCGTTCGCCGCAGCCTTGCCGCTACCTGTCGCCGACCCCGTATAACCGCTTCTCTCCGTAAAACTAAGTGCAGCTCCCGGACGTGGGGCTGCATCTATGACCCGGCCAACAAATCCTCTGCTTTGCCCCCCAGACGAACTTTACAAGACGTTCATGTCGATGGCGTTCCAGAAAGGGCTCTCATTTGCAGCGTCACCCGTATTTCGATTATGAGATCCGACCTCCGCCACCGCCTGCGCAAAGTTCTTACTCGAGCGGTGCCCAATGTCGTACAGGTCGCTGATGGAGGGACGTCCGCCGTCCCCGGAATGTGTGCGGCCCGTATTCACATTGCTGGCCCCGAAACGGTCGTTCTATTTGCCGTATTGGAGCGATGCCCTCACGACCTTCCTCTAGGCCATGATTTCCTGTCGGAGCATTCGCCTCTTATCGATTGCTCCACGGGTGTCCTCCACCTTCACTTGCCTTCTCCCAATACGACCCCTAAAGAACCCGTTCAGATGCCTTTAGATGTGATCAACGCCGAAGAACCTTTATTCCGTATTGTCTCCATGCATAATGCTCGTTTACGGCCACAAGAAGCAACCACCGTTTACTTCTCCTCGAGACCTCCGGTTTCTGACGGCGACTACGTGCTTTCGCCTGTTCTGGAAGTGTTGCGGTCGCGCGAAGTGGCCCTACCACATACTGTTGTGACAGTTGTGGACAGCAACATTCTCCTAGCAATCCTCAACAATGGAAAATCCCCTCAAGTTCTACTGAAGGGTATATCGCTGGCTACACGACCACCAAGTTTTTTATTCGTGTGTAGACCCACCCGAAATTTCTGATACCCAAACCAATTCAATTCCTTATGTCGAGGATTTCGCCCAAGCAATCGCCTCAAATCTGCCCGCAAACCAAGCTGCTGCTCTACGCCATCTTTTGAGTACCTACCGAGATATTTTCGACTTCGGTAATCGTAATTTGGGTCAGAGACACTGGCGATGCAAACCCTGTCCACAGCCGCCCATACAGTGTGTCCCATACTGAAGGATTGGTCATTGAGCAGGAAGTCGAAAGCGTGTTTCGCGAGGACATCGTCGAACCTTCGTCGAGCCCCTTGGCTTCGGCTGTCGTTTTAGTCGAAAAGAAAGATGGCAGTTGGCGGTTCTGCGTAGATTACTGATGCTTCAACCAGATCACCAGGAAGGACGCTTATCCATTGTCGCGCATTGACGACGCCCTAGTCTTCCTGCATAGCGCCAAATATTTTTCATCGATAGACCTCAGGTGTGGATATTGCCAAATTTTTGTTGAAGAATCCGGCCTCAAAAAACAGTGTTTGATACACTCAATGGCTTTTCCCAATTTAAGGTAATGCGGTTTGGCGTATGTAACGCCACCGCTACCTTGGAGAGGATGATGGACTCGCTTCTCCATACGTTCAAGTGGTCGACGTGCTAATGCCACCTCAATGATGTAATTGCTTTTCCCCTACATTCGACACCCACCTCAAGAGGATTTCGGCAGTCTTGGAAGTGTTTCGACGGGCAGGCCTTCTGCTAAACGAACAAAAATGTCACTTTGGTCACCGCCAAATTAAACTCCTTGGACACCTTGTCGACGACAGAGGTGTTCTACCCGACCCCAATAAAGTTCGCACTGTGCAGAACTTCCCAAACCAGAGTCGTCAAAAGATATCCGGAGCTTCGTAGGTCTCTTTTCCTGCTTTTGACGCTTCATTGCGAATTCCGCCGACATTTCCCGTCCTCTGACAGACCTTCTTAAAAAGAATTTCACCTACACATGGTGCCCCAAACAATCTGAAGCCTTCTCTACGCTTATCGCTCTGCTTACGCCGCCACCCATTTTAGGCCACTTCATCTGTCGGCACCCACCGAAGACCGCACCGACGCAAGCGTCCATGGTATAGGGGCGGTTTTGCCACAACAAGAGGCTGGCCAGAACCGCTTCATCGCCAATGCCAGCCGTCTCCTGTTGCCAGCCTAACGCAATTACTCCATCACGGAACGGGAGTGCCTTGCTCCTCTCTGAGCTGTCGCCATATTCCGCGCATGCCTATACGGTAGGCACTTTATTGTTTTTACCGACCACCATCCCTTGTTCTGGCTTTCGTCTTTGAAAGATCCCACGGGCAGGCTTGCTCGATGGGCTCTCCGCCTTCAATAGTACACTTTCTTTGTGGTCTACAAACATGGCCGCCTGCACCAGGGCGCCGACAGCCTGTCAAGCAATCCTGTGGACCCTCCAGACCTGAGCCGAGCAAGTTCTGATACTGCCTTTTTGCCATCTCCGACCTCCTGAACATTGCTGAACAACAGTGCCGCTACGCATAACTACGTGTAATCTTCGACGGTCTCAAATGCGCAACACCTAACCCTTCTCTACGGGCCTTTCCAATTCGTGATGGCACCCTCTATCGTCGCAACTTCTGTTCCGATGGTCCCGAATTTCTCCTCGTTATACCTGACGACTTGCATGCGCCTATACTTGGACCAGCTTCACGATCTTCTATCGGCTAGCAATGTCGGAATAACCCGCACGTACGACCGCGTGCGGCGTCGCTTCTTTGGCCCGGGCTGTACAAATCCGTGCTACGATACGTGACCACCTGCGACCTTTGCCAATGGCGGAAAACACCGACCACGCTCCCCGTTGAATGGACGCTGCCTTATAGACTGTAATTTGTCTATTCCCCTCATATTCTTTCCAGTGAAGTTTTTCTACAACTCCTACTTACGTCGGCAGCACGAGGAAGGGCTAGGTGGTGGAGAAGGTTTGGAGAGAGAACAAAATGAAAGTGTCTGTTTCGCCATTTTCAGCTGACGCGATAGGCAATGTTATACAGGTGGCGTTGCCAATAATCTGAAGGCAATTGCGTGGTTCAGCGTTAACACGGTTCACGCGGTTGACGTGGTGGGGTCAACAATAAAATTTCGCTCAATGTTAATGATGGTTGGGTGTTAATGGCGCAAGGACGACTGGGGAAAAGAGTGCCCGAACCGTTTTTATATATGATAGATGCAGCGGTAAATCCTACATTTGGTTATAACAAAAGTAAAATTAGTGAAAGACAATGGGGATGACTGGTGTAGAAGGATAGTTTGTGCTTATGCGTGGTATGGAATTAGGTCTAAAAATCTCACTCGCCATAAATAGTTAAAACGTGCTTGACAGAAAACATGGGGTCGTCAGACAGGAAAAACGCTGGGTGTGGGGGGATGCGTTGTCTGCAGAGGTGGTTGAAGCGTTTGTGTCCTGTCGTGTCGAGTGCTTTGCATTGAAGAGTACGTGGGTTACGGATAGGCCGTATCCACACCTGCTACACAGGGGTCTTGGAGACCCCGGTAGCAGGAAGCAGTGTGTTATATGGGTGCAGCCTATCCGTAACCAATCTAAGCTAACTTCAGTGTATCTGTTGTGTGTGTCAGTGCTGTATGCTCCCAAGATTGTTGTTATTACATGTAGATTTTTTTCGTTTGCCTTTTCATTCCACGCTGCATGGCATGCTCTGCGAAGCTGTTTTCTGATGTTTCACTTAATGGTCAGTGAAGATGTGGTTGTTAGGTTCGCTCTATTTGTAAGCGCACTAGTATCGACAATTTTATCCACTGTCTCGTGTCCTGTGATCTCCGAGTGACCTGGCACCGAGCCCACGGTCTCTTCAAGGCTTAACGCATATGCTGACGTAATGGTTTTATAAAGTAAATGAACAAACTGATTTTTACAAGACTGCTTATATGATAATGCACGAACAACGCTCAAGGAATCTGTGAAGATGATGGACTTGGGGATTTTATGTTGAACTATGTGATTTAAAAACGCAAAACTTCGTAGGCTTCTAGAGTAAAAACACTGATTTTCGACTTCAGGTTCTTAGAGACCCTAAATTTGGGTCCGTGCGTGGCACACCACACACTAAGGGCAGTTTTTGATGCATCGCTAAAACATTTTGCACACGTGTATTTCTCTCGAAGAAACAAGAAGCACTGGAGTATTTCAGTTTCGGCACTCGTATTTATCAATTTCTCCGAAAGACAAGTCACACAACACGGGGTGAAGCTGCCATGGCGGTGCAAACCACGAAAGAGTAGATTTGCAGGTGTCTGAAAAGGTGAAAGGTAGTTCTGACGCTTCCGCTGTAACTCTATGGGAGAACAGAACAGAAAGAGATGGATGAATAAGAAGTTGGGACATGGGTGTACCACAAATAAAAGGTTCCAAAAGATGGAATGTTATTGACAAAATTTTAGAAGATTCAAAAAGATCCACGTATGTTCGCTGGTAATCTAGACCAATGTTGAGCAATGTTCATACCTGCCATGCCATTTTACTCAAAAATCTGTACTGCGGTGTGGCATCGCGCAATGCAATCATAACGTTCTGCATGACGCGGTGTCACTGCGCAGATCCTATTTTTGTCTCAAATGGTTCTCCCCCTGCTCTCATTTGCCGAATTTGCATTGTTCGTAGCCTAGATTGGTCACGCTGGTGCATTGCGGCGATACTGAACGCCGGGATTAAAGTGCAGTGAGGAATGGGATTTGCCGTTGAAAGTACAAGCATTCATCCAGGAATTAATCTAAAAGCGGGCATTGTTTTCTTCTACAGAGCTGTTTCTAATATCGGACAACCGGTCATGACAGGAAGTGCACACGAACATGAGCCTTGCTTGTCGACTTCACTTAACGACAAGGAAGGCTTTGTCTAACGCGAGCGTAACGCGCAAGCCTATCGGCTAACGTGAGCAACATCCGATCACGACGTCTCCGTAGTCGCTCTGTGCGCACCAAAACGGCTGTGAGATCGGTGCCCAGGGTGACCATGAGTTATCTTTGCCCTAATCCCTGTGTGGGCGAAATATGTTTACTCCGAAAGCCACGCGTCTGCAATCACGAGTGATGTGCGCCCACAATCACACTGCCTGTATGACAAGCACAAGGAGCGTAAAGGTAAAAACCGCGTACTTTTCTTTTTGCACAGTGGAGAACACCTCAGGAACTACAGTAGCCGACCGGTTTTTCTGGTTTGGAGGGGAACAAAAAATACTTCGAATAAAAGAGCAGTCAGGAAAATCCGTGAGGCATTACTCCTATGGGACAACTGGTGGTTGCTCTGGAAAGTCCGAAATATCCAGCAAGTGCGAATTTTCCGAGTACGAAAAAACGATCGGCTATTGTATCACTACGCTCGGCACACATGTGGATATCTACGAATTCCCCACTTACTCTTGCGGCCACGCCGGTGATGTGGACACCGATCGAATCCCCTTTGTTGACTGGCGTACCGTAAGGACCCCTGTGGTGCGCACACCCACCGGGGTCTTTGCCTGTAAAAATTTCACCCTACGGTAGCTACTGCTCCGGTCGTAAACATGACGAATGTGGTCTGGATTATTTGTGTCTGGAATAATTTATGAATTTTTTTTATTTTTAGAGTGTCCAGCATGCGGCTCAAAATGGCGAAGGAGGAGTCGCAAGAAGCCGCCGAGTTGGTTCGTACGTCTTCTGCGAGCACTTTCCGGAGGAGATCCTACGCGGAGCCCTCGGCTACCAGCACCGGCCGGGCGAAGTGTACATCGTGACGTACCCCAAGTGTGGCACCACGTGGATGCAGCACATCGTGTACAACATCTACAGCCGGGGAGAGCCACCGCCCACGGTCGGCCACTTCTTTCACAACATGCCATTCTTGGAGAGACACGGCGTCGAAGCCCTCTGAAGGACTGACTTGCCCACGTGAGTTAGTTGAAAAAACATGTCTAAACTTATACCCGCCACGCTGACTGCATAAGTAGATAAGACATTCCCTTGCAAGTAACTTGGTTAGTGGACTGAATCTCTGTTTTGTGTGATGTCGTTTCCAAGTAGACTTTAGTGCCCGGTCTGTGCGAGATTTTTGTACACCTTTAAAAGCGATAAGTCGAAATTATTGCTTCCCCGTCCACGTTGATGCCTGTCGGGTCTCGGGCGTCAGTACTACAAGCGATAACTGCTTAATTATGATTGTTTTTTTTTTCAAATTCATTATTGAAGATTTGAAATAAAGGGTATGAGGTGCTGTACTTGGCATCGCCATCATGACCTTGATGTGTATGCTCCCACCTACAGAACACGGCTTAAGTGATACAATACGCTACAATACGCAGAACATAAAACAAAAATAAACAATTTTTATCTTTGTCCTAACCGGGATGAGGTGTGTATAAAGGATATTAATGCAAAATGACCCTCACATTGCTGGCTATTTTTCTGAATGCTGACGCATAGTAAAAGCTGGTGAGGGCAGTTGAAGCAAAATTATATGTCGTAAAAATAAAGGATAAAAAGAATTTAAAAATGGCCCAAAAAGTGGGCTCTTTCCACATTCTACGCGCTGAAACGGCAGCACGTAAACAAAAATTCTTCGAAGCACTAAAATCTGCTTGGGTGATTTGAAGGAGAAAGCTTGGGGATATTGATTAGCAACATCTTTACCGCTGCGTCATACCTTTGTCTCTTTCTTCCCTTTAGTCTCTGTCTTTTGACAACAGTTACATCTACCGGCTTCTTTTTCGCCACATTGGAAAGTTTTTCGAGGGCCAGACGCATTTAAAAACGAGCAGTTCAGAATGGGCTTCGTCACAAGGTCATGATGACTATTCCGCAGCATCGAAAAATAAAACCAGGCATCTAGTTTCGTTCTCACGGGACTCCTCGAGATAAACTCGGCAGTCTCATGGCCGCAGACCATGGCTTCCCGGCCAGCAGGCTTCCCACAATCTTGAAGGGAGACAACGCCATCATCCATGTCACTTAGTGTGGAACGGCGACGAAGAAAAATAACCTCCAGACCACTCCGCACGAGAAGCTGGAGGGAGCCGTGTTTACGTGGTTCAAGGAGATGAAGCCAATTCCAACAGCTTTCCGCTCTGCGTTGTACAATAAAAAGAGCTGTGTTTCGCGAGTGTCCCGTGGTTAGAGGACTGCTGGGCAAGCCCCGGCTGGCTTATTATTTTCTCCGCGCACTTTTTGGACATGGTTAAATTATCGGCAGGAGAGCGCCGCGGCCACTGTAATCACGATGTCATAGTAGCTGTAAGGGTGCGGCTACATTTAGACAGAGTTTATGGAATCAAGTGCTGGTAAAATGATAGTCGGAATTATACGATGTTGTAGACATAAGGAAACATTTTGTGGTTTCGGTTCACTTGGTTAGATCGGCTTTTAACTGTACCGAGATCACAATATTTATTTCTAAGCAAAAAAAAATAGCAGCGTTGCAAAATACAAAACGAGCACAACGGGTTTTGAAAGGTGTAACGGTTCAATTAATTTAAGTCATTCTACCTTTAGTTTCCCTGAAAACGCAAAGCTACCTTTAAGAACTTAACGAACATCATATTAGTTCAAACCTATTCAAGCTACATTTTCATCGTTTTCCCTCGTTAGAAATGAAAGGCAAATAAAACTGCAAAGTTGTTTAGGGCCTCATTCGGGTAACGCTTCAGCATACAAATGACGTGGTAGGCCGCCAGCTATATAAGTATAGAGAGGTATCTAAAATCACGTTGTAGCCTTCTCACTCGAATATAAATACAGTTTTTATTTTTTTTAAATCTCGGTTTTGTGTAACAAAGATTCCCCTTAAAGTTCTTTGATTTTCAGTCCCAATGGTTTGGTCTAAAAAATGACGATTCAGTCAGTCATTCGTTCAGTCAATAACGCCGAGTTGGTCTGAGAAGAATAAAAAGAATTAACTACCAACGCGGACACAATACGGGGCCGATGAGTTTCCGGTATGCCCTACAAACAAACGACGCACTGTTCATTTCTCTGGGGCTGGTTCAACAATAGTTCTCGCTCTGGTTACCTCGCTTCCCACTGCGAACTATTGTCAGAAACCCGGACTTCTCTTTTTCACGCAGCCGGTGCTATCAAGACACACATGCTTTACGACGAGAAGCGTATGTGCCCGGAAGCCAAGTACGTGTGCGTCATGCGGAACCCCTTCGACTGTTGCGTTTCCTTCTACCACCACTACAAGATGTACCCCATCTACGGATTCGAAAACGGCACCTTCGAAGACTTCCTCCAGCTGTTCCTCGAGGGTGACGTAGATGGCGGGGACTACTTCGACCACCTCCTCTCCTGGTATCCACACCGGAATGACAGCAACGTCCTTTGTTTGCGGTTCGTAAGTTTTCTCACTTAACCCGAAATCATTATGAAAAAAAAAGAGGAAGCTCGCACTAACGCGTACGACTTGAAGGTAGAGAAGCTGCACGCAACCTACACTATCATGACGAAGGTCTAGGTCCACGATTGCAGCCTATTTTCTTCTTATTCGCTGCTGCAACGACCTTTACTCCATCATCGTTGATATAAGTGTGAGCGCCTTTCTTTTCTTTTTTTTTTGAAGTGATAATAATTGGACATTACCTTGGAGTGCCGTACGCTATGACTTGTCTTTCTCGTTCCGAGCAAGTGTTGCCACGATTACAGCGAACGCTGGAGTATTTTCTTTTTTTTCGTCAATCTTGACCAATCGCCTTAAGTGGGTATGCTGGGCTTTACAAACGTGCGCCAGGGACGCTGGGCGGTCGTCGCGAGGCGCACGCACACACGAGCGCTGGGCAATTTTCTTGTGTTTTGTTTGACTGCCGGGCCGTTACCGCACTCAAGTGCACGTGCTCGGCCGTTTCTTGGTATTTTTATCTACGGACACGAAAAATTAAGATTTGCTAAGCCGCTTCGCGTTAATCTACGCCCCCAGATGGTCAGATCCCTTTAACAGGCTACCGTGTCATAAACTCGAGGGCAACGTGAAGACAAAATGCAAGTTTGGTTCCCTATGGAGGCTGTTTCGTCCGCACAGCAATGATGGCAATTCCATTGTGAACTTGAAACACGTTTCCGAGATGTTAAGGAAAACACATGAAGCAGTGGAAACTCCCCAGTCACTTCCTCACGATTTCTCTATGAGGTCACCGATTATACGTGCGATGGACGACCGCCTGCGAAAGCCACCTCTAAGAAACATGCCTGGATGACTGTAGTGGGGCTTCTTGTTCCGTTTGTTCGTACGACTTGAATTCCAGGGAGAAGTTAACGCAAGGATAACAAGGTCTTAGAGGTGACCATGTTACATCTGTATTGCCAACGCCGCCTGTATAAACGTTGCCTAACGCGTCGCGCACTTTTTCATGGGAAGGGTGGAGACGCTTAGTTCAGGCACTCATCCGCTATGTGGCTCGCGCCGTCGGGCATTTCGCCTTACAACACTGCTCGGGAGTAGCGAACGCTGTACCCACTTCTACGAAGTGTGTCTGTCAGCTTGCCTGTTGGGTTTCTAGAGCCGTTTCTCTCACATCTTAGCCGCGACAGGGTGCTAGTTCTGGGAAGCACTGGGGATCTCGTGCAACGTGCCGCTGGCTTCATACTCGCTCAATTTTTCCAAAGATAACTGACGGAGGCGGAACTTAAATAGCGTAAGAACAATATAATTGTAGGGTAGACAAATAGCGAACAGAAAAACGATATTTTCGGATGGTGCAGCAATTATTTTACTGATATTTTTCTCTCTCGAGGATTAAGGGAAGAGAAAATTGCGTGCACATTTTTTGTTCAGGCGCTCACTTCTACCATTACTTTCCAAAATATCACGTGTTTGTAACTTCAGAAGAGAACAGGAAAACAATAGGGTCAAGCCGCTGAGGGTTCCGCCACGCAGTCCGGGTGCTTCTACAGTAGTCTTCAATTGCAAAAGTGCGTACCGAAGTGGAGTGCGACACTGCGGGTACAAAACAAGACCGAAATGTGGAGGGGAGAGAGGGGGATGCCCCCACTCAGAAAATTTCGGTGCCCGTAATCAAAGTAGATAAGCGGCAAAGCCGGCATCAGCCTGCGGCAGCACAAATTATTTTGGCTTCGTGGCAAAGTCGGTTTTATGAGCGACAGACCAAGACAAACAGGCATGGTGAAAAACAAGAAGGCGTAGGAGCACTGCTTGGGGACCGCTAGACAAAGTTTCAACTATTTTGCATAGTTTCCCAGAAGGGCTTTCGCCGGCGGATATGAAAGTAACACGCATGAAGGCTACGGACCAGAAAAGGGTAGGAGAGAGCGAGAATACAGTTGCTTTTTGGCCATTTTTCACTCACGCGTTAGGCAATGATTATAAAGGTGGCGTTGGGCTTGCCGATAGTACGTCACTGTAACGCCAAATGTTTAAGTTTTTTTTGTGTTCTGGGTTTTTCGGTAAAAAAAAAGTCTTTAATGGTAGGATTGGAGCGGAATTAGTTCCCACAGGACATCGAGCATAACTGCAATGAAATCTAGTTTGGTCATTCCACTACTTAGTTCACGTCGCAAAATCGCACGTCCCTGCCTAATTCACAATCATTTTCCGTCACAGCACTTTACGAGATTGTTTGATAACTTCGCCTTCATCGCAGTTGGATCACACGCGTCTGGATCAAACATAATTTTTATCCCTCATTCTGAATAAATTTGAGGCGCTAAACAACGGGGACCAGCAGGCTTTAGGTTAAACACGTCAGACTACCAGACAAAAAAGATTTTTTTGTCTATGTCTATGTGTTGCCTCTCGTCCCCGTTGTTTAGCGCTTCAATTTTTTTGTCTGTGTCTACGTGTTTCTTTTCGGTCCCCGTTGTTTAGCGCTCAAATTAATTCAGTATGAGGGATAAAAAATTTAGTTTCTTCTGGCCCCCTTCTGTCGAGTGCCTGAAATGTATTCAGTATGTTCGACGAACTACCCCTGATCAGGCATTTGTTATTCCTCATATGGGTTTACATTCGTGTACGGCTCTTGAAATGCATATGCCTTCTGTAATTGGTATGTCTGTAGGAATATTTTAAATTGTCTCTTCAACAGAGCTTGAGCCGCTGGGCTTTTGCCCTTTTTTAAAAAAAAGCTACCTGCTTTCATGCATTCTTTCTCCATTTCACTCCCCTCTGTAATGTATTATGCCGAGTGTACCTATATACAATTTAAATGCTTATAAACGGCCGTTTGTTTAAATAGAAAAAAGTTACACTTTGCTTCCTAGGCCCCTCGAAAAAGGTGATTAAAAATCCTGCAGGTCACGCCACTCTGAAAAGTTTATATTTGTGTAGAGCGCCGCTCCGACATAGCGACAAATTCGTCGGACGTGGACATAAATATTATCGCCTTCACTTTGGACTACGACAAGTCCTAGATACCATTCCGGTGCCCTGAACACGCGGACATCTTGAGTGTACATTCTGCTCCGAAGCAAGAGCACCGCAAGGACATTAGCCTTCGCGGTTATTTAGGCTCTACGAAAGCTGATAATCACATAGGTTTTTCTTCAACCTCGATAAGAAAAATGGCACAGGTTACCTATTGCGGGAGTTCCCCATCTGAAATTCTTTGCGACTCATGTAGTTCGATTCTGGCCTACTAGTAGTCTCATTATCAACATTGAATGCACTAAGACATCCCTGCTCATCTCCATTACTCAGGAATATTTTCTGGGAGAAAACATTCTAATTGCAGCTGGCCTTGCAGTGGTAGCCTGCACCATGCAGGCCCTTGGTTAACGCTTTACTTGACATCTTAGGCGAATAATCAACACTAGGAACGAATTCACTTCTAAGAAAATATTACAGGCTAAGGCCGAGGCTTCATATAGTCTACCTTTTGATTATCTATTATGTTGTCGTACCTGAAAATTAACCGTCAAAACCAGAGCTGGCCCTTGTCAGACATAAGAGAAGCTGTAACTTTTTATTGTGCATGAAAACAGATAGCGGCATGAAAAGATAGGCGGTACAAAAAGAAGAGATACTTGTTTGCGGTCGTGACCAACGTAATATTGTCCTAAATGAATCGAAAAAATGGGGCCACGTTTACAACTTGTAAACGCAGATATCACGATTAAAAGGTCTGTTTGTATTTGGTTTTACAATGGCTATGCACATAGAGGTAGAAAGATAACGCCTTTAAATGAACAGTTTTTTTTATAAAACTTAAGCTACTGCAGGAATGGAATTGTCCTGTCGCTTGCACTGAAGCGCACTCACATATTGCCCGGCCTCCGCGCTCTCCATGGCTAGACTGAGCGAACAAATGTCTATGAAGCAATAACTAAACCCGCGCCTAGTCACGTGGTCCGCAGCGGCGAAGCGCTGGGCAAACGCACCTGAGATGCCTCTCCGCAGCGGGTCACGTGCTGTGACGCCAACCCTGCCACTTGCACTCTGATGGGTCAAGGTCATTGTGCGGCGACGAATGACCTTGCGGCACATGGTGGAGTAGCGCTTTCGCTCTAAAGAACAATTGCAAATCTTCAGCTTAAGGTAGCGGCGCATGGCCAGATCTGCCTTCGCGCAGTTTCGCACAGCGGCTTTCTGTAGAGATACAACTTGGTTACTTAAACAAAGCCATTAATGCCGTGGCGTAAATGATAGAGTAACAAGTAATCCACTTTCTACTTCTTTCTCATAAGGACCCTATACCTCACGTGCCATTGTGAACGTATGTATATAAAGAGCACAGCAGATGCTGCCGAAAAAACTATGCATTGTCCCTGTCCACGCAGGCTCATAATGACGTTATCATTATGTCTCTTCCGAGCATTTTTGAGGTAAACCATGTTCCTTCGCTATATCTTATTCCAAGAAGTTTCCAGAAAAAGTTTGCTTCATTAAAAGTCCCGGTGGAATTTATGCGAAGCTGTGTGCCGTGCACACAGGTAAATGTTCTCTGGAGCAGTCAAGCGTCAATAGCTGACATCAATAATCCCCGTCTATGTCTTATTCGTTCCAGAAAATGCAAAACCCTGCAAGCAGTCGCGCTTATAATGCCCCTGCTGATTGTTGGATTTACACTGTTATAGGTACGAAGACCTCAAAGCAGACACAGAGTCCTGGGTCTTGGCCGTGGCTGACTTTTTGGGACCCCAGCACGGGAAAGCGCTTCGTTCGGATCCTGACGCCATGGCCAAAGTACTACGAGCGGTCAGCGTTGAAGCCGTCCGCAAGTTGTCACGACTTGAACGCGAGTATCAAGCAACGTTCATGGCAGAAGCACCGAAAAACCTGTGAGTAGAGGACAGATAAAGGGTGAGGAATGCCTCACTCGTTGTAGCAGCTTGCTTCGCTGTATGAATGGGTACGCGAAAATTACTTGTGCATGAGAATGTGTGTATGGGCAAATGTAATTGGGCATGCTCGTGGGGGAAACTGCCAACGTATGTCGTCTGTGAATGTTGCCCTCTGCTTTTTTGCTAAAACACTCGCATGTTATCGGTGAACAGGTCATAAAATAAGCAAATGCTAGAAAGTTTGAAAGCAGCTCGGTTGCAGAGAAGGCAGCGGAAAAAAAAGTATTTAGGGCTTGAACGCTGTGTTCAGATAATTTGCCTTCTAACAAAGGCAGGCCACACCTTCTCAACACCCCCCCGCCCCACATCCCCCCCATCCGGTTCCCCGGGCTACACGCAACAACTCGCTTTGCCCACATTTAGCAAGGCGCAGTAGTCCCTTTCCGCAGCATTTGACACTTCAGGAACACCGCAGTGTTTCCTAACGTAAAGCAGCCAGAAACGCAGTACAGGTATTGGATTGTGTTACTCAGGTATTCATTGCGGCTAGTTAGCTGAGAGGGACGTAGCGAAATAATGATAAACACGTTCACTAATTGTCCTTTTCACCACCGGTATGTCTTCGTAATTTTTTCGGTATGTTCCGCTCAGACATCAGGCTTCTAGCCCACAAAAGCATTTAACACAGCAATTATTTACCAACACTAGCCACATTTTACAGCAGAGTAATTTTTTTTTGTGTTAAATAACTCGGTGGAACTTTTATCTTATGCAATTGAAAAGTGTAGTGTTAAACTGCTTCCAATACTAGGCACCGCGTTCCTCATACTGTCACATACGTTTTCGAAAGGTAAGAATATTCCGTCTGTATGTGTGTTTTGATTTTCATGGCATCATGGACATAGGTTTCATCTTATGCGTTCATAACGGCAATAGTCCTTTTGAAACTAGTACTGCGCGTTCGCCTATACTGTTTAGACTTATGTTTCACCAGCTTTCCCATAGACCATTCTGCTAAACGTTCCGTGAAACTGAATGACCTGTCCGCATTTTGTCACCACAAGCCGAGCAAAAGCTTTTTTTTTCAATTTTGCTTTCAGCCTTCCACGATGGGCCCAGCTCTACCTCAACCATTCCGGTAGTCGCGCAACAGCTAAGCCAGAAAAAGGCGCCAGCGCCGTAAGGAAGGGTGAGGTCGGGGATTGGAGAAACCACTTCAGCGAAGAACAGGCTCAGAAGATGAAGAAAAAGGCTGAAGAGATGTTTAAAGGTCTGAACTTGCTGACTCTATGGAAAGACTGCCTTGATGTTTGAAAGTGCGGCATTAGTTTCTATGGAAGTCTCTCTCTCTCTCTCTCTCTCTCTCTCTCTCTCTCTCTCTCTCTATCCATCTCTCTCTGCTCTCTCATCTCTCTCTCTCTCGTCTCTCTCTCTGTGTGTGTGGGGGGGGTGTTTGTGTGTGTTTGCTATTCAACCCATCAATAATTTGGAATAATAAAATGTTATTAGAACCGAAGAAAAACCTCCGAAATCGTAACTGGGAAGGGGTGTTTTGGGCACGCATTTAATTACACCGGCCCATGGTTTTCTTTTTCGATTTGGCTGCTGTGGCGAAATATGTAGGTTATACTCCACGTCTGCGCCAATATTGACATCACTTGCCACGAACGGGTGCTCCAAGGTGAGTATGTTGACGCTGCGGTGAAGGTAACCAAAAGGAGTTCCTCGCGAGGGAAGATACAGCAGCATTTGGTACTCAATATAAATTAAATTAGGGCTAAAGCTTTACGTGCCCAATTCTGTGAAAATGCGCCGTTCTTGTTGCTGTTGTTGTTTTGTCTTGAGAATGGCTGCCACTGTACAGAGTAAATAAACTACACACGCGTGACACTATAAGATTTCAACCCCAATCTGCATATTATCGGCACCGCGCTCTACGACCTGGTCTATCTTCGCAGGTTGCCGGCGTAGAACAGAGGTTGTCGTCGTTGTTGTTACTTACCCCCGCAGGCGATTCGCCAGGAATCGGGCGCTATGAGTGGCAACGGGCCCACTTCACAAATATCTAAATGCTGTGAAATAAAAACGTCAATCTGTAGAATACTGCGGGCCGCCTGACTCCGGAACACGATGGGATGGGACGTGAGCAGACCAAGTGCCCACCAGCCGCACAGAACCCTGATTCGAAGGAAGCTGCGGCGTATGGCAGTCTGCTTGGTGTAGCAGAAAAGAATCCCGGTGAAGTAATTCGCGCCAAAAGATAAAAGAAACAGAAGCGAGGAATGAGTTGCAAATATAATGTAGCAGTTTTTGTTGTTAAGCCGTTTATTGACCAAAGGAAGCAGCTTAGACAGCGACTGGTAGTGGTTATTTAGAGCGGTGGGGATGTGGGTTCTAGTTCAGTAGTACTGAGCACCGTGAAGCGCCTAAACAAGTTGTGAGGCCGTTGCCCTCACTTTTGCGATACTTTGCTACAAAACGTAAATTTATTATACAATACAGTCTAAACCAACCATTGCACATCAGTTCCCGAAATAACCTGGGCGAGGGGTCAGTATATGGAGTTCTTGTCCATAACATGGAATCTGGAAAAGGGCCGGTACATGGAAAGCTGGAGTCGACGGATTGGAGGAGTACGTGCCGCAAGGAAGAGCAGCTCTACAACAAGTGTTCCATGGTAGCCTGCTCAGCACTAATACAGCAGAAGAAATTTTTTTTTGCTGCAACATGATAACGAGGACGCCATTGCCCCTGCAGCTGGCTTCGTTCAAATAACATGCTGAAAGAAATTACTCAAGAATGCAAAGAGTTATCTCTATTTAAGCAACTGTTAACGTTAATCGCAAGACGACGAAAGGATCTCTTCTTGTGTATCATAAGAAAGGGACCCAGCAACACTTCCTTCCATTTTTCTATAAATCTTATTGCAGAACGTACCAAACCAACCCGTCCAGTACTTAGGCCAGGAGATCGCAAAGTACCTAAGCCAAACGCTATTGCTATATGCCCATCAGATCACTTGTAAACTTGCTCAATGGATATTTCTCTCTTTTCCGGTCATGGCGTTCTTCAACCGCTAGAATCGCGTCATTAGAGCAGTGTATCGGCTTTTGACCCGCTTTCTATCAGTAGTTTAGTTGCAACACGAACGCATTCGATAGCCGCTTTTAAAAAGAAAGCCGCGAAAGCCAAGCAGAAACGGAAGGCGTCTCTGCTGGTACGAGCAAATCATGCAGTGTCGCTTGTGGTGGCGTTAACTATGGCTTTCGTAGTGCTTGCAGACACCAAGGAAATTGTAAAAGCGTTTATCGGAAGTGTTGCAGGGTCCCTTTAAGGGGCTGTTGAATACTGCCCGACGAGAACACCAATAAATCACCACAGCGTCCGGCCTGGTTGCAAGTAACACGCGGGGTTTCAGAATGTTCCTCACCATTAGGTGCATCAGAGTAAACGTGGCGTCCCCAGGAACCAGTTACGCGCAGTTACCAGGAAATTATAACTTGCGCGCTCATCTCCAGCATGCAGTGCATTGTAGCAGCACCTCATCGACAACAGGATGGGATTAAGATTGTTCAAGACGTCTCGACGTAGAAAGTTACGTCACCTCGCCTGTGAATCCCTCTCCATGCCCATTGCCCAGTCAGGATAAATTTAGTCTTAATTTCCGTCTCTGATCGACGATCTATTTCACAGTCGTGGGAGGACAAGCTGAGGGTACATCACTGCCAACACCAAGATGCTGCCATCGTAGCCTATTGACGATTCACGTTTAAAAGTCTTTGTACTGGGCTAGTAGCCGTAATGTTGTTAGCATTGTTAAAAGTCACAGAACGAATAGGCAGCGAAAATGGTTTTGTAAAGTCTTGTAAAGATTTTGGTTTTGTAAAGATTTGTAAAGTCAACTAAGTTCGTCAGTACAAACCAATCGTAAAACCGGAATTGCACTGCCAGCGTAGACCACGCTGTATAAATAGGGGTTATCACCCGTAATTTTTACTTAATAGACCCTTTGCAAAAAGGCGGACAACACTGAGAATTCAGCGCTGGTAACACTGGTGGTGAACGCGACGACGCCATTAGAAATGAAGTAGGTCGTAGCAACGCCGTTGCGGTTGCACGTTTTCGCCCACGGCTTCACGAGTCTGTTGCCCCATCACCGCGTAGTCATATTTCTCTCCTAAAGTGCTGTTTTGCGCTACCTTTCGAAGATTAACGCTGGTCAAATCGCTTCCGCTTATCTACCCCGCTGCACAACGGCTAGTCTGGGGCGAGTCGAGACGTGCCCTTATTTTCTCCTGTGTTCCTTCCTTCCTCAGAGTTCCTCTCAAGGTCGACTGCCTCTGCTCCTGCTGACGCATGCGTGCGACCTATCGATCCCGCATTAGCACCGTATTCACCGACGGAAAAATTAAGCGCCGCAAGTACAGAGGCGGTGAATTGCAAACATTACCTCTAGCAGAGACATCAAAATCAGTTTCATTATGCACGCTTTGGTCATTTTCGCGAATAGCTTTGAAAGTTTGAACATACGCAAAGTGAGCGCTCAGCAGAGACGGACCCTTCATAGCCCGTTTATAGCGGCCAGCCGCCGCTACCACGGGCCTAGGGCGCATCGATTAAACAGAATTAAAACTCGACAACCAAACAAGGAGGCAGCGCTAAGGCTATTCTTTTTTAGCAACAATCCTACCTTTGCTTGCTGCTGTTTGTCCACACTGACGATGGTGTAACGTAGGACTCCACGCTGACGTATGATCGCTCGTACTCGTAGGATCTTTCAGTGGTCGACCTCGAAGAATAATAATCGTGAATATGCAGCTCTTCTTTCGAAGGAAGGGTGGCAAAGTTATTTTCCCATCCTGCAGTGGGAAACACCACTTCGCGGGATGCGTATACAATTACCTGGACGGTGGACGGTAGCTACTCCATAGAAACTCTGTCACTCTGTGCTCGCAGCCTTTTCGCTTCCTTTCTAATGGCGGCGCAGCGGGTGCACAGTGTTGCCAGAGTGGTTTGCTGCTTTTCCGCCAACGATTTGGCCATTTTGCAAAGGGTCTATAGCGTAATGGGCTCACTTAGTGATTTTAGACGTGCGCTAGGCATCCGCTGCGGCCGTTCTTCTTTCTGTTCCCCTCGTTCACTGTATAGCACCTCGCCCAATAACATGGTTTCTTCTCTGACGGACTGTATCTTTTATAACCCTCACAGGTGTCCTTGCACAGAACTACACTGTCGGTTAGCTTCACTGAAGGATCATAATCAACAGCTCATTTGAACAAGGAAGGAAGCTAACAAACTTTGTATATTGCAGCATCCCAATGGCCAACACCCCAGTCACATCCGAAGAGGGGTCCGTGAATGGGCTCCCACTGGACTTTAAATTAGGCGCGATGCGTTCCGGAGTACCTGTCAAAAGCACGCGATCGTCTGACGACATTGAACGGGCAGCTAAGCAACAAGCATCATGTACTGCACGAGACACAAGCACCCCCAGTCCAGGGGGCCCCTTTGGATGCTGTCGCAAAGGCTTTTTATGTCCGGCACGTCAGCAGGAGCTGCGTCACTGCACTTTGGTCGGTCAACCTTACCTCCGAGTACGACAGACTTCTTTTGGGGATGTGAGTGAAAGATCAGTGGCGATCACGAGCCCAAAATAACTTTAGGATGAACATCATACATATGAAGACCTGAACGTCGCAGTGGAATACACAGGGCAGTCATGGCAGAAGACTTTCTGTTTATTTCGTCCGCAACATTCAGACTTGACAAGCACCGTAGGCGCCAGCGCAGAAAGTGGTACAAAAAAGGCCGGCTTGTTACACTACAGGAGTCAAAAAAGAAGGAAAGTGTGATAGACTGATGATGACCCGAAGGCAACACAACAAACGAGAAAAGAGATAAAGTTCGTGATGACGAGATTTAACATGTAGGAGTGAAAGGTTTGAGGCTTCTGTCAACAAGACACCATCGGCTTTCAAAGCCTTAGCGAGTTCGATCAGAGAAAATATGAAAACAAAACGTAAGAAGTAAATAGATGACTATATGAAACCAATACCACAACCATTCCCTGTGTCGCGGGGCTGGACATGCAATGATTGACGTTCTGACCTTGCCTGGATTAGGTGCCCTCTCAAGACTGCTAAGGAATGCGCGTGTTCCCTTAACTTGGCATCGAATTCGTTAGGGCAACAGCCAACACCACGTTCCGTATTAAACGAAAATCGCTTTACTTCAACACTTTTCTAATATTACTGATTAGGGATAACGAACTAGTCTACCTTTTTATAGCAAAACCTGACGGAAGTACTAAAATTTTGTTTGGAAGTCAACCTCTATATTGCTTAAATTTCAATCATGCCCATGCTTCCCTGAAGCAGGAGGAATGTTTTAAGTCTTGGAGTTGAAGCTGCTACGCTCAGCGTTCATAGTAAAAGGCAACACGTGTGTTTCCACAGCTCTGGCAATAAAGTTAAGGCGTGGCTCCGCCAAGCGCGACCGAAGCAACAGGCCAAGAAACGCGGGGATAAATTATTCCACCACATTTTGGTCTAACGCCCACTGCCGCTGCTAATGTGCATCCGACGAGTGCTTTGGCCAATGCAGTACGTGGCGCGTGTCCTTTTTGTTCTATTTAGAATTCTTCTCAACACGAAACCCTTATCGGCTGGTGATGCCCGCTGAAACTCTTGAAGTTTATTTTCGGCCCTTCTCTATTATTCGTGCTTTTCTGTCTAACAACTAATTATCTGGCTCTAGTTTCCATCGCATCGACGTTCTATTTCAGAGCTATCGAACTGCTGCGCCTTAACTGAATAGTGAAAACCCCAAAGCCGTTTGTTTTAATCGGGGTATCTTTGAATGCGCGATAGCACCTTATTGTATACAGCTTGTGTACAACCTCGTTTTAATAGTTACTCGGCGTTCATAGTTGGCGCAATACCCGCTCTTCCATCCGGTTACAAGAATAAAAGCACGGTGTACGAACCACCGGAAAACAGGGATATCGATTCGGATGTACCAAAAACTGCAAAGAGGGCTCCTAAGTCTCCCCAGAGCCACATAATTTGCCAAAATAATGCAGTTACTGGCATCTGTAAGCAGCCTTGAAGAGTTTCCGGACCAAGTGGTCACTTTGCCAATGGTATGCTACGATGATTAGTCAACCGATAACTGCACCTCTGATTGGGAACAAGCCCTTTTAGGCAATTTATCCTCAATGCTGTATAAAAAAATATGGAGTTCTTGTTTATACATGACCGTTGCGAGTTCACGCTGAGCAGTCCAATAAGGAGTTCTATTCTCGCGCTGGTTCAATTTTTCTCAACGTTTCAACTCACCACGAGACAGCAGACTCAGTCCTGCTCATTCAGTCTCACAGCCCCGCCTATCCCTAGCCTTCGGCTGACACGAGTTTCGCCATAGGAGAGAGCAGAGATGTGATTCGCGTCGTGGACATGTCAACTATGGCGGCCGACGACTTGCACGACTCGAAGTCGGTGCGGTGGTTGATACAGGCGATCTCGATGAAGTCGCCCGCTGATCGCGTCAGCAGCTTCTTGATGTAGTCCTCTGCTTCGGCGCCGCACTGCTTTTTAACGGCGTCGCCCGAACACTTGACGTACTCGGCGAAGTTGCTGCGCAGGGGAGAAAGTTAATGAAGAATTAGGAACCCGTATTGTTGCGACAGTGCTGATGAACATGTAAGAACCACCACATTAGTTTTAAAGTGGGAACATCCACATACACGATGCTTCAGAAGAAAACCCCTCTAAATTTATTGTAATTCGTTGAGCCTCACCCAGTCTCCCTTTCAAATGTGGCTTGTATGAGGGAGAACTTTCTTTACAGACGGCACGTAAAATTTCTAGCTAATCTGGGACGCTCATGTTCAAAATCATTATTACCCGCCTTCTCATATTCGTTTGGGAGAGAGCGTTTGCAGGTTATTCCGTCGTATCACGCACGTTCACGGGATGTTTCAACGTAACCCAACATAATTTGGCCTAACCTTACCTGACTTAAACCCAACTAAAACTGACTTAACCCTAGCCTAACGTAGGCTAACCTAATATGACTGCAGTTTTTTTCCTGTCCTTTCACACAAACAGCCCATGTGCGACTGAACAATGTGCAAAAAGACTTCCCATATCTGTTCAGATCTGCTAAGCTGGTTCATGTATTTCCAACGGCTCCTACACTTTGTTAATTCAATTAACTTCTCATCTCTTCCCTAATTTTGCTGTTTCCTCAACAGCATTTTCGGTCCACCCCTAAATTTATCGTGTTCTTAGGCCGTCATTCTGTTAATTCTGTTGCTGCCCACCCGTTTTCGCACTTACCTATTATATACTCGTGTTATGGCAATTGTTATGTTCTTCTTGTTTCTTTTTTTTCATTATTTCCTTCCGTCTTAGCTACTTGATTCAACATTTGACGCCTCTCACGTATTGTGTCATGCTCATTGGATCTGGATGAAATGAACAAAATATAATACTACCAACAAAGGCTTTCTTGAAAGAGAGTCCCCAGCGTTCTGCAGCATCCTCTGCTGTTCTTTTAGGGGTATGACTAGGTTTAACCAAGAGCAGCAGTTGTAAATATTTTTTTGTGCTTGTTTATTTCGCGTCACGTACAACACCATGTGCGCAAAGCGGGAAGGCCCTTTAGAGATATTTTCAGATTTCACCTATTCAATTTTATGTGCCAAGACACGAAAAAATCCCTTTGAAGTAATTCGTTTCAGGGTCAATGAGGATCAGAACCAAACGAAATACTATTTCCGGTAAACTCGTTTTGTACCTGTTCAGTTGCGATTCGACTGAATCACCTACCAAATCTGTTCGGTGCTAGCTCTACGGCTTTGAATCGGTTGGCAAATCGGTTCGGCCAGCTGAATTATCAGCGAAGTGAGAAAAACATATTTAGTAGTTTGTAAAAACGCGATTGTGAATACCAAATACAACACAGATTTATAATACGGCTTTTTAACAAAAACAGTGGTGAAGGTTAAAAAAATAAAGCCGTTCCACTCAATGTGAAAGATCTGGGATGTGTAGGGCAGTGCTTCGCCATAATGAGATGCAGCGCCGTTATCCGCTCACTGCTGCCACCTAATGCATTTCACATTTCCTGCCTTCGCGGTGCTCCCGCACCCCCTGCCTAAAACTGCGCCAGCGGGAGTTTTGTTCTTTTTGCACTTGCTTTAATTTCGTATGCTGGAGCTGTTTTGCCACATTTAAACGCGTAATTTTTTTCTTGCGTGGCTGGAGCCTTTCTGCGGCATTTCGAGTGCGCCATTTTTTTTCTTGCGTGGCTGGAGCCTTTCTGCGGCATTTCGAGTGCGCCATTTCTTTCTTGCGCGGCCGCTTTTTCCGCTCAACACTGTAAAAACCAACCCAACCAGCGTCCCTAGATAAATAAACGCGGGGGCTGCCGTTTATATACACAGATTTTGCCTGAAGTGTACCTGCAGTTTTCTTTCCGCTACATAATGGGGAAGAAGCGCAAGCGGTTTGAGAAGCGCCAGCGGTTCACAAGGTTCGAACTGTTATGACTATTTAAACCGCGTGGTTTTCGAAGCCTCAGCGTGACTCTCTGACGCCGGTATAGAAGGATCTACTTGGGCCCGTTATCTCTCTGTGCCGAGTGATTCCGGCAGTCGCATGGACCGTTAGTGGGCTAAGACGACAAGGCGAGCCCTGCCCTGCAGTTTAAAAAACTTCGAACAATTAGGCCAGGTGTTAGCGAAAACACACGACGTAATGACGATCCACAAGCCACTTTCTTGCGAAGCCGTTATGTCGACCTAGGAACTAGTTTTTGGGTGTTGCAGAGAAATTTGAAGAGAAAAGACACTTCCACTCTAAAAACATCCTGAGACGGCTTGTGTCGTATCGTTCAAATTCAAAATTTTATTTCTGTAAAACACAGACTATTCCAGCCATCGCCTTAGCTATTTTAGCTGTCGAGACTTCGCAAATCTTTAGGTCAGCTGATGTATTTATTTTTGGTTTGCACAAGAAATTGCTTCAATAAACAAGTACAAATATGGTACATTTTTTAAAATGAACGAAATGTCTTGGTTCGGTTTCGAACGAACCCTGTACATAAATTTTTTAGTACTATTTCTCCATAATTTTCTATTTTCCTGGCACATTTTTGTTAACGTATAGAAAAAAATTGAATGTAACAAATGCGCTCCCCTTCAGGCAAGCTGGGCATTTTGCTATAACTAAAAATGCGGCACAAAAAAGGCCGTCTTGAATTTTTTTAAGCTTTCACATATCGAGCCCTGGCATGCTCTTTTTTGCACGCCCTAAAATATGCAGCACTATTTGTCTTATTTTATCCATGCAAAGTGAAGTGCAAATTTGGTCTGGTTAGCTGTGCTGCTTCGTCATCATAGAAGTGTTTACAACAAACTTCGGATGACTACGCCAGACAAGCAATGGCCTGACCGGCACAGGTGTTCCCGCTCGACGTGTTCTCAAAAAAAAAAGAGTAGCGATAATATCAAGCATTATATGCAGTGATGACAAGCTAGGATACGTGAAAGTTCAGGAAAAAAGGAACTCCTGGAGAACAACCTAACTCTTGGTTTTGTGTTTTTTGATGAGTGCAGGCAGCAGACATGAGCACAATTTATTCGTGCGTTGACTCTGTGGGAAATAACATGAAACCGAGTGATCCATCTGTTCTCTTTGTTTTCCTGGTGAAACTAACTTGCCAGAAAACCTTTTGGCGTTTGATGCTCCAACGGCATGCCTGTGCTATTTTGATCCCAGTATACTGCACGACGGCAGAAAAATATTTACCACGCGGCAATGGTCAATCAAGTACAAAATATCCACACAGAAACATTTTCGTATTTCACCTAGCATCACAAGAACGGCCGCAAAAGGCGGATGATCTAATTTGCATCGTTTCCAGTGGCTCAGCCACTGAACCACTCCTGCGGATAACACAATATTTGCGGTTTCCATGCATGCGACCTTTTTAAGCAATTATAAATGGAACAACGAGGTACTTTATCGGTGTACGAGATTTCGGCGCACGTTAAAAGAGCCCCAGGTAGTCAAATAATCCGCAACCCTGAACTGCGGCGCGCCTCATCGCTTGTGTTGCGTCGGCACGTTAACACTTACAAATCAATCAATTACTCAATCAAATTTTAGTGTCTGGGAATTTGCTGTTGCTTAGTGTCAGCAGTTTTGCAACCTGAAATTTTTCTACGCAGTCGAAACAAAAAATGGAAAATTGATGTTTCGTAACACCTGCACGATTGTGTCATTTTTTTCACTAGGCTCACGCTCTGCACGCGCGAACAGCAGCTAAAACATTGCAAAACGGGTGCGGATACTTTTCACCAGATTGCGACCCCGTATAGAGCATTGGTACTATTGTGATGGTGCTGAAAGGAAAGAGCAACGTGAGATCTCGCGAAGTCGATATTGCGTGAAAGAAAAAACCCGAATGAGATTGATTGCGATTATGAAACAATTGGTGGTCGAACCGCTTCATCGTGAACACATAACCGTTCTTCTTTTTTCGACTCAGTTCCTGGTTCGGGGTCACAGGGCGCAAAAAAACGGTTCCCGGTTCAGTTCAGGCACTAAACACCGCCTTCAGTTTCAATTTCTAGTTCGGTTGGGTTCCCAGCTCACATCCCGGTGTCCATCACCCTGGGTTTACGAAGTCAGTGCAGTTTTCCTGGTTTTTTGAAGTGATCAGTTAATTCGTTGTACTAGATGCACTGACTTTTTGATGTGCTTTAGGTGCTTTCGGTGTCGTTCCAGGACCTTCCAGGTTCCGCTTGTGTAAGTTGCAAAGTATTACGCGCACGGAATTTGTAAATAAACCCTGGCGCTTCTGACATTTGGCCGGCCGGTCTTTTGGTCGTAGCTGCAGCGATCCAGAGTTAGTCTGCGGGCTGTGGCGACGGGAATGCAGTGCTTCTGGGAAATACTTGCTAGTGTCTCGCTTACCCCTTTGTATCTTGACCTCGGAGATTTCGTGGACTGGCGGCTTTTTTACGAAGCAAACTTGTATTTTGTCTTCAAGGTCCCACTAAGCGCCAAGGCGTATACAACCGCCACGGCTTTTATAAGCCGCCCATGCTTTGCATCATCACTCGTGGCTCATGCCTCCTACATAGACGTTGTTACACCGAGTGTGAGAACTGTGCGGCAATGTCGTAAACTAGTCTCAAAACTTTGCTTCTTGCGGCCATTCCCTCTGAAAAATCAGTATTGGAAATATGAACCTCTCAGACTATCGAGTATCATTTTCTTCACTGAGTTTCTAAATGCTCCGCATCCCTTCAGCAACTCTCAAAAAGACCCCTTCAGCATCTCTTTTTGTTTTTCGTCTCCATTAGAACAGCCGCTACCACCTTCAGTTCAATCTTCGAACTCGTGCCGGTTGAAGCTACAGCGGAAAGTACACCGGAAAAAGTTAAACATACCTCCTCCCTTAAATTGCTAACCAGGAGGAAATCACTCAAAAGGTGAAATATTAGGGACCGAGATTTTATCCAACCACTATGTCGGCTGGAGCCAGCTCGTATAATAAAAAACGCAAGGCGCACAATTGCTTTCCTGCGATGATACTATTTTTTATTTAAATCAAAAGTTGGGACTTGTGTGCCAAATTCACAAATTCGGTCACCCTCATTTGTCGTTCTACAGAATGGCTGTGATGCCGACAGACGACGTTTTCTTACAGTGTTAGACGGAAGAGCGGTAAGCCGCTGCACCATTCACCGGATGGCCCTAACTCTTGTTGTAGGACTGGTCTTATAGTTAATAAGATGACTAAAGCTGCAATATTCAACTCGCAATCCTCACATTTTTCTTTGTTGAAGACAAATTGATTGTTTCCTGATTACGTGTCTTTTTTTTGTAAATCAAGAACGAAGAGGAGGGGTAGGTAATGTATTTCTGTGCTGTTAGCCATGATTCAACCGACAGCCGTATTTTCTGGACGCTCTCCTGGCTAGATCAGAAACCACCAGCTGTTCCTCCATCTGCTTGACGAGACTTCTGAAGTGTGTTTTTTTACCATCACAAAGCAGTGGAATAAAACACCGAGCATTAGATAAAATTCCCGTGCCCACACTAACGTGTGGCTGAATTATGAATTGTATCCTGCGATAGTGGTATCCATGACGAAGGAGCAAGACAAAGAAGGGCGGATGATAAAACACATAAAACACCAGAAACAGCACTACATTATGTTAGAAAAAAATCACACTATGCCACAGAGAAGGAAGTGAAACAAATGAATTGATAGAATAACGCTGGCTGATAGATCTCGACCACATTTTTTTACAATATCAATATCCTTGTGGTTTGTATTTGCAGCGACGTCATACTTAGAACGTAAAACCTACCTTTTAATCTCAATCCCAGATGCGTTGCGTTTAATTCCTCTAACCTCGACTCTTCGATTTGTTCCCGTCTTCTATTAAAAGAGTTCTACAGGAGCGTTTCAAAGGATCTTTGAGTCGAACGGCCTTAGAAATTTTTAGTGTCATTCGAACTGGAAGGAGTTCCGCCGATCTACTCGAGAAATGTCAAAGGCAATCGAAACTTTCCCTGTTCACACGCAATGTTTTGGTGTTACCAATGCTGCCCAGTTCTTTTTTCGTACCTTGAGAAACATTTTAGCTGTGGGGGTAAATTGGGCCGAAAAAAAACAAGGTTGCTGGTGCTAAAATTTGTAACAACATACAAACGCGCGTAAAGCGTGCACAGAACACGCTTTTTTTTTCACCGCCGCTGTTGAGAGCACCAAGTTACCTTGCAATCGTAAATCAAGGCGTAGAAACCTAAAACATTAAAACATTTTGAAGATAATCCAGTTTAAAAACCATGTTTCACTCCTAAATAATCGTTTTTATGATTACGGCATGCACAATCGGCGCCCGAGAGCACTATCGTTCACGTTTCAAAGTAATTTCGGAATTTCAAAGGTCGTTGGTGACGCTCCTGTGACTCAAATCGCGTTTCAACCAAATGTCATTGAAAAACATCATGTAGTATCTCAAAGGTGTCATTTGAGTCAAATGATATTCGGTTCACAGGCCTATAACCCCCTAAAAGTATGACATCGAGGTTTTCTAATACAAAACTCAGCACAAGAAAGGAGGAGACAACAAGCACTGCACAGCACGGCTAGCACCGACTGGTGGTTGACCACCTTCTCGTTTTCTGGGCGCTTACCAGCAGGAACGGCCGACCCTGAGGTGTGGCTCGATGCTGGCGCTGTAGTCCAGGCTTAGCGTCAGCTTCTTCATGCACTTGTGCAGGGTTTCTCCCCACCTTGTTCATGCATGTCGCATGACTCAGGAACTCTGCGAGGCAGAATACAGCAAAGGTCTTGTGCTTCTCCTCCGTCTCGTCTTTGGACAAATATCAGTGTCATGGCACAAGTTCACGCTGCCGTGTGCGAACAGTAAAAAAATCTTTCAGTATGTCCTCTGCCTAGTTACAACAGCTATGCCCATTCGCGTTTACAAGATTGGATCTTTAAGGGGGGGGGGGGAATTTCCATTATTTCATGGAGGAGTAGCGATGAAGCCGTGCTCTATCTCTCAGGCCTCACAGCCGTTGTCCTGCTGGAGAACCGGGACGGTGAGCAGGGGGGTGGGGGCAGGGTTACTTGTGACACTTGTTTGTACGCTTACCTTCCTGTGCAGCCACGGCAGACAAAATCAGCGTTCTTTAAAACGTTATCGGGTTATCGGAAAATCCAACCACGACAGTTCTGGTGGATACAATTAAAAAGTAGACATGCGCTTTATATACATGAACGAATTTTTAGTGCAGCTATCCTGTCAAAGGGGAGAAAACGTTAAGTTTAGTTAACAGAAATAAAACGGCGAGAGAGAACTACGGAGGTTAGAAAACAACACCCAGTTTACTGTTTCATGGTAGCCCGATCAGATATGCGGTAAAGAAGAAACAAAATCAGTGGAATACGATGACCAGAAAAAGAAGCATTACATTACGGCGGCCGCTGAAGGGCTCGATTCCGGGGCTCGATTCCGTGGTTTTGGTAATAAGTCGGGAAGCGTTTTAATTTTTCATCACTTCAACCACGATCATCATCATGGTCAAATAAAGTTGGATTTCGTTGCAACGAGATTTCGGTGAATGACACATTGCATCAGTGAGGAACCCAAAGTTTCGCGTTAACAAAACAAAGATGACCTCGTAGACCGCTTGTCAGGCGAAAGGAGCGACACCGCACCTCTTGATTTTAACTGATATATATATATAGAGAGAGAGAGAATAGTATTTAATGATACTGGTGAGGTTAGCCTGGCCAAGGCGCCTAGCTTGCTACACCATCTTGCGCGTGTGGCTCGGCCATAGAGATCATACGGTGATGGTGGTGGGTGGGGCCTTTGCGACGATGGCGACACCCTTACTACATTATCAAACAGTGAAACAAAGGAGAGAAAGTAGCAAACTTCGTATCCTCCACAGCCTTTGCAAAATCGTTGTATTCTACAATTGATACCTGTACCGAATTCCAATCAGCAATTTCTCGGAACAGAAAAATACTTGAAAGAATTAATCTGAACAAAATTGACCGCAGTGCCTGGTTACGCGTCCGTCGCGTCCGTCTCGTGTTTAGTGGGTGATGTAAGGAAGGTTCCTGCATATTATTATCGCGTGACCAAATATATGAAAGGGTGAAACACCATGGGGTTAACCTAATACTCAGACCGAAGGCGTCTTTACGTTGAGCATTCCAATGTGCCCGGAAATCTGCCATAATTTTGTTTTTGTTTTAGTTACAAGCCGTGCCTATTGCCTTAGAAAAAATAATTACTTTTCATTGTGTTCACCCAAATTTGCTCAGGAGAAATTGGCTGAAGAGGGGGACACAAAATAATTGACGCACTTTGCACTAGTGGGTAAAGGCTGGAGAAACCTCGCAGTTGGTGGCCCCTCTCCCTTTGTAGAAGAACCGGTTGTTGCACCTCCCACGGATTTCTGAACTTGCCGCTGAAAGTTCTCCATGACTGGAAGGACCGGATTGTTTTGTCCGTAGGCTTGCATATCTCTCCCAAAATGTACCGCGTTAGCGCGCGCTAGAAACCGCGGCCACTGGCATGGCGAAATTGGCGTTTGTAGCACGAACTGGGCGTCTGTGCGCACCCCATTAGGCGTGAACGCACCTTAACTGGCGAGGAGAATAGCCTGCGAGAGATCACCCCACGAACGCTGTCGCGTTGAAGCCGGTTTCGTAACGCGAGAGACCCTGGTTAGATTCCCACCAAGGGAAGCGTTTTTTTTTTTGTACCCTGGTTCAACTGTTTTTGTTTCATGCGGTGGTGGTGTTTTAATTGTTTTCTGTTATGCTTTATTTTGGGGATAGGTTATCGCTCTTTTTTTTTATTTACAAAGTATTTCCCTCTCCCAAACTCATTTGTGCATTTGCTACCTGTCTCGTAACGATGCGGCCTGGGAAGCGAGATTGAACGGCTTTTGCCATACCATGGGCGTCGAAATTTGTTGCTGAGTTTTGTTTATTTTTCATTTAACAATGAAACGATTTGGGTCTAATACTTGTGAAAATACCTCTCCAGCCTTTTTTCTATTGTAGGTGTTGCGCACTGCGTGCAAACACAAGCGTGTTTTCTTTCAAATTATTGTTCCCGCAGCTTCTAACTCCTGTACCCCTTGGGCCTTTGGGGTGGCCGATTGGTTGTGTTGCCCGTTTGACAGCGTAAAGGTTTCGAGTTCTATTCTCGGGACATTCCTAACCACATTTTGTTTCCCTCGACGGGCGCACTCCCGACACCTGCCAGTGGGCTCCTTGCCTTCTCGCAAGTTTCCTTCAAACATCCTGGCCTAGAGTTTCACCCTTTCCACTTCACCGATGAGGATGGTTTTCTGGCAATGTTCCACAGCAGAACAAAAGGCCGCAATAAAAGAAGTCTTTCAGAGGAGATCACCCGCTTTGCCTCTCGGGTTTCGTCCAGTTTGTACAAATGACGGCAGAGTAACTCTTCGGAGTTGTAGATGATACTATAATAGCCGATAGTCTGAAACACAGGATGTTGGGTTTTCAATGTGATGACCGTTAGCAAAATTTTATTAGTTCACATTTCAGAGACAACTCATGCGGAATTTCGCAGAATTCGAAAACAGGCCTGACTCCCTTTTCCACTCACCGTTGTGCAGTGGGTTAGAAACGTTGCACTTGGAGGCCACTTCCTGGCTGATGCCTTCCAGGATTACGACGACCATGCCACGAGGCAGGGGTGGAAGGCAGCGGTTGGCGAACTGCCGAGCGCAGACTCCAGCAGAGAACTCCACCCTGCAATGAAACACCTCCCACTGGTCGCTCTTCAAATCGACAAGAAAGGGAATAGGTGAAAGTAGCACCCAATTTCATTGTATCAATAGACCCTTAGGATGGGCATATGCAGATAAGGCTTATATTGGTTCGGGCACGAGCGCGTGTAGAAAAAAACGTGTGCACATGTTTAGGGACCTTAAGAACTAAAAAAACGTCAGAACTGGAGCGCCGGTGTCATATTTCTGTCTTTTCCCTGTTTTAGTTCACGTTTAAATTTCAGCGATGATCTTGATAACGCCTTTACGAACACTTGAAGGGCTCTCACGCGCTGTAAATAGACTTCAAAAAAATGTCTATGACTGTGATGTCGCAGAGTTCGAGCGCATGTTTGTTCTCTTACTGTACTGTAATGGAAGGCGACTCTGACATTTCAACTGTTCAGCGAGAGTGAAACCTTCCTTTTCGACAATTCTGGTTGGAGTTACTCCGACAGGGAGTACCTCGCTATTTTGCACGTGACGCCACCTTGAAAACTAAAACACAGGTAGACTACACAGAAAAAGAAGTAAAAAATCTTTAAACTTTTTAAGCTGCTGCAGGACCTCAAGGCGACCGACTGTCTAGATCTTAAGGGCCCAAACGAAACGCTGCTTTGCATTCCACCAATTGCCGATGTACAGCCCACCAATCTTGACTGCACATTCCACTTCGCTCTCCTGACCGCGTCTTCTCAGCGTGGCCTGTGCGTTATATCCCTGAAGTCTTGTTCTTAGAAATAAGTTCTTGTCGGCCGAAAAGTACTGCCTCGTTTTCTCAAGCCACTCTTCGTTGTTACGCACACGACACTATCACTTTCTGTCATGGTCATACACACGTCCGTGTAAGCCCCAACTCACACAAAAATATCGCTCAAGCGGCGGCCAAATTCACAATAATTTGCAGTAACCCGAAAGTCCGAAAAGTTGCCGGATGAACTCACAAAACGTGTTGTTTGGAGGTCATGCAATGGGATTTTTAATTATATATGGGTACTTGTTACGAATGGGTGATTTGTTGTGGTGTATAACATGTTTTGCGCACTTACGCTGCTACTTTGCGTCATGCCGCGTACGTTCTGAGCATTCAGTTTATACCGGTGCATTTCAAACGTCTTGTTATTTTTAAAGCAGCCCGCTCCCCTCAACATTAGCCCTTCGTTAGCCTTCCGTATGTTTCGCCGGGTCCTGATCACGTAACAGACCTCGTACGCAAACACGTAAGTTAGCGACTAGACACGGTCTTATGTTTATTCGTGTCAGCTAAAAGCTTATAATTCGCTCAAGCTGTCACCTCGGTGCAGTTGATACACAAAGAAAATCATAATCCCACAATCAAAATAAATATCAGGAATCAAAAATGTTAAAGCATCTAGAATGAATATTAGAGCGGAATAAATGAAGATGAAGTTGGTATACTACAACATAGGCCACTGCGAATAAAACCTAAGCACACTGACGGAGTTACCCTCAAAAATCCATCCATTATATAAGGATCGAGGCGTTAGCGGTTAAATTTTGCGGCTTCTTCCTGTGGAAGACTTACATGGCTGACAGCTTAAACGCCACTTTTCCGGGACCGCTTGCGGACATGACGGAAGTAATAGGCGGTAAGTATAAGGGGCGTTGCTTACTCGCATTGCGCCAGCAGGCCCTCCGTTGTGTTCGGCACCCGGTTTCCGGTGCCGAAGATGACCAGGTCAGCGCCACACTTGTCCAGCACTTCCACACTGCAACCAAGCTTGAGGGAGATTCCCGAAGCCTGCCGAAGACCTGTGATAAAAATGTAAATATATGTAAAATAATGCATGTGTAAAATGAACGTAGCCCGAAAATTGGCCACGAAGGACGAAGAGCTATGTGCGCAAAACTCAACGAAGTCGAAATGCAATTTTACATGGCATTGACCACGTTACCGCCATCTGTTACGCAGTTGGGAAACCCAGCGTAACTATACGTTCTTGATTCTAGGCGTTTTATCACAAAAAAAAAACCAGGGCGATCTTTACTAACATGAAACCTGGTGAGAGGCGCAGCAAGAATTGTATAAGTGTGATCTTTGCTCCTCGGCGTTTTTGCAAAAAGATATGAAACCCTTGGGAATACAGGTATACAGCTTTTCTGTAAAAGCCCCTAGTCTTTGAAGAAACGGAGCTCTCTAGCGCGAGGCGTAAACGAGTGTCCCGGTGTTTTTTAGTAAGCGTTACGGTCTAGCGCAAGGGGTGCACTAGTTTCCCGGTGTTTTAATACCGTGACTTCCGCAGACGAACGACGATTACGACGACAACGACAGGAGACGCCAACAGCACCAGCCCCTAAGGAGTTTCAAACCTACAATTTCCCAGATAGGTTCAATGTTGCATGCTTCGACTTGTGGAGATATCATAAACAAAGACACGGTAAAGAACAACAGTTTTCATGTGGTTTTGTTGATGCGAGGACCATTAGCTTGCGTTTTGAATGGGAATCCACACATTTTCAAACTGCACATCCTGTGGGCACCGGGGTGAAACAGGGAGGCCTGATTCTATGGCCTCAACCGCCAACCTTCGAAAAATTATAAGCCTTTCTGTCGTCACCGGTACATGCGAGCCAGGGACATGCCATGGCCCACAATCCGCTTTGAAGCCTAGTGACACAACACTAGTATGGAGACTAGTAAATCTCGCAAAACAGTGAATAAGATGAAATTTATAAAAATTCAGAGCCCCTTCCGCCCTGTGGAGAGAGAAGGCCACAGAAGCTAGCGCTCTAGCGGGATTTGCTGCGTTGAGATTTATCTATATTTGTGATTGGCTACATTGCAATACAAGGACGGTGCACAATTTCTACATCACAGACCAGGGGCAAACAGGAATGGCGGGTAGACGCTGCCGTTTTATTATAGAACGGCTACGCCATTCACAATGAAGTCTCTAGTGTGCCGTATATGTGGTCGCTGAAGAGCGCGAAGTTACGGAATACACGAATCCGGAAAGAGGCTGTGCCGGCTGAGACGATTGTAAAATGCGGCTGTAATCATCATCAGCAGCCTAGCTACACCCACTACAGTGCAAAGCCCTGTTCAATAAATCTCCATTGATCTCGGTCCTGTGCTAACTGCGACCAATTTATCACCGCAAACGTCTTCAACTAATCTGCCCATCTACCCTTCTGCCGTCCCCTGCCACACTTGCCTTCTCTAGGGATGCACTCTGTTACCCTTAATGACCAACGGTTATCTTGACTTCGCATTACAACCATGCTGTAACCATACTTCCCCGTAAATTGCCTTGCTTCAATGCGCAACACACAATGTTGGAAAACCAGCCGAGCTTACACTGGTCACGTTCAAGTCAGGTTTAGGTCTCAGCACAAATGCACAAATCTGGAGGACTTGTGATATTTTTTTCTCGAAAGTTTTTTATTCCGGGGTACACTAAGGTATCACTAACAATCCGTCACAAAAATGACTTCGCCAGAAAAAGTGCCATTGACGAGGCGGCGCCCGAATTCAAGCCCACGAACTCCGTCACCGCCAAAGGAGGTGTGAGGCGGTCTGGCAACTGCGCTATGTGCTCGGACTTCAACAACTCTGCCAACGCGCCTTATATTCTTCCCTAGGACTCATTCAGATGGTGATGCCGTCTAGGAGAGGCCAAGCGAAGTGCCGCATCATGACGCTAATGAGCGCCGACAGTTGGCGCCTCGATGCCAGCGTCTTAGTGTACGGGAGACGCGCGCGAATTGAGGCACCGCCTCTGTCGCGTTGTTCCCGTGACCGTTATGTGTTTCAACCTACTGTTTCTCTGCATGTCATTTTTGGTTTTGTTGCCCCGGAATAACCCGGTTATTTTTCTGTTTCTTGTGTAGGCGTCACACTCGCGAACCCTTCGCACACGAATGAGGTTCCTTCACAATTTAACGGTTCATGGGAAGGCACCTTTCACTTTCGTGTTTTACCGATTCCTATGAAAGAGGGATGAACCAGAATTTTTTATATGTTTTTTCATGATCCGAACGCACGCCGGCGAGTAACGTTTTGCCTAGGCGCGGCCCCCCGATCGCAACCATAGAAAGCTTCGCTGCGAAAATCAGGACGTGTTAGAAATACGAACTTCCAAAAGAGAATTCATTCCAGTGCCCACAAAGCATTTTAATAGCGAAAAATAGACACGGACGAAGAAAAGTACACAGGACACTCGCTGAACTTCTTCTTCGTCCGTGTCAATTTTTCGCTAGTAAAATGAAGTTAGATAACCAACTAGTTCAACTTTCTGCCTTAGCAGACAAAGCGTTTCAGCAAGCTCCTTTCTTACACGCGTACTGCGACATCAGCACTGAGAGTCCCACTGGACAGCGCACTGGTGCTGTTTCAATGCATGTCGTGACGGATTTCCTTAGTTTGTCCCGTGCGTAATTGCACCTTTCCAACATTACAATGGGACATACTTATTCCCATCCTTCGTCAAGCAACTTACCAGCTTTTGCTGTTAAAGGTACCCTTCAACACTCCAACTTTTTTTCAAAATCTGAAATGCATGCGGAACGCGGACAAGCAACACATCCAGGACTTATATTATGGGATCACAAAGTACCTCGGACAAAAATTAGTGCTCTATGCTGACCAGGTAACTTAGAAACTTGCTCAAAACTTTTTTCTCTATTTCCCATTCTTGGGGCTCTTGGACACCTGGAATTGCATCATTACAGAGGTGTAGCGGCTATCGGCCGGCTTTGCTTCAGTGTCAGCCATGAACGTACTCCGTAACCACTTCAAAATGAAAGCCACTAAAGCAAAGGAGAAACGGAAGGCGTATCTGGTGCGACGAGCAAATCACGCAGTGCAGTATCCACCTTGCCATACCTATAGCTTTCGCAGTGCTTCCCGACCGGAAGTAAAGAGTGAAAGCGTTTATCGGAAGTGTTGCACAGTCTATTTATTACCGTGGGGAATATCATCGACGGGAGGGTGAAAATGGTGCTTTATTCTACGCCACCCACTTCTCCGAGGTGCTTTATCCTAAAAGCATAACACAGCCATGTTCAGGCGTCTAGCCAAGCTACGTGTTCCCATGATGCAACGCCCAACGGCCTGTTTAGGGCACTGACCAAGCAACCAATGCAAAGCGTATCTATCTCACGCTTTTTTATACGCCATGGAGTCTTCGAAACAACCAGTTGGACCGATGCCGCCCAATCCCACAGACTATGCCAGCAGATCTCGTGATACCATTACCTTTACCACGTTGGGCAGAAAAGGAGCGGACCCGCCGCGGTGGCTCAGTGGCGTTTCGCTGCTGTGCACGAGGGCGCGGGTTCAATTCCCGGTTGCGGCGGCCGCTTTTCTGATGGAGGCGAAAAGCAAAAGCGCCCGTGTTTGCGAGATGTAGGCGCACGTAAAGATCCCCAGGTGGTCAAAATTATTCCATAGCCCTCCACTACGGCGCGCCTCGTAACCTGCGTTGCGTTGGTGCATTTAACCCTACAACCAATCAATCAATTACAAAAAGAGCGGGAGTTTTTCTCTGTGTGCAAAGGTATTCTACATTTCTCTATTCAACGTCGGTGTCGTTGTTACCTTCCAGTGCTGCTTCAACAGCTGTTTTAATGTTGTAAGACATGTAGCTTAGCTCAAATTAACCCCCAAGTTCCCTCTCCTCACTGGTTGTTATTTGCTTTATCGGTACTGTAATCATTATTGAGTTTTCTGTAAGCATGAGTTAAAGAGATTTATTGAAAGCAAACATTTCTTATTAAGATGGCCAGGAATGGTAGCAATAAATGAAAAGAGCAGCACACCGTGCAGCGCCTAACCAGGAGCAACATCAGCGCGTTTTAAATGCCAGGCACGTTCTCAACGTCACTAAAATTATGCTTCTCAAGTAAAAAGAAACTGCCGGTAAGTAATAGACACGCCAAAAAGTTCGGTCGGCGTGCACGTCAAGATACACGCTGTCAAGTACACGTCAGAACAGACACTTGTTGATTTCCTAAAATGCTTGCCGCTTTATCCCGCCAGTCAAACCGCTAGCCACCCGTCAAACGGCTGAAAGACCGTCAAAAAAGAGATGCAGCTAGTTGCATGCAGCATGTTCCGATCGTATACGACCATGATGGCCACACGATGAAGCAAAAACGCATTTTTGTAAGTGCCTTCAATCAAGCCTGTCAGACAAGCAACTATCGTTTACTTTTATTGGGATGGGAACAAAAAATGCCGCACTTTGGTGCGACCAACCAAGCTGGGAAATCGATTGTTGCCCTGCAGGCCCTTTTTTCAGTGTACTGCATCGCAAGCAAAAATTCCGACATACTGATTAAACTGTGTAGCACTCGAAAGAGGGTCTCAAAAAAGTTTTATTTTTTTCATTACTGCCATTATAAACGTCCCAGCGCACACTGCAGGCTGTCTGCGCTCGTATTTTTTCTTCTTGTCTGTTTCCGCTGTGCGGGCTTTCCATGAGTCTTTTCAGTGCCGTTCTACTTAAGTTCGTTCTTTACTATGTTGGCCATTTTTGTATTTATTGCTCGAAAAAAAAAAACACGGAAGTTGCAGCTTTGAAATCGGTGTTACAAAAGATACCCGGGAAAGAGAGAGATAAAATATTGCAAATTAATAATAGTTTCATGATGCCAGAACTGCATACTGCGCGGTATGTTTTCTGGTAAGGTGAGTGAGTCACATGAGGGTTAAGTTGAAAGTAAGAACCCTACGTCCTCCTGGCGCCAAGAACGTGGTTAGATATAGACGAAGCATCAAAGAGTTCTCTCTCTCTGTATCTCTCTCTACAGGTAGATATAACTGAAGGAAAAAGTGCTAAACAGAGGTGCCGGTTCAAAATCATCGAACGCGTACGTGTATATATATATATATATATATATATATATATATATATATATATATATATATATATATATATATAGATATTGACGTATATACATCACAAGAATTCAGGGTTGGTAGTCAATAATGCCTCGGAAGGCAAAGGGGAGAGTGCGTAGGTCATTGATACAGATGAAGAATTCTGAAAGACAAAAAGAAAAAGTCGAGAAGAATGCCCGCAGGGGGGACCCGAACCCACGAGTTCGTATCCCCCCCCCCCCACCAACGGCGGGCATTTTTTCTCAGAACTATACTACTCGGAAGTATGCAACTATACTCGAACAATACTACTACTACTATTTATCTCGGAACTATACTACAGAGGCTACGCAAAGAAGGGAGAGGGAAAAAATGAAGAAAAAGAAAACAACGAGGAGACAAAGAAGACAATTCGAGAATAGCAAGGAGGCACCGTTACGGCGTTGATAGAGTGCAAACAGACGCATAAAGTAGAACCAATGCATGTCTGGGTGAGGAACAGTCTTAGCTCGAAAGCCCGCACGAAAGTCTTTGGATGGCAATGAAGCATGCAAAATTCTACCTACTGGTAATTGATGATAGGGAAGAACTGAAAACAGCATTTTCTAATTGCGCTTCGAGAGAGTAGTTGGACAGAGTTAAGTGCCACATGGCCAGCAGGGTGGCCCAGAAAAGCTTATAGGGAAACCAAGCGTATTTGGAAGAGAGGGCCAGGAAAGCACCACTTCGCGGAAGCCGAAAGTTTGGTCCGGAAATTTGCGGTTAAACCGAGTAATGCCTCGTGAAGAACAACAAGAGAAGGATTGATTATGCCACCGCCACAAGAGGGGTCGTTGCCACGCAAAACATCCCACACACTCTCCCCACCCCTCTCCCCCTTCCCCACCGTCCCCCTTGGTTTTACAAATGCCGCACCCCGCGGCCACTACCTGCTGCAGAGGGACGTGTTCTACAAAAGTGAAACAGCAAAAAGAATGTTACGTGAGAATTGAAAGCAACTTAATCTACCTGTGGTTCAATTTATTCCTTCAGCCCACGTCCGAAAGTTGTGTATAAAGAATGATTCTCTTTACTCCCGCTCATAAGTGCTATGGAAACGGGACTGAATTGAGACGGCCTGTATTTTTGCAAACGAGTTGCCCGGATGTCGGAGATGCCTAGAGAGCACAAGGTCGGGAAGGCCCTTCATGTGCGACTTAGGATTGTTAAACCTTTTGCGGAAAGATGTTTCGTTCGGCAGTGGACAACGGAGTTTGTAGATTGTAGATAACACTCGATATATATAACGCCCCGAATGAAACATGCAAGTTCGGGTACGTACAATGCAGACACAAGAGCCCTGCGCCATCTGCAGGGACGCATATTACATGTCGGCTTAAACGTTACCTGCATATGCGCCCTTGCCGTAAAACCAGAAATGGAGCACTTCAGCAGTTACTCGGCTTTTGCGGAAAGTTGTCACTAGGAAATGGGCTGACTGAAAAATATTACTGTTTTTGGAAAACACGAGGCCATGCCAGTAAACGCCAAGCGTCTCTCAAGAGAGGAAGCCACAACTTGGCATCTAATCCAGATGAACACAGGAACTCCTCACCCAACCCACCAACCTCCACCATATCCCACCCAGCCAATAACCTTCCCTTGGCGCTGGCTGTCCCCAGCCTGGCTCACACTTTCACGTGGTATGGGCACGCCAACGCAATCCAGATTTGACGCCATTTCCAACCCTCACTTCGAGCAGCCGAGGGCTTGCCTTGCCTGCCCAGACACGAATATTTAGCTCAGCCTGGTGACCCAAGCAGGAGAGCCAGTCGAAGCCAAAAAAATCCCGGATGAGGGAATGCCGCTCACGAGGCGGGGCCCAAAAAATCAGCCTCTTGCTGGACAAATAAAAATTATTTTCTCCCTCTCGGGCCTTGATTGATTGATTCAATCCAGCATATTTCTACTCCCATAGACTAAGTGTTTTCCTGTGCTCAATAAATTCGTTATATAGCGTATATTTTTAGGGAACAAATGACAAGCAATAACGTTAGTCTTTCTTATCCCTGCAACGCTGAGAGAAACAAAAAAGTGTCTTCCAGAAACGCTCGCTTGAATTTCTGAAACCTTGATTCTCAAACCGCACTCTGCATGTAATCATGCTCATTATTTTATTGCTCCATGTGGCAGAACTGAGGAGTACATCTGCGAAAAAAAAAAACCTCGTACTGACTACTTTACAAATGCCACAATCGCGTCATTTTTTGTTTCCTGAAAATTTTATTCCGTCAAGCTTCTTCTTTGCTGTAACATATTTCAATTATGTTATTATTATCTACTATACCTCAATCTATAACAAAATTACTTACGATATACCTGCGGCTACCAGTGCCCAAAGATTTTGGGGGGGCATACCGAAACCCCGCAATAATATTCGCGGAAAGAAAAGAACTTGCCTGCACATCCTCGAGAACCTCGCAATTCTGCCGTCAGCGCGGGAAAACGCGAACACGAATGTATCTCACGCAGAGGATACCTAAAAGAATACCGGCGACGAGCATAAATTCTCCATTCAAGACACAAGGCGGTGACAGGAAGCGCGCGCCAGCCCTGGAAGGTGCGCTGACGAAATGAATAGAGATAAAACTGGAACTGTACTATGTGTCGTCGTAAGCGACAAAAACTCGCAGGAGTGGAGGATAGAAAGACCGGCGACAAAGCCAGCGGCGTCTTCTTCTCCCGTATCCTCGGCGGAATATCCGCGTCGAAGAGCTGCGCGGGTAGTTTCCCCGTTTTCGCAGTCGCCTTCGTCACCCTCACCGTGCGCGAAGGAAGGAAGTAAGCGGCCGGCCGTCGTACTTGTCGATTCGCTCCGGACCGGCGGCAGCGCTACGCGGTTTATTTTCGTGGCCTCCTTCGTTCCAGATCACGCCGGGGATCGGGTCGCGCACGGGCGACGACGTAGACGACACGTCTATGCCGCCGCTTCCGAAATAGGAGGAAAGCCTCTGGCGTCTTAATCACTGGGTCTCCGTAACGCCGTACGTCGTTACGGACGCCTCCATGCTGGCTCGTGAAGAGCTTCACACACGGTTTTTCTCGGTGGGTGGAGGACCGGTATTGCCGTGAGAATGACCCCTGCGGTGCACTACGGTACAATTAAGAACGGAAATAGCTCCGTGCAGTCTTTCAGACCGCTGAAGCGGTGGACACTGACTGTCACGCGTGGCCGCGCGGTTTGGAAGGATATTGTTCTTAATGCGTTACATCATCTCCTTTCCTTCACGTAGCCTTGTTTCTCGTCACGGCCGTAATTTGCAAGCAGATTTTGTCAGAAAAATTAGGAACGATTCGTGTCCAGCTCAAAATACTCTGTGTAACGCACTCTTTGTTCAGCGCGGAAGAACAGCCGGCGGCTGTGATGAAGAGCAGGGCCACTTTTGTTGTTTTTATTAAGTTGCTACCTGCGTGTGGCATCGCCACGAGAACGCGTTTAGCCGAGCTTAAGCGAACTGAATCCATTCATACGAAAGTGGGACGATGTTCTAAGGTGCGCTTTATCCGAACGTTGATTCGCGTAAAAAAAAAAATATGCGATCATTGTGAGGCACACACCATTTATGAACGCTTATTGACCCTACTATTAAAAGAAATTAGAAATCTGTCCGATGCCATCGCCTTGTAAAGTTGGCAAGCTTTTGTTTGTTTTCCCCCCCCTCCCCCCTTTTATATGCCTTTATAAACCGTTCACGGAATAAAGTCAGCGCTTCGTCCTGTTCTTCCTTGTCTCGTCCATTGCGCTGTTTTACTGACTTGAATTGAAAATATTTGTCTCCTAAATAGTCGCAGCTTGCACTTGTGGTGCAAGACTGGAGAAACAATGAAGCTGGGGGTCCATCTAGCTTCTTCCGGTTTTTTAAGTTTGCTACGTTTTCGTACGCTTTGCAAATTTTTGTTAGGTTTTGCGATGTTCTTCCCAGTCTAGGCTGTGTCGAGGGGTGAGTCCAAGCTTAGCCGGATTTTACAAGGCCGTTCCAGTTGGTACGGCATTCGCGCTGTGCTTCTTCTTCCTCAGGAGTTGCATACTTTTTCGGTCGACCCATGTTTTGCGGAGTCTATACGGTGTGCCTGGCATGGCATCACAATGCGCTGTGTGGCGCCCACGTGGTGGCACCGAGGCCGCGCGTCGGAGCAATGACGTCACATCTTCGCAAGGCTTGGCTCAGCCTACGCCGCAGCGCGAAGAAGTCGCGCTGGGCGCATCGGGCCGGAGGAATTTTTTTTTTTGGTTGGTATATATTTTTTTAACTTCACTACACCAAGCGCAAGCGTTAACAGCTCCGCTAATAAAAAAAAATACAATCTATGCCTATTTAAGAGGGAATTTGTGGGAAGATATTTGTACCCTGACAAAAAAGTCTTATTGAGATTTTTAGATAAGCCACATAACCATGGACGGAAAGGGTGCTATACCGCTCTTAGAGATAGACAACATTTCTTAAAAATAGGAGAAAAAACAAAAGTGGGGAACTTTGTGTAAATCGAATTATCAAGTATTAATCCTAGGCTGCAGGCGTGATGTGCGCATACCAGGTGATGTGGTAAGCGCACAACTGAACCACGGCGCATTGATACTTTCGGATACCGATAAATAACCCATAACTCGATGAAGTCTCAGAGCCAAATCGAGGAAAGAGAAGAAATATGCGGAGAAGAGAATTTCTGAACTAATCCGTCATCTACACTAATCATTCCAAATCTAGAGTTCAGTACAGTGTCATTGTTCTTTATATGCACACCATCATCATCACCATCCCATATATGTCCACTATAGCCCAGCGATGAAGGCTTCACCAATAGACTTCCAACTTCCCCTGTCCTGCGCTCCGTACATGTTCTTTGTCATCAAATTTACCTATATGATACATCCATCAAGTTATCTATCACCCCCTACTACTACCAGGCTCTCTGTCGGCTGCGTCCTTAAGTAAAGAGAACGGTATACAACAAACGCGTACTCCGTTCGACCACGTAAGGTGCAAAAATTTTGTAACTCCCTCAAAACCTCACGATACAATTTGTGCCAGCCAACGAGTGAATAAGAAAAGAGCGATTAAACGAAATATTAGTTATTAGAAACATATGTGGAAAGTAAAAATGGGCACACTTTCAGACAATGAGAAAAATGCTGTCCATACATGTGAAGTTCACTTATCCCTGTTGCATACGCTCAGTACAAAAAGAATTTTTATGAACAAAAAACTTATTGTGTTTAATTTTCTCGCGCTTTTATTGCCTCTGGTAGCTTTTCTAAAGGGTTCATGCAACGGTTATTGCGCGATTTCTTATGGTGACCTCGCCACTCAAAGTACAAAAAAAACCAATGAATGCATAGCTCTATGAACACGTCAGCCTTCAAAGACACGTGTATGCTGGGTAGTTTCTGCTTGCGTACAAAATCCATGCAACCCAAGCATAAACCGATTGGCCGCAACATTCAAGAGCTGTCGCTGGAAAATTAACTCTAGGGCTACGAAAACATTCCCACGGCAGCATTCGCAGTCACATAAAATTGAACCTTGCATCCTTATCCGCCGATCTTATCCAGCTTCGGCTTTCTTGCCGTTGATGTAAAATTGAGAGAGGACCACATTACTGTGAAACAAATCGCAATTACAACTGCGATACGAAAAGTATCGAATATATTCCTTACAAAATATTTACCGTAAGAGATCAAGTCAATACCTTCGCTATAAGTCTGGTCACTAGCATTACCAGTGATTTCTTTCTTTGTAGGAAAATTATTGCAAGTTAATTGGCCCGCAAGATCACTAGTGTGTATGCAAAAGCAACTTAACCCCTTCAGACTTGAAATGCTTTCAGTAACAGTGAAATGAAAAAAAAATTACAATGAAGATGTAAACATTGATGGATTCAATATAATATACAAACAATTACTTTCAGATAAGTAGCTCTTTTGGGAAAACTCCTGCGGAAATATTTCAATTATCGTTCCAATGATTACGAACGCACGGAATAGGCCCCAGAAGTTTGGACCTAACTTGCATTTAGGATCTGGCGTCGACTCCGCTATACCCAGGAGTAGTGAAATGTCGTTTAGATGATTATGCTGACTTCTGTAATCGAGCGGTTCTTCTATAGAGTCAGTCTTCCTTTAACCTGACCACGATACGGGTTCCGGGTATGTTGCGGTTATACGGTGAGGTCGACACGTCGTGGTGTGCGTGTTTCTACCCTCCGAGTCTTCGAACGATTACACGCTTCCCTGGAGGCATTCACGCATCATCGCTTCCTCCAACTGCACAAACGAAAAGACCGGGAATATCGTAAGCACACGGAAGCAGAGTGAGCGCAGCCCATGCCCAGAGGCACACACGGCTCGCTGAATCCGATATAGTTGGAATGAAGCCTTCCTCTTGTCTCTACCTGCAGGTTTGTCCACTGGTCGGCCCTTCGTCTGTATTCAACGCGACTGTGAATTGACCGGCTAATCTGAGTAGTTCGAAAAGCCTCCCCTTTCGTGACCCGTACGCAAAGCCGGCGTGCCAGCCAGCTTTTGAGCATTGCTTCTACATGCACCGTAGAACGATACTCCCTTCGAGCGTTGAAAGGCGCGCGGCTAAGCTCCTGATGGGGTCGTAAAGATATTCCTGACCAACCGGATGAGATCATCGAGCTTCACAGCTGCTGCTTCGGACGTAGGAAAGCTTAAGTTAACGTTTACGGACAGTTGTATCTTTGTGGCGACAGGAAGAACTGGCAGAAGAGGTGAAGATTCGTGGTCCTTTTTGTTATTGCGCTGACGGTTATGCGGTATGCGTACCGTCCATCCAAATGACCTACCTGCAGGAGCAGGAAAGAAAGGATAAGCCGGAACGCTCCACGTATATCCACGCGACGTGTGAACGCTTCCGGAAGAAGCGGCTCTCGGAAAGCACTTCCGGCTTTGCAGAGCAGGAAGGTTTGCGTATCAACGCATACATTCGTGAGCAAATATAGGCAACCGGCACTCAAAATGTCGACACTTCTGAACACCTAGGAAAGCGCGCGGTATTATATACGCAAATAAAAATTGAGGTGAATGTGTACTCATTTGCGAAATTTTACGTTGGTCCATTTCAGTGAAAAAATAACTTGTAAGAATTGCAAACTTGTCTCCATATATTCATTCTATCTTATTCAATCGTCTCACACTCACCCTAAGAAGTCTCCTTACGGCGTCTTCACCCCAATGCACCATAGTGACCACACTAAATCGCCTAGTGCAGAAATTCGGCGAATGACGTTGCCGAGCATTCAGTTTGAGTAAAAACGGGCATCTTCACAGGGACACTGCGCATTGAAAGAGGACATTCACACGTTGCGCATTGTCCCAGCGCACACGCACTTTGTTTTAGTGAAATCATATGTTGAGCTTCGTTCCTCACCGAATTTGCATACTTGGTCACTTCAATTGGTCATTCTCGAACGCTGTACTGAAGACGACCTAGGGAGACTACTTAGAATGCACATAATTGCCCCTCTCCCTTCATGATAACAAGCGCGCTTAACGTCAACACGAAACTTGCACTACTCGAAGAACTGGTACAGTTCCTCCAATGAATGAATCCTAACAACAAGCATGAGGCTGAACTAGCAAATTACACGCCATGTGTTAGCGGACTAAACCATATTCTCTCGGTTACGTGGTAGAATACAGTGGATACGGCAACTGTGCCTAGGTTTATTGAGAAAACCCTGCAGTGTCAAATACACTCACGAAAAGAAGACGCCAAGGGTATGTTGTAGGTACATACATATCTGAATTTTACGGTTCGCGTTGCATTAGTTCCTTACTTTAGACGCACTCTATTTTTTTTTCTTTTCGATTTCGATACCTTCTTGAGCGAGAACCACCTGCTATTTTATACTTATTTTAAAATAAGTCTGCTATTTTATACTTCCATTAACCGCACTTCCCTTTGGTGCTTCCTCTTTGACTGTGGGGTCAAAGTGCGGCTCGCATTGTTTCCAGTGCGCTTACGCGCACTTTTTTAAATGTTGTTTAAAGCGTTCCGCTGAGATCACATTCCACTCGGTGAGGCGTCGGGAAAGCTGTATATTTCATCGCAATAACAAGAAATAAAATGTGGAGTTGCTAATAAAAGCGCCTCACCCAAAGGGGACGGTTTTCATTTCTAAATTTCAAGCGCTGGCTTTCGCTGTGGCGCAGGCAACAGCGTGTACCAAAAAATCTCACTTCAACGGTGTAATGTCATATACTGAGGTTGCTTCATGGCTCACTACGACGTTGGATGCCTTGACACATCATCTGCGACACCTAGGGTCAGTACGCTTCTGAGGCGCTTGGTTTTGAATCTTAAGCGCGGCAGCACGGCGGGATCTGTCATCAAGCGGCGCCCGTTTGCGGGAACGTGTACGTGTAACGATATAGCACGCAGCATGCAGCGGCGTTGCCCCACGAACGGCTCTGGCTGTAATCCGCGACATAGTTTTGTGTCTGTGCCGGGGGCTCAACGCGCTTTGAAAAGGAGAGCGAGATTACGTAGTATTGCACTGCATTGCAAACGTTTTCTTGCATTTGGGTAGCTCGTAGTCTCCGGCGGGCAGCCCGTTGTCGTTTGTGAAGCTGTTCAGTGTAACCTACTCACGTCCGTACGCATGCAATGCGATGTCGGTGAAGTTTCGGCATGGTCTATGCGTTTTGGTTTGCGACACATTCAGCATCGGTGACCTTGTTGCTTCCGGGTGGTTGCGAGCGAGGAATCACGAAACTGTGGTTCAGCGCCGAAAACACGCACCCCTAGGGTTTTGTTGTGGCTGGCGCAATCCTTTGCACGCACAGCTATTTGCTCGTTATACGACGTGTTGAACTTCATGTTGCTCTAATTGTATTAACCCTTAAGTACTGCTTACCAGGTCACCTACTATTTTTACCGTTATTTCGTTGTGATTGACGTAAGTAGTGGCAACGGATTTTGAAATTGGTTGATATTGGGGCACAGAGAGAGAGAGAGAGAGAGAGAGAGAGAGAGAGAGAGACGAGAGGAGAGATGATAGAGAGATGGAGAGAGAGAGAGAGAAACGTGGTTTTTTCTTCGGCGACACTGTAGGGCGGCGGGTTCGCGTTTTGCTGGTCTCCACAAAGTGTATGCCGGGTGACGTGGTGTGGTCAACAGTAATCCTATGTCTCGACGAGTTTGCTCAGCAGAGGTCCACATCTTGTTTGTAAGGGTAGAAGACTAGACGAGTTGATATGAAATGAAGTCTGAGGTCGACATAGTTAACGCGCTCTTAATATTTGCATCAGCTCCGGGGATGGCAGCACAATCCATACTACAGCCCAGGAAGTTGCCTGAATTCTGCTTACTACCGAAGCAAACGCTTATCAAGTAGCTCGCCGGCTGGAATATGCGCAGAATTTATAACGACCGGATAAAAGGTAGCGGCCCGCCAAAATGAGTGGGCTCTGAATATTAAAAACAGGTTCTTTATTCTTCGTCACGAGGCTTAGCATCGTCCATTGCACATCGCCGAGACTAAAGCCAGCGTTTCCGCATTGCGCTAAAGACCAAAAATAATCGGCCTCGCGGATGCGTCCGGATTTCCCCGAACATCGTCATGACTTCACCGCAGTGCTGAGAAAAAAAGAAATCAAAAGTCATTAATGAATGCGCAGAAAACGAATGCAAAGGTCCCAAGAAGAAATCCTGAGCATGGTTATATTGAGAGCTCTCAATATTCGTTGCCGTATGTTGGCTGTTGTGATCCAGACTGCATTATCAGGATGAAAATGCATTCGAAGCCCACTTTTGGTTTCGCCAGTAAAAGTAGTTCTCGGCCTTACTTGCGCGCAGTATAAAATAAGAGGAAAGACCTAGGGCCGCGACGTCCCGGTGCTCCGATGGGGGTTCTATTTACAAATATGGCGATGAGAGAAAGATGAAGCTGCTTGAGCGAGAGCTGCTCATGTGACGTCAGCAACCGATGATGATAATCTCATTGGTCACCTTATAATGGTTATACAGTTTCTACATCTTCTTCCCCCCCCCCCCCCCCACAAAAGAAAAAGAAGCCGTGGTCAGTCCGCGTCCGGTAGGGGCCTTCACTTAGTCCTTGTCAGGTACTCAGATGCAATCCGAAGGCGAAGTTGCAGCAAGGGCCGTCAGCTGAGCACATGCCGGTAGTGTCGTTGAGACGACGCAGCCAGGCGAAAACTCGTAGTTGACCTTCGACACCTTTGAACTCGAATATTACACAACCATTTTATATATCTCTCGACCTGAAAACAGCTTCTTAGCTCCTTCATGTTTTTTCCTGGACGTTCGCGCTTTCCTAGTTGGACTTTCATTGTGAGGTGCATTCCCTTTCTTGAAAGGGGCCTTATGGCAAACTCTTCGGCTGTGTTGTAGGATGCGTGTAGCGGCAATCGTCTTGGATGTCTCTAAAAAAGGTCATTATTCCGCTCTTCAGCGCAGTCCATCGATACCATTATAGTTGACAACACTTGCGTCTCATCTTGCCCTTTTAGCCTTCCAGGTTGTACATCCGTGATCTAAGTTTCGTAACACTCGCGATCCGTAGCTCATGGTGACGTCAAGGGAGTCGGTGAGATGCCTGACTTGCTCATGGTCATGTCGGCGGTCTCTTGGAAGGCACACAATATCCAGGTGTCTTCTGTCTGAAGATAACGCGCAGTCAACAAAGATGTCGCGTTGTCACGGTCTGGTTGCGGAAGGAACTGCGGCGCATGCAGATTTTCTGTCGCAGAGACTTCTTGCAAATACTTCAAATCAAGTGGGTCATACAATTTTTCTGTCAATGTATAAAACTCATTGAAGTTTGCAAAGGAATTTATTATCTCGTCAATCTGGCCCGGTTTTGTGGTGTCGTACCTTTTAAATTTCAATTCATAGTAGATACGGATCATAACATCAGTGATTTCATCTCGATATTCTACGTTGATGGCATATTCCTCATCCAGGAAGTCTGTGCCGTGACAATAAACGGTTCATTACCTTCATTCAGCAATCTCAATATAAATTCTGTTCATCGCAACTGGTGCATAAATTCCCTCAACACATCCCATAACTCCCATGTCGTTACGGCAAACCCCAAAGCTGCTTTTCTGTCTCCGCATAGTTCTCGAGCAAATATCCTCTCTCCTATTTTTTTATCTTCAGTTGTAAACGTGCATCCCAGACATATCAAAAGTCAGATGGTGTTGCACACGAAGCAGGTCTTTCGTGGCGAGATGCGCTGCGGCACTCCCCTCACCGGTTTTTCGGAATCGCTGCTCATAGAGGGAAATCAGCAGACGTGAGGGTTCGTCGTTGTTTCGTCTGCCCGTCGCCTCGGTCTGGTTTCTGTAGCACCACCGTGGCTCTCACCATCACAAGGGGCTGTCATTGGCATCGATGGGTCTTCCTCCTTCTAATGGGCAGAATTTCAGACAACTCTGAATCGCAGGAGGGCCTTCATCTCGGGTTTCGGCACTAAATAAAATAAGAGGAAAGACCGAGGGCCGCCACGTCCCCATTCTGCGGTGGTGTTCTGTTTACAAATACGGCGATGAGAGAAATATGAAGCAGCTCGAGCCAGAGCTGCTCATGTGACGGCAGGCACCCATGATGATAATCTCATTGGGGTCCTGATAGTGATTTTAAAGTTTCTACATGCACCACGGGCACCAGAGGAAGGATCACAATCTTGTTCGTCCCACCCAAGTGGTCGGCGGCTTTAGCTTATTTATTATTTACTTCCTCAATGCGTTTTTTTGCGTGTGTAATATACACAAAAATGTTAGCTCGGAAACTACGCACGGGAACACACACGTTTTCACAAATTTCACAATAGAGGACACGTGGTGGAACATTTGATTTTTAAGAATGCAATGCGCTCACTGGGCAAGTACCAGACCCGGGGGATGGACCACGTTACGAGTCTAGACCAATCGGTTGCCACGAAAAGTGCTAGGGAAGTCCAATTCGTTGCCTGGCACCACACGCATATACCCAAGTGAGGGATTGACCGAGAATAAATGCCGGCTCAGGTTTCTCAGTCACGCAGTGCTTTTTACAGAAAGCTGTGTACCTCTACCCCTGAACCGTTTCATCTTCCTGGTAAAGAACGCCAATGCTCCAAGGCCTACGTCGCTGAGAACAAGCGTCAGGCTAATCAGGCATACGGCATACAATTGAGAATTCGTTTAAGAAAACCTGAAAACAAGCATCGAAACCAAATTATCGATGACAAGACGCCTGCGAACAATCAGATCCCCCCACCATGTGTTCATTTTGACCATTATCTTTGCACGTTATCTTTCCAGATATTCAAAACCGTATTACATTTCAGTGTATAGCCGTAGCATTACCATCTGAGGGAACGCTGCTTCCGGAGACACTGTTGGTAAATTTCAGGGCAGTGGAATTACCATCAGCCCATGCATATGCCGCCTTCGCGTCGCCGACCTGTGGCTTACATCTGCTGCCGATACAGATCGAATATACCTAACTAATATAAATCTCACAAATACACCACATTTGCAAACAGAGTGAGTTCTCCACATAAATATGTATTTCCAACTCATACAAAAGCTATATATAAGTCACGAACGTGGCGGAAAAGAAGAGGCGCCCGTGGGGTGCGGGCAGAGCATCCCGCGGCTGCTTTGGAAACGGGCTGCTTGGGGGATATCAGTGGCGCCCCTGCAGGCGGTGCACGAGGCGACTGGAAGGTGGGGAAGGTCACTCCGGTCTTTAAATCAGGTAACAAAGACAGCCCCCTAAATTATCGCCCAATCTCTCTTACAAGTGTACCCTGTAAAATCATGGAACACGTCATCTACTCCAAAATCATTCACTTTCTTGACGCCAATAACTTCTTCCATCCTGCCCAGCACGGCTTCCGTAAGGGTTTCTCTTGCGAAACCCAATTAGCCCTTTTTGTCCAGGATCTGCACACAAGTCTCGATACTAACCTACCGACTGACGTAATATTTCTGGATTTCTCAAAAGCGTTCGACAAGGTACCTCATAAGCGACTGCTAATGAAACTTAGATCTTTAAATATACACCCTGATATTTGAACTTGGATTGAGGAATTTCTAACTAACCGCTCCCAGTTTGTTTCACTCGATGAAGTGCCCTCTAACCCCCTTCCAGTAACATCAGGTGTCCCACAAGGCTCCGTTCTCGGTCCCCTTCTCTTCTTAATTTACATTAATGACCTAGCTTCGTATGTCTCCTCTAGTATCCGTTTGTTTGCTGACGACTGTGTAATCTATCTTTCAATCACTAACCCGACAGACCAAACCGCTATTCAAGATGACCTTAACCACGTGCAGGAATGGTGTGACACCTGGCTTATGAAACTTAACCCCAACAAATGTAAAACAGTCTCTTTCCACCGCCGTCGCAACCCCTCTTTGTTCCCTTACGCAATCGCTAACGTCGCCCTCGAACACGTGCAATCATATAAGTATCTCGGTGTCACCCTATGCAATGATCTTAACTGGCGTCTGTATGTTACCAACATTATATCGTCTGAAACAAATCCTTAGGTTTTCTGAAACGTCACCTTCACCACGCCCCCCAGAATGTTAAGCTACAGGCCTACAAATCCCTTATCCGCTCTAAACTGGAATATGCGTCTCTGATCTGGAACCCACACCAAGAATATCTCATCGACTCACTTGAGGCAGTTCAAAACCGTGCTACTAGGTTCATTCATTCTTCATATGCGTATAATATTAGTGTGTCATCCCTCAAAAAGAATCTGCTCTTTTAAACCTTGACGTCCGCCGTCGCATTTTCAGCCTCTGCCTGTTTCAGAAAATTTTTCCTAGCCCATTCCGTCATCCCTACATTATTCCACCAGCCCGCATATCTCACCGCACTAGACATCCATTTCAAGTTGCCCGTCCACGTATTAGAACGACCACTTTTTCTATGTCCTTTTTTTTACGGACTGCATACGACTGGAATGATCTTCCCCACGACGTCGTGGCCATTTCCTGTCCATCAACATTTTTCGACCAACTGTCTGCACATCTTTCGCAATGAAAACCCCTGTCAATAAAAAAAACTATTTGTTAACCCACCCCTTATGTAATACCCCCTCGGGGGTCTTTAAGGAAATAAAGTGAAGTGAAGTGAAGTGAATTATGCTCGGGGTAACATTCTGTTGAAATGGAGAGAAAGATATGGGGGAAGGGGAGCGAACTGCTCTGTGTTACTGCGCCGAAGTAGTTCCTAATAAACGGATTTCGGTTTCGGCGTGTCCAATACGCATTTTATGTATTTCATTCCTTCGCAAGAGCTCCGTGGTTGAGTACGTAGAAGCGCGATCACCGAGCATGCAGGCATATTCGCTGGATGATTGATTGTAGGGTTTAACGCACCGACGCAACGCAGGCGATGAGGCGCGCCGAAATGGAGGGCTCCGGATTAATTTTGACCACCTGGGTATCTGTAATGTCAGCCGAAATCTCGAACACACGTCCGTTTCTGCTTTTCGCCTCCATCAGAAAATTGGCCCCCGCGGCCGGGAATCGAACCCGTGTCCTTGTGCTCAGAAGCACAACGCCTTAGCCACTGAGACACCGTTGCGGGTGAGGCATATTTGCGTCATCTTCCCCGCGCTTCATTTGTCTGTAAACGCAAGAGGACAATTTTACAGGTTTTGCTCAGACCGACTGGGGACTATAGCGTCCAACTCTGTATCGCTCGAAGGTGAAGTGAATTTTGTCAGTGCTGTGGTTTTAAGGGCTACTTTTAGCAACACATTTGTTTGTTTGGTACTTCTTAAACATACCAATGGCTTTGGTGGAAGCATTCTCAATATTCAGATCATCGTACCGCGTTCTGCCATGTTGTCGGCTGTAAAATGACGTAAGCCTCCAGGACGGCTGTAGTCGTAGCATTCACAGCCGAGACCTCAGCATGCATGACGCCCTCCGCGTACCCGCAGACGCCCAAATGTCTGCGCTTTTCCCCCATATTTGGCTTGCCTCCCATGCCTGTATGTAAAAGCTGTTCGCACCAGCCAAGTCTGTTCATCTGGCCTTGCCACTGCCTGCAAGCAGTCGTGCTTATGGCAACAGCACCAACGAGCACTAGCGCGCCATGCCAGCCTGCGCGCGTTTTGTAACTAGTTCGTGTAGCCATGAACGTTGCGCCCAAAAAGGTGAACTCATATAGAAAACATCGGCGGAAAACAAAAAGTTAACTACAAAAAAAATAACGCCCGCGGGATTCGAACTCGTGACTCGCAAAACATTTCCGGTGAATACCTAGCGCCTCAGACTGCTAGGCTACGGAGCGGGACGCGAATACTTGCTAATATAGGGTATATATTGTATCCGGTTTGCACTTTTATTTAGTTTGGCATTTCAAGCCGCTTAGGTGACTATTTGTTGTACTGCGATCGTGCAGTAAGCGTCCCGAGTTTCCACATAGCTAAGTCTAGCATTGCATTTCGTAGACGGAAAAGCGTTCGCAGATGCGTAGTCGTGCTGCTGACCGCTGTGCTTGTTCGCCCAGCGCAAAAAAGTGCTTCCGCGCCCTAGTTTTACGCTGTACGGTAAAATATCAGTTGATTTTATTTGCTTAGTACCTATATTGACTTCGCTGACTCTTCTCCCACCTTCAAGAGGCCTATATTTTCCTACTGGCGTACCAGTCAGCGAAGCGTCGCATGTGCAGGCTGTCTGAAGCGACCTTGACTTGGAGCTAGATACAGTGTACAAACAAACCAAGTAAGAAGGCACATTCTTCCATTCACAAACGTGTCCTGGCTTCGTTTCAACTAAGCGAACGAATTGCGACCAAGCAATTTTTTTAACCCTTGATTGCGACGACCCGCCGGCGGCCGGCGGACGAAACGCTGGGCCGACTGACTCTGTCGGCCGGGGAGCCGTGCAGTAGCGCAGCCGTGGCGCAGCCAATTGCCAGCTCATCCCCTCCTGACGTCACACGAAACGCCACAGAAAATGGGCGAGCGTAAAGAGAGGAGGACAGCGTTTTCGAATTATTTTTCTACTAAATAAAATCGCGTAAACGCGCCTAGAGTGGTCGAACATGGCCTGGGGACTCCGGACTACAATTTGCGCTAGTAATCCCGCAATGTTTACATATCACTTCAGTGTCCCTTTAAGGGCATGCACTGACTTGTAAACTCGTCTGCAGCTGAAAACTGAGCAGCAACCCCGACATGTACAGCGTACTTTCGTATCGCGGGCGCAGTATACGGGAACACCAGGACGCCCACAGGCTTACGCACACGCTCTCGTACGCCGGACAATTGGAAAACCGCACGGATTGCGGAAACGACGGAGAGTCCCTGTTGCACCAGTCTTACTTGGGCGTACGCTTTCCAAACCACTTGCTTTGTTTGTTTTGACAGCTTTTGCTCCTAAAGCTTCTTAAAAACCCTATGCGGAGAATGACGAGGCCTTCGATGAGGACACCACGTTTGTTTTTCGGAAGAGAACCATTGCGACGCCAGTGGCGACAGCCGCAACCGGGAAAATCGGAAAATCTAATAATTATTGCTCTCTGTTTGATATATTCTGTCTAGTAATTTAGTGGCATTATCAATGCTAGGCTAAAGCAGAAGAGCTATATATTTTTTCAATTGCTTATGACACTGCAACCCAATCATTTTTGTCGAACTACACCTCTGTAGCCTTGACTGCGTTGCCACTGAAAGTTGTCGCCGAGTGCAATTAAGGGGATTGGCCAAGATTTGCCGGAAAAGAACTCCACCATTCGCCGTAATCCGGGCAACACTTGGTTGGAACGAGAAAGACACGGCATAGCGTACGCCCCTCCAGGGAGATGTCCAGTGTATTTCACTTGCAAAAAATGAAAAAACCTCACACTTATAGCAACTATGATAGAGTAAAGGTCGTTGCGGCAGCAAAGAAAAAGCAAATCGGCTGCAATCCTGGGCTTAAACCTTCGTGATTATCGTAAAGGTGTGTACAGCTTCGCTACCTTCAAGTCTTACGCGTTAGCGTGAGCTTCCTACATGTTATGTATACTTGATAGTTCCGCAGTTTTGGTTGGCGGTGCGGGCACTTCTTTAGAGTTTTTTGCACCTGACCCGAAAGTTCGCCCATTCCGTATTATTCACTTGATATCTTGGTAGTTTGGGTGAGCGTTCTTTCGGAACTATACAGTACAAGTATTGTTAATTAAAAAAACCAGATTTCTCCGCACAATACTGATACCAATTTATCCCAAACCTCGAAAAAATAATCTTGATATTAAAGAAACAGAGAAGGCATTGGCGACTCCGCCGTATTGAGACGATTTCTGCATGACATCACTGAATCTTATACGCGCATTTGAAAGATACACACCTAAACCGCAGCCAAGAAACATGATTGAGCAAATTGCAAAGGTGCCGTTACTGCACTAATAACTATTTCAGTGCTCTTCCAGATCCCGTCACGGTAGCCCATATTGCGCCCTGGGTAGCGCGAAAATCGGGGGATTTTCAGTATTTCTTGGATTTGTTTAGCTAAAACACCCGTTCCTGGCTTGAATGAAGCGGAGTCAGTTCATAAACGGTGGTTCTTTCAAGTTAATAAATTTTTAGTTTTTCTTCGTGGCCCCTTTTAAGAGTTTCTGCCTTCTTCCTTGAGCTTAGCTCCGCATTGCTGGAGTTATAAGGCCATCCGGTTATCTATCCAGCGCTGTATTTTGGTAGCAAGAGGAGAATACAAGCCCTATATACACGCGCCACCAGTTCGCGTGCAATGCTGGGGACTTCTGGCGTTGATGAAAAAGGCAAACGTTACATGTGGGTTCGTTGGCATCCACCGCAGAGAGTTGCAAATAGGCACCACAATGGAGAGCCTGCATTTATTATGTGGTTCTCCCAGCCATCCTGTTGCGCACTCAATATACCACGTGCAGCATAGTCGCCGAGTCCAACGTAGTTGCAGAGGTAACGGTCTAAATAGAATCGCATGAGAGCGGCTGTCTATTATGGGACCAGTCTGTCTTGATTTTTACCCGACCGAACTAACGATGCCATTCCCTCACTACTCCGTCATTAGTCATAATTAATAGTGACTCTGGTTAATGAGTTGGCGGGGGCTGTTTACTGGTTGTGTAAAAATAAAGACTAACTGGTCCCATACCAGGCGGCCGCCATCATGCGACGCCATTAGCACCAATCCTGCTGCATGCGTTCATTACAAATACCACGCTGTTGTACGTCAAACGTTCGACAAATGGCATTACAGTGCTGAAGAGTGACGTAATAGAAAAGAACATCGCCAAACGAAAATTATTGAACAGGTTGCCGACGAGGAGGGCATGCGATTGCCATGAAACTAAAATTTATGCCTGACCTAAACGGCCACGAGGTAAACGCACACACAGTAGATATAACACCTTTTACAATCAACAACAAAATAAAAGTTGATGCATCTGGCTACTGATATCAAAATTAGGAAACCCATCAATTCTGTTTTGGCACCACACCCATGGAGTTGCAGTTTTGTATATACACCGTTCAGGAACGAACATACAAATTCAGTTAATCTTACAAACCCAGCTTTGCTAGTATTGTGTTCAAGCATACGGACTCAACCGTTTTGAAATGTGGCACATATTTTTTTATTAGTAGAAACTACTTGTTACTAGAAAGCACATAATAGTAGAAATTAAGAAGCAATGGGCGTGGGCAGGGCATGAAATGCGACAACTAGATAACCGTTGGTCATAAAGGGTAGCAGAGTGGAGCCGTAGAGAGGGATACCGTGGCACGGGCGGCAGAAGGTTAGATGGGCGGACGCGATGAAGAAGTTTGCGGGGATAAATTGGGCGCAGTTAGCACAAGACCGCCATAATTGTAGCTCTATGGGAGAGGCCTTTGCCCTGCAGTGGGCGTACATAGGCTGCTGCTGCTGCTGCTGCTTCTGATGATGATGATGATAATGACACCTATTCTCGTCAGGAAGTAGGGGTTTTCTCCATTCTCCTTGCAATAACTCGTGAAATAGTTTTATTTTTACCTACACTAACGACACGGGCGAATAATTTTCAATGCTAATCAATACACACCAAAAACAGTGATCTGTTGTAGAGGTGACCTAAGAAAGTCTCTTTGTTACGCCATAACTGATCAACATCTTTCCGGTTGTATAGACGGTGTTGCAAGCCAACAATTCCAACCGCACCACTGACACCTATTGCACAAGCTAACATTAAACGTGAGCCTTATCTTAGAGTCACCGAAGCTTCACAATGAACTGGTCGGCAATTTAAGACAAACTTCCAAGCATTCTACCATGTCTACAAAGAGACCGAACTTGGTTAAGCATCTCTTCCATTTTCGACCCTTTCGTCTGTGCGAACCCCTGGCAACACGCTGCACAACGCTGACCTTATATGCATATCACGTCCGCGTCTGCGTTTGTTTGACCTTAAGTAAACCCGTCGGCGCCACTTTATGCGTCCAAGTGGCCGCGTAGCACGCACTGCAGACGGTGCGGAGGAACCCTTTCCATCCAAGTTCTCGACACGGCCGCTGTAGTGCCCCATCTATGTACCCGCATTCGCGCATGCGGCGCCCGCTCGGGACTCTTCTTTATGCTTGTCGGAGCGGACCAGCTGTTACCTAATACCTCGATATGCCTCCTGCCGCTTCGAATTGTATGTATGTACACGACGAGCAGTCACGCAAGGTAGCGAAACGGGGCCGCGGGCGAGCTCGCGAGACGCTTTCCTCAACTGTGGCCGAAGCGGCATACAACAGCCGCGAATGTATGAGTGGACATACAGATATTCCCGCCAAGCGGATTGGCGGAGTGCCGTTGTGCTGCTAGCGAGCTACACCCTCTCCTGCATGAGGAAGCCTGTAGGTCTTCATGATAAAGCATATAAGTACGTGAAGATCTTTAGTCTCTCCGCTCTTTGTACTTCGTGTTGCCTCTTGTGCCCTCTAGATACTTAGTATTCTCTTCCGTGTCACAAAATTCGAGAGCACTCACGTGTAACAACTTGGTATTTGTTCCTCTACGGTCAGACCTTCCTGCTATACCGGTTTCCTTTCTTGTTTTCTTGTTCTTTTAGCGTGGTTGGTAATAGATATGCAAGGCGTTATTTTGCAGCAAAAAAAAAACACTGATGCTGTTCTGTTAGGTGCTTTGACGACACGTGGTTAGCAAAGATTAGGATGTAATCAACGAAGTTTATGGGTGATGTTAGCTAAGAAACCATAGCAGGCGTCCATTCTTCAACCCTTCTAATCATTACGATCTCCTAGATGGTCGCTTCTGTAGGTGTGATGGCAATGTTTTGACGCGCTTCGTCCAGCCCAGCGTTTTCTAAGGTTTCGTTCAGTATTGTGGCAGAGTAGGAAAAAAGTATGCTCATTCCCGACCGCCCCGCCTGGACGTCTGTGTATCCGCCGGACGGCTAGTGTAGATGGATGACGTAAACATCATTGTAGCTATACGGAAATAGCGTGTTTCTTGCCGGGGTTACAGCCATGCAAGTACTAAAGTGTAAAATACAGAGGCAGTCTCACCCTCCGTATTCGACTAAAGCATGGTATAGTGGGAGCTGTTCATGTCATCAGATGACTTGTTTTTTTATCTTTCTTTTGGGAACGTTTCTCCACGAAAATGGCTACTTCTGCCACGAGAACGGCCTTAGCCTGGGAGTGGAAAGTATCATAAATTGCAGTTGAATGGTTGTTTGTTCCATCGTCTCATGTAAGGCCAGCTGGCCTTGCTGCCCACCTGCTTTCGAAGCATTCGTTTATAGTACGGAACTGTTTGCACGAAGTGACGCAATTGACCATCGTGTGGTAGGTGTAAAGGGCATATTTCGGCTGATTTGGTCGTAAGTTGTAACTAACCGCTTCATCCAAAACAAACACACTGCCTGAAGAAAGGGTTCATATGAACGTTTTCGGAACTGTGTGCTGCTTCATCGTGGACAAGGATTAGCCGAGTTGGAGCAGACATACATATTCCGGGCTGTCAGCCGCGCCGGAATGTGCACAGCCAAGACGCGAAGCAACGACATGATTATCTAGTATCATTAACGTTACAAGGAGAACCGAAAGCGCTTCTCAGCATTGGTATGTCGAAAATGTATTTTAACTCCTACGATTGTAAATAATTTACCCACTTTTCGTGCATTCAGTGGACTCGTAATAACGCATTTTTTAAGGGAGGGATGGGGTACTGACCAAAACCTTCAAAGCGAAACAGCAGAGTTTTTGACAAGGATTGCCTGGCCCTGTCAGGCTGGCAGGCTTACAGGACGGCCCGGCTACCAGGCTGGCTGGATGCTTGTTAGTTCGCTCGTTTGTTGGTTCGCAAATTGTTTTGTTGTTTGTGTGAAGCTTTCTTAGTCGTTAATTGTTTTGGTGCATTGTGCGCTTGCTAAGTTCATCGCTATGTTTCTTTATACGTTTGGTGATTTTTTTTTCCTTCGGATGTGTTCGTCTGTTTGTTAGTGCGTTTGTTTGTTATCGGTGTTTCAGCGAAGTTGATAAAAACCCGCAGATTGTGGCACCTCTTTCTTCTGTCCCCTTCTTTCCTTTTTTTTCCGTCTTTTCCACAAAACGTTATCCTTGTATTATGACCAGAGCATTAGATGTGTAATGTAGTGCGAAAGCGCCCGTAGTTGTAGTCATTACGACCACCAATGGTCCTAAAACAGCCGCTGCCGTTAGAGTAAATACAAACACATTTGCGGTCGTGTCCGATTTGCACCTGGGTATACAGATCAGCAGTCAAGTGCGCTAACCACAGAGCTGACCCGCACCTCGCCAAATTGAAGCGAGATTTGGAAGGACGCGTGGCCCGTGACAGGTGAACCTGATTACTCGTACGTTGAACAGGTGCTCTCGGTTCAGATCTCGTACTACGGTTGAGCTGCCGCAGGTGGAAGTCTGCCTGTCGGAGTAATTAGCGTAATATATGAAGGAGTGAAAGCGAAGAAAGAGACCCACAAATGGTGCAGCGGTAAAGAGGTACTCGATAATCGCTAGTTTTTGACTCCAAATACGCAAGGAGAACTGATGCCCGAAAAAGATTTTATTCGCTCACCCATAAAATAATGGAGAAAGAAACTGTCAGTACCTGTATAGGTTTCCCACCGAGAATACATGCAAGTAGGCATTGTTTTCAATAATAATGTTAGACCTAGCAGTAATTTTAGAAACATTTCTTTTGAACATTTTGCAGGTTCTGTTGATACGATTACTGGAAACTTCGCTTTTGTCGGATTAAACGCAGGCGACCTCCACATGCCTCGTGAACACGCGGAACCACGTACAAGCACTCAGTGACGCTACAAAGAAAACAAAGGGTGCTTTCAGACGTCAGGTCTCCATGTTTACAAAAATTGTTGCCGAATGTTGAAATTAAGGTCGAACCCACCGCTGTGGCTCTGTAGCTAAGGCAATTGCGCTGCTGAGCACGAGGACGGGGGTTCAATTCCCGGCCGCGGTGGCCGCTTTTCTGATGGAGGTGAAAAGCAGAAACGCCCGTGTGTACGAGGAATCGGCGTACGTTAATGGTCCTCAGGTGGTCAAAATTAATCCGGAGCCATCCACTGCGGCGCGCCTCATCACCTGCGTTACATCGGCGCGTAAACGCTACAATCAGTCATCAATCAATCATAAATCGCATTAAGGTCGACAAAAATACCTAATGGTTGGCAACAACATTGCATAACGTTGTAATATTCAGTGTCACTGAATTGCCAGCACTTTATTATGGCCTAACCGCTCAGTTCCTAACTGGACTATGAGTATTCACGCCACAAATTCTAAGTCACAGTCAAGACACATATGTGCAGTCTTATCTTACGGTTTTGCGGCAGCCTAGCGTCACAGAAAAACAGAATGACGGACTTGAAAGAATGTTGTGTCGGAATGGGGGCTTTAAAACATGTCCAGATTTTTCATTCCGTTGTTTTCTCCTCTGAGTTTTTCGGCGTCCCTGTGTTTTCACTGAATTTTCGTTCTCCTTCGCAGCGAGCGCGATGACCTCGACGTCGTCGGCGCCTACACCACGCCCATGAGTTTCAGACGACGCGTGGAAGCAACGGAAGCAAGTGCACGTCGACGCTTCCGCCTTCCGCGCAAGAATTTGCGTCGCTTCGTTCCGCCGACGCGCTTCGCTTGGGAGCCGCCGAACCATGGGGAAAGGTAGGTCGCTGTGCTGCTCCACAGATGCCCAGCGGAGAACAGGGCCTAGACAACGAAGGCTCCGTATTTTGCCCTCAACATTGGTTTTGCGATCGAACAATTAGCTGTCTCCTTTTCTCCTACTAGCCTCTATGCTGTGCAGATTGGGATAAATTTTGAAGCGGGCCTAACAGTGACATTCCATTCTGAGGTGGTACAAGCCCGGCCCTCCTTTACCTGCCCAGTGCCATCTACTCGTTCCTTTGAAACGTTCCTGCTTTAGGGGGGAAGCGCTGTAAGGTCTAGGCTTGTCCGGCGTCCGGCGTCCGGGTTCACGGTACAGCACAATGTAAATCGAAACATCCGTGAACAAAAGGTTCACAAGAACAAAATAAAAAGTTCACAAAAGGTTAGAGAGAGAGAGAGAGAGAGAGAGCAGCACAGCACAGCCTATATCGAAACATCTGTTAGCAAAAGGTTCACAAAAGGTTAACAAGACCAAAATAAAACGTTCACAGAAGGTTAGACAGAGAGAGAGAGAGCTCCTGGAGAGCCCTGCTGACGATGCGCGAGGAGCATTGAATGGGATTTGATTGGTCTGGATTGAATTTGGATTGGATTGGATTGAATGGATTGGATTGTAATGGGTTGAAATAAATTAAATTTAATTGGATTGGATTGGATTGGAAATCGTTTTAGCAGTAGTAAGCACTCTCACGGGCGATTTACGGTAAGAACAATCCCCAGTGCTTCGCCCACTCGTCATGAGTCACTTCGTGGAAATGCGTGAATTTTTTTTAATTGCGATAGTATGCCCCTTGGCATAAAGTGCTTCTTTTATGAGAAACTGCAAAATATCCCCGCTTTTCGGTCTAGAGGACAAAGATGGAATCTCGGCTTCTAGAGCGAACGACTTGTGTTCGAGTCACAGAAATGGTAATTTTTTTCCAGTACTCGGAAATGTCGTAAATGCTTTCTGTAAAATCCTCTCTTACCTCCATTTGTCATCATCCCCACCAGGCTATTTAGGTTCCCTGCAGTACGCAGTCCTCTTCCAATTACCTCCACTCACTCCTGTCCTGCGCTGCCTGAGTCCATTACTTGCTTCTGAATTTTATCCTACACATTCTCTTCGTAAATAACGGTATTTACGGAAAGAATTGCTATTTCTTACCTTAGTTTCGGGGTGGTTCGCGGCATATAAACACGCTGAAATAACGTTCTGTACCGTACCTGAAGTGGTGGGCTTGTAATAACCTGGGAACAGCTGTTCCCAGGCGCTTGTAATAAGCTGCGAAGCGCCACATTCTAGAATGTGGCGCTTCGCAGCATAAGGATTGCCGTATGTGGGTCGTCTGTTCCTTCATACCGGGCTTTATAGCCGCGGTTCTACCACGCGAGTGCTTGCTCTGCTCTTTAGAGTTTTACAGAAACTTCAAATAAATTCGTCTATAATGGCGTTTGTTTAGCGTGGTAACTTTTGAATAAAAGCACTTTATTCAATGCCTACTCGTTCTTTTTCCCTCTCTACCTTTAATTTTAAATTCAATGGGCTTTCCGCTCAAGTGCAGCATGTTTATTGTTGCTGCTATTGTAGCTACTTCTCGAGGCCTCTCGTTGCCCGCATGATCAAGTGCGTCGTCAACAGCTATCTCAACAATGTGGATGTCAAGCAGAATTCCGGGAACGGGGACACCGGCCCCTTACAATGTCGCGTAAATTCGCCCTTCACGACCGCGTTCGGCGCGTACTGGGAGCTAAGCCTTCGAACAGAGACCATATCCGCTAGTCTGTACCTGGCTTTGCTATGTGTCCTTTCTGTTACCATTTCGAGTTATATGTGATCCCGAGTTATATGGAGCCGCTTCGAGTTATATGGCGGGGAATGCATAGCGCTTATGGGATGTAAATGCACGGCGAGAAAAAATTCTGACTCGATCAATATTTCGATATATCGGAGTTACAGTTAACCAAATATTACTGTTGGCTCAGCAACACCTCGTGTAAAAAAGCAGTATTAGGAATTTTCTGACTCAGTATTTTCAAGCAAGCAATCGTAATTTGTTGATACTTATTCAGGTTGTTTATGACGTATTTGCTTTATTGTTTAGAGCATGTATGTTATGATGCCCAATATCAAGGCTTTTTAAGTTTATATTTCAGCTTTAGCAGGACTTGTGTGCTTCTGGAGTATTTGAAAGTACGACGAATGGAGTCGATGACCTGTTCTGTTTTGACTACGTACTTTGCTTTCAGCCCTGCTTCTTTGCTGTTATGCTACTCTATTGAGCTTTACTTTCTCATACACTTGATATTTTGCACAGCCTTCTCAGAGAAGGTGGCCCGGTGTTAAAGACTCCAGAGTGAACTCCGTGATACAAAGCAAGATGACAAGTATTTCAATGCAAAGGAAGCAGTTACTACCCAACCACAATACCACGCTTATATATATTTAAGCAGCCAGATGAATAAATTTAAAAGACGAGGCGGTCCTTATGATATAACAAATCCAAGGGAATTTTTGTTAAATTATGAACGGAAAATAGTGGTATGGTGTGCGGCGACGCATTTCACAGCAGCTGACTCTCAGTTGTTTACAAGCTTTTTATCAAAGTTATTGTTGGCCGTGTAGGTGACAGCCTGGATCCCAACAACCCAGACAGCAGGCTGGGTATAAGAAAGGGTACTTAACCATGGATCCCATCCACGTCGTCAATTAAGTGACAGAAAAGTCGGCAGAGTACACTAAATCATTGTACATGAATTCATAGATTATGAGAATGAGTTTGATTCCGTACTCCCCACAGCCGTGCTAGAAGCACTAAAAGACCTTGGAATAGAGGAGACCTACATAAGATTTCTAGAAAACATATATAAGAATGCACGAGCAGGATAACCCTCCAAAACAACGCGATGAATTTCCGATCCGAAAGGGAGTAAGACAGGGAGATAGCATCTCGCCAAAGCTACTCACAGCTTGTCTGGAAGGGGTATTTAGAAAACGTGACTGGGAGAATAAAGGATAAAGGAGAAACGGGGAATAGTTAAGCCAGTTGGGGTTTGCGGACAACACAGTCTTTCTGAGTGAGTCTGCAGTACATGTGCAAAGAATGTTTGAGGAACCTCAGTCAGAAAGCAGGGTCGTGGGAGCTAAAAATGAATATGAATAACTCTAGAGCAATGGCAAATATGCATACAAAAACGTCCTCTTAAGCTTAGGAAACAAAAGGCTAGAAGAAGTAAAAGAATATAACTCCCTCGGACAGATGGTTAGGGCTGACCTCAACAACGAGGAAGAAATCCGGGGCAGAATAGGCATGGGTTAGGGAATGCTCGGCGAGCACTCCCAGATAATCAAAGAGAAGCTACATCTGTCACTCAAAAGGAAAATCTGCTACCAGTGCATACTGCCGGTGATGGCGTACGGAGCTGAAACTTGGAAACTTACTAAGCAACTAAAAAACAAACTTAGGTCGGCTCAACGGACTATGGAATAAATAATATAAGGAATACCACTCAGACACAAGAAACGAGCCACCTGGATCAACGAACAAACTAGAGTAGAAGATATCATAGTTTAAATAAAGTAAAAGAAATGAACTTAGACTGGCCATGCAGTGAACCGAACCGACAAATGGTGGACAATTAGGGTAAAAGAGTGTATACCCAGAGATGGGTCTAGAACAAGGGAAAGAGCATTAACCCGATGGACGGATGAAACAGGGAAATTCAGGGTTAAAATGTTGTCCAGAGCAGCGCAGGACAGGAGCGGTTGCAGGTCAGTGGGAGAGGGCTTCGTCCTTCAGTGAACCTGTGTAGGCTGATTCTTCTGGTGCTGCTGCTGATGATATTGTTGCAGACGGTCACAGTACAGCGCCGCGTGCAATGCAGCGACGACATTTGTAAGCGTTGTGTGGAAGGCAGCGGGTCCACTATGTTCTCGGTAGTGACTGTGTGCTACAGGGGCATGTTATCAGTGATGCACAAGGGTCCGCTTATTTTCATCATCATGTTCATCATGTTTCAGTTTGTGAACTTTTCTTCCTGTTCGGGTTGGTATGAAGAAAAGGCTTGGCCAAACAGTCTTGTTAGCCCTCCTTACACTAGGGGGAACGTCCTTTTCCACGCACGTAGTTCATACTTCTATAATTGCCATGCTCAATTTTTTTCCGTTGAACTGGGTATACTTCGCTAACGCACATTTCAAAGTCAAAGACCCCACCCCATTGACGAAGTTCCCCTTTAGACAGCTACTAAAATGTTCAAGCTGTGGTGTTAAAGGGGTTCAGTGATCGCCTTGCATTTCGGGGGACGCCGGGTTCGAATCCCACCCACCGCAAAATTTGACTTGTTGAATTTTCAACTCAATCACTTACTTTGTTTACGCTACTTCCCCTGACGAATGTGACGTCCTTCTTAGTATTCATTTACGTGTCGTTTATCCTTTCAAAAGTCGACTGTTTGTGCACCTCGGTGGGTCACTCTGTGTGCCATTAACGTAGATTTTTAAAACAACATAGTTACTTAATCCTTTCGCGTTGATGCTCTCTCTCAGTGAATCTTTACCTCCATATCTAAGGAGTTATCGCACTAGATTACACATAGAAAAGAATTTATTCTAGGGCCAAACAGTAGTGTTTGCGCCAACCCAATAGAACAATTCTCGATATAACAGCGAGACAATGAAGGGATGGCCCAGCAAGACACGAATACAATTTGCAAGTAATCAACGAAGTATCACTGAAATGTTTCCTGTAGCTGCCAATATATCCCCCGGAACAAGTTCACGACCTCTCGCCCGCTCGCTCGATGGCCAGCAAAGAGCGGAGCACAGGGTACGGTGGCGAAGCGACGGCCCGGCTACCCCGAGTTTTCGTTCTGCTGTGGAACACACGGGGGCGAAATGCAAATACGAGAACAGGCACAATAGGGAGGAAATTGGTGGCCAACGCCTTCCTGGAGAGATAACTCTTCCTTCCCGCCATTTTCTCGGGAAGGTCCGCTTGAGTGCTACTGCTGGTCGGCGAACCGCCGCGGACACGCGTCGCCAACGAACAAAGTGAGGCCGTTTGTGTTCTCTTCGCGCTCCATGAGCCTTGTGCGCGGACCTCGTATAGAGCCTCGGTGTTTCTTTCTTTTAGTGCTCTCGTGATGCTTTGATTTGCCAAGCGCGGACGCTGCTAAATTTCTATTACGTCTGCTGGATGAAAGCCAAATTTGGTTCAATGCACCTGCAGAGAAGAGGAGGGTCTGGTCTCACAAGGCATAAATACAAGCGCCTACTGACTGACTGACTGACTGACTGACTGACTGACTGACTGACTGACTGACTGACTGAGGGGCGAAGCGTGCACTGTATAAATCTATTCTTGGAGCCATGGCGTTTTTGTCCACGAGGATGAAGCTTTTGGGCGTAGAGTTATACAGATTTGCTTTAAGCGCCGTGCCATTAAAACACGAAGCGTTCTAACGCGAGGAGTTCGAAAACGAGATTCCAACCAACCGCCATGTTCGTACGACGTCAGTAAAGGAGCAAGAACAACGAGTGTACCGGTATGTCTTTTGAGTACGCGTTACGTTCCAGCGCTCAGTGGGAAAACAAGTGTCCCGGTGTTTTAGCACAGTGACTACATGATACTACGACGACATGAGACGCCAACAGCACGAGCCCATAAGGGGCTTCGCCCCCGATAAGAAGATAAGAAAGATGTTTACTCACGTATCGGCATGGGACTTGTCTTGATCAGAGTAAGGATTTTACAGCTATTTAATGCGAACCTTACACTGGCAACCCTTACACTACCTGGGAATTATTGCAGAAATTTTCCTATCTGATGTCCAATTTCTCAGCCCTGTACATCTCTAACGACGTTTTAGCTTCCATTTTTCATCTCCATTTATTTGTTCCTATCTGCCCTGCCTGTATTTTGGTTACCTTGGCTGTTTTAGATTCTCCATTGTTCTTTCCTTATTTGATCGTTAGCTTTCTAGTTTTTCTTAAAGTGTACGCACCTAAAAACCAAGGTGTCGAACCCGAAACGAACCGAACCGGAAACCGGAACTGCAGCGTTATTTTTGCCAGAACTGAACCCAAACCCGAACCGTTATTTTTTGAGCACGCTGAATCCAAACCGGAAATGAACCTCAAAAAGAAATAACGGTTAGTGGATTATGCCCAACGGTTCGACCAGCCGTTGTTAATATTGCACAGTCAAGACAATTCAGACCTTTTTTTCTCTCACATACCATCAAATTCGTATCCGGTTGTGCACTTTCCCCTCCAAACAATTGAACTCTATCACGCTCTATGTAACAACAGGGGAAATGAATGAGCACGAATGTAGCAACGGTCTGTTGCTGCTGGAAGCGCGACGTAGAGCAAGCTGACCAAACGAAATGTCATTCTCGGCAGCTTGCAGGGGATATAAAACGACTTTGCCCCTTCCCTAGCTGCAACTTCATTGGAGCAGTCAGGCTGCAGGAGTGCTCCACTGCGCAACAGGGAAAGCCCACACCCGATGTGTGCAAAATGTTTGCATTTTATAATTTGTTTAAAAGGTCCGACACCTGCAAATTGGTAATACTTGACAAGTGTGACCGCAGGAGCTGTCAGTGGCTAAGCCGTTTGCTCCTGACCACCAGTTGCCTCGAATTCCGTTCCCCACGAACGTTTTTCTAAAGTAGATCGAAATCGAGAACGTCCGTCAATCGAGATTTTAATCCATGTTTAATATCACCAGCTGTTTAAAATACGTCTGCCGGCCTGCAACATAAGCGGCGCCTCGGAGCAGAGATACAGCACGGGGCATCAAATGCGCCATTTTTTTACGTGTTTGCGCGGAAAACAATAAAAAAGAAAGGGCAAATCACGTTGTTTTAAAATATTAAGCAAAATTTAAGTAATAACGAGTAAGTAAAAAAAACCACCAAACCGTGGATATTGTTCTGTACTTTTCTTTGACCTGCCTTTCACAGCCTAAGGTGTCATCATTGCGAAGGAAGTGAGTTCTGTGGTCAGTTTTTGGGGACAGTACAGTGGACAAGTTCCGTTTTTTACAGATACAAATAACAGATATGTCAGAAAAAACTGTAAAAGTACGCACTTAATCCCTTGGCAAGAAACTGCAGCCCGCGACCTTGTCTTGCTAGCAGATGACATGTGCAGAAAGGCAGGCCGGTACCTCACACTATCCCATTCGCCCAGCGATCACCTTTTTTGCTTGTTCTGCATTTTTGTCTCTTTTAGATCTGCTTTCTTTTTCGAAGGTGCACTTGTACTGACTCTCCAACTCGCTACATTACTTCTACTGCTACTTGTTCCGGAGGGGAGAACTACTGTGCACGAATTAAAGAGCGTCTACCCAAAAAAGTCCCATCTCATGCTCCGCGCGTCAAATTTGCCTTTCATTTTGTAACAGCATAATCTGTTATAAGATTCCGCAGTGTAGCAGACGGAACGATGGCCGGAGGTCAGGCGGTACGCTGACATGCTGATTGTAATGCACACCTCTGGAATAGCTATCGGAAAGGAGTTGCAGTGATCAGAGAAATAATCCACTGACTGAGCGTTAACTCTAATGTTTTTTTCTAATTTCAGTGATAATTCAACTCATTGAACTGGTGGGCGAACCGGTTCAAGCTCCCGAACCGGTTCGCGCGAACCGGTTCGGTACGTGATTTAGTCGAACCGGAACTGAACCGGAACGAAATTATTTCACACGAACCCGAACCGTAACCGAACCGGTATTTTTTTTGGTTCGAAACCATATATATATATATATATATATATAATATATATATATATATAGTCTGGAATCAAAAACTCACACAGAGCGCGACAAAGGCGCACGAGAAGGACATTAAAAAAATAAAAATAAAAGTTTACTGACGTTGCAGAGAGAGGACTCCCTTTCTGAGTGCTCTCCCTGAAACGTCAGTAAACTTTTATTTTTATTTTTTTTATGTCCTTCTCGTGTGTGCAAGAGAATGAATTCGTTATTTCCTCCCCCCGGAAATCGGTAAGAACACTCTTTCATCATTACGCCCCACAGCGATATTGGTGCAGACGCACACAGAGACCGCGTGAATTTACACCTAAGAAATCAAATTCGATCACGCAGAATATACTGTTCAGGAAGGACACGATTACACTAATCAATAGGAATGAGGGTGTGCCCTGCTGCGGTACAGTATACGTATACTTTCGATGCTATCTTGCAAACACCTCTTTGGCTCTTCTCGCCTGCGGGGGTATAGGCAAACGGGAAGCAAATGTGTCGTATGTATCATATACACATGCTGTAGGCGCCGGACAGCACCCAGAGGGCGATACGGAGCCCGCGACAGCCAGCGCTCCCTTCAGCAGATGTGCGCAACACTGGGTCGGCCTCCGCAAGCCGTTACGTTCCTGTCTGGGGGGTGCTCCTCTTTTTGCAGCGCGGATGAAGCTTATTAGTCGCCCTTTTAGGTTTAAAACGAAGTGAGAGATTGTACAGTAATCCTGCCGCATAGTGCAGGGGAGGGAATAAGGATTTATGCTGTTGAATTCCAGCATTGGAAGGCATATAAAGGCCGCATAGGCGTGATGCCCAGAATAGAAACGCTCGTACAGCCTGCCTGCGGACAAAATCGTTCTCAAGATCACCCTGTTTCCCTTCAAAAGAAAGCGTAATCTATATTGTTCAATCCACAAAATAGGAGGCTCTGTCTGCAAATATATCAGACTTTGCGCGATGTTTCCGCGCGAGGTATTCCATCCATGTGAGTGCACTTGCCTTTGCAGAACTACTAGCTGGACAAAACTGGGATTACATATGGGTCTTTGATCCGAATGTGATGCTCCATACAAGCAACAGTATGAAATCACACTTGTTTGTGTAGAGCGAAAGTGCTGCCGCTTATACGTTCCCGCTCTGCCAAGAAACTTTTGGGCTTCCAGGCGTAGCGCAGTATGGCAGCTGTGTAAAAACACGACCCAAAAAAGATTATCTTCACGAAAAGGCTATCACAAGAAATTATTGGGCGAGGAGGGGGGGGGGGGGGGGGAGGTACAGGCAGAACATCTAATCGGCGTATCGGAACAAATTACGGAATGTTCATATTCGGGACTTTTTTCTCGCCACGCCAATGGTTCCGTCGTGAGACTTCTCTTAGAAAGAAATAGTAGCGCTTTTATTACCATCAACACCATTACAGCAAAAGTCATGGGCGAAAACTTTAGTTCCCTGAGGACACCCGACACTGGCCCGAAGTGAGTGGAATCACAAGGGACGGGATAAATAAAGTTTGTCCTCCTTCCGTTCCTCCCCGAGCGCGAAAATTTTGTCCTACGTTTATATTGTTACGACCGGAAGGGATTTATTCAGGCAAGAGCGCAGGCTCCGAGGGCAGAGGAAAATCAAGCATCGTTGAGCACGACGCGATCAGAGATCCGGCTTCTTCTTCCTCTTTTCCAGAGAGCCCAGCTTCCGCATCCTCTTTCTTCTCTTCAGCTGATCCAATCCACTTGGACAAGGCAATGTTACATAATTAATTTACCGTTACAATATATTTCCAACTTTTATTGCGGCACGTCTTATCTCTATATTGATTTGCTTTTCAGTGGCTTAGACTACAATTTAATTGTTTCTTTGCAAGAAGAGGCGGGGATTTTCTGCTATCCAATAGCTCGCGAAACATTTGCGGAACGTTAACGCGTATAAGTGTATGTTTCATATGTACTTATATGTATTAAATACGGCTATGTAAGCACGTGAAATATTAGATGAAGCAGAGTAGAAGCACTGGGTGATAAACGCTGCTATAACTGTGTGTGAGGGCCCTCTTTGTCACAATATTTAATGCGCACCTATGTGTATTTACCGCCTTCTAACCAGCGTATTAACAAGCTGCCCGTACACCACAGCAGCATCTAATCCGCTCGCTGAGTGTTGGCTTTTCAAGATTAAATAACCACGCTTCGTATCTGCAAAGAAAAAGAGAGAAGAACAATCCGCGGGGGATTGCTACACCTTGAACACACGCTTCCTAGTCGTGTCAAACTGCCACTCGGCGGCAAGGCGACAGCATTTTATCGGCGCCCCGTTTTATTTGGAGGATTCCCCCTACTATAAAAATGTCTGCATGTCTTTGTTGCAGTATGTAGTAGAAATACGTGCAGATAACGTTATCACACACGTTTTTGCAAAGTAGCGTTCATAGGCGCTGAAGGCGGTGTGCGTGGTGGGGCCGACCCAGAGTTGCTCGGGTCTGCCGCGGCTGGCGCTACACTCACCCGGAAAACTTCGTAGTCCGAGGCCTATATACGCATACGTATAAACGCCTTATATACGTCTTATAATTAGCCTATAATCAGTAATCCCGCTTCTTAGACCACTCCCACTCTTACGGGAGGGATGGGCTGTAAGTGTGCGAGTGGTGAGTGAGGAGAACGCAACGGTGACGGTGCGTTGTGAAGAACGTCCCATTTGTATGTCATCTCTTCGTCAAAATGATGGCGGATTTTCGGTGAAAAGTAAAGAGTTCAAGACAAGTCCCAATGTGTATAACATAAAATATACGTTCTGGGGGTGTAATTTACACATCTCTCTGCCCTCTAAATGTTTTAAATATCTGGAATAATGAGCCCCAGTTATAATGAGCCCCAGTTGCCGTTTTCACGTGTTGTCAACCGCGGTGTAATTCCGATTTCAATGTTTTAACCGCTTTCCTTCTTTGTACGGCATTTTGGCGGCGTCTCTCTTTATATCGAACGTATGTTTGTTCATCCCGTGGATAATTTCCGTACAAGCTTTTTCGTAATTTTTCTGAACACAAATACACTAAAATAGTACCCGTGTACACATTTTCTTTCAAACACGATAAAAAGTTTGATAATTAATTAGTTTAAATATAATGATGCGTGATTGCTATACTTATATTTGGCTAAAAATACAATGTGTACTTTTTATCCCCAGCCAAAACTGTACTATTTCATTAGAAAAATTGCGCATTGTTTGCAATTTCTTGTAATAACTTTGGCTTGTTTTATTTGTATTCTCCGCGATTGCATTATATCAACTTGGATGCCATATTATTCATGTAACCATTCTCCATCTACGCCCTGTTTAACTAGTGTTTTGGCATTGAATAGCAAGGATATTGAGAAGTGGTGCACAAGGTTCTCGCAGCACATGCGACGATGAATGACGGGTATTCATGAATGACTGGCGCCGACAAAAGCAACCGTTGTATATGGTGGAGCCCACACTTAGGTTGATTTCCTTGATAAAGAAATTGGAGCTGCCGTAATTAAACGAAAAAATAATAATAGAGGCTTAGCGTGAGTTAAGCTTAAGTAGGTTAGTCTTAGCTTCCCTGGTTGTCTAGCATTAGCTTGATTATCAGGCTTACTGCTACTTCTGAGACACACACGGTATACGCATTATGTGACACATGTATATTTATCAAGCAGTTCCGGCGCAGCGTCACCAATCAACCCGGCTTAATTAAAAACTTTAGATCTTTTCACTCTGGCACTTTTGCACTTGCATTTTCTTACCTAAGTTCGTTGGTCCCTCTCGCCAGTTGTATCTCTTTTCTGCCCCTTCTCGCTCTTGGGCATTTCTTCCTTTTCCCACTCCTCTAACAGAGTAGCATGAAGGGCGATTTTTTTACGCCGGGTACACACTCCGTTTTCTAATAAAGAGCATCTCTCTCTCTCTCTCTCTCTACATCAGCTGGTCCGGCGGCCCCGACCCGACGTGTGGATTGTGAGGGGATGGCTTGACATATTCGCATTCACCGTCTTTGGCGCGCACAGGACCCGTGGCACACGGACGCTACACGACGACGACGAAAAGCGCGGGAGCTCCTCACGTGGTGCAGCCAATGCGCAAGCTTGGGCGACGCCGGCGCTATTTAGGGGCGCATAATCGCGTGCGCTCGGTATTTTTTTGCTAAAGCCACTGCGCGATAGTTTTGCCCGGCGCCTACGGCCCAGTGCGTCAGGAGCTATATTTTCAGTGGTGGGGGGGGGGGAGCAGGAGGAGGGAGAGAGGGGAAGGGGGCTGAAGTGCAATTTTTAAGAAATTATGTAGTTCCCAATTTCCGAAAACAATATAATCCGAATTTCTCTGGAGAGAAAAAAAAACTCGCCTTTTTTATTATTCATGGGAACCAATCCTTACTAACGCGCTGCTACTTCTTCTTGACTACTTGAATTCTCAAACTGCGTCACCGGGCACAGTACTTTGTAGTGTAACGCGTACGATTGAAGAATGTTCTACTTCAAAAAGAGCAAGACTAAACAGGCCTAACCGAACTAATTATTGTAGCGAACAGCACATGCTGCAGTGAGCGCAGTTTTGCCGGTCAGGTAGCAGGACCGGTAGCCGTGGTACCTTTTGAGCGAAACCACAGTGCAACTCCTTACAAGCCGCACCGCTTATTTGTAACATGTTCACAAATCATGCTGACAATCAAGTTCAGGACACACTCGGTGAGCCGCAGCAGAGTTTTTTTTTTAACACGAAAGTGTTTCATGCCGGGGTACACCGAGATCAAACTGACGTCATATCCGTCACGAAATGGCATCGCCAGAAAACTTTGATTGATGCGGTGGCGCCGGAATTCGATCTTCCGTCCCGACGGGAAGTACGAAATGCGCTCCCGGACTACGTTACGAGCATATTTTTTTTTTCAAACAGAACTTATAGTTACAAAGATATACATATATAATAATGCACTGGGCACGCTCGAGACGGTGACCAATGCTGGTACGCGCGCATACTGTCGCCACAGGAACCTCCGGCATCTGAGTGCGCCCAGACAGAACAAGGCCTTCGGGACTTCGTGCTTGTCCTGGTCCTCCATTCGCTATGGAGGGCTCGAGTGGCTGCAGTGGAGTGCGCTAGGAACCCCAGGCCTACCTGGCGGCATTTCACGGCACTTCTGGGCACTTGCCCAGAGTTTACACCCATATGGGAACATGCTACCTTCACACGATTCTCAGTTTATGTACTCTGATATTACAGAGTCTCCGGTTGTCATATTTTCCTGCTTGTTTGTTCTTTGTAGCCACCGCAGTCCCACTGCGTTGCGTACTTTACGACTCAAGTGAACGCGCCTAAATGCTACGAGCAGAGGCGTGAATAGGGCGACAAACGCGCCTTATCTAGCAGAGGCGCCGAGGCGCCCACAGTTGGCGCCTCGATGCCAGCGCCTACGTGTACGGTAGTCGCGCAGCGTGAGCTGCAGAGAAGCCGACTTGATGATGTCGCGCTCTTGTCGTGACGTGATATGGTACGCTGCAGCGTGTGTTCACCAAACGATTCGCTGATAACCTGTTTGGGTTTCGTTCGCGCGGACGGTTGGCGAGCGCCTGTGGTTTCAGTGGAATTTACTCGATGCTTCGACGCGTGCATTCCAGTGTCTAACGTTGATGCGTCTAACGGTGCCATACCGACGAAATATAATAGCGACGTGCAGTTCATACCGATCCACAAAAAACGTAAAACTGCTCTTGTGAAGGCACATTTCACTTTCGTGTTTTACCGGTTCATATGGAGGAGGGAACTACCACATTTTTTTTTTATCTACCCGCCATTTCCTGGTTCTCTACGCCCACATAAGTTAAAATTCTATGTGTCCAATCCGGGATTGGTCTATCTATGCCGAAAAGATGATCAGACAAAATGACCGTGGTCAACGGCACATAACGAACGATTGGCTACTCCAAGCTACTCCAAGTTGTACAAAATTGTCACGTAGCCAAAGACGACGCTGCTGTCTTGAAGAAAAAAATTACACCATCCTCCCACGTGGAAACCCTGAGGAGATGCAAAGCCGCGCAAATTCGAGATGCTTTGCATCTCCTCAGGGTTCCCACGTCGGAAGACGGTGAATTTTTTTGCTTTTCGCCTCCATCGGAAACACGGCCGCCACGGCCGGGAATCGAACCCGCGACCTCGTGCTCAGCAGCGCAACGCCTTAGCCATTGATCCACCGCGGCGGGTCGCTGCCAGAATCGTTGGCGTCCATTGTCAGCTCGTCGGAAGGGCGCAGACCGAAGCAGCAACTGAAGGGAGCAGCGGCGCGGACCTCGTTTATCTGAAGTCGTGAGGGGGAGGGGAGCGGAGGAGCAGCGCGCACAGCTGTTGGGGATAGGAGAGAGTGACGTTATCACAGCTGCCGTGGAGAGGGGGACAGGAGGAGCAGCGCACACAGGTGGTGTGGATAGGAAGAGGGGAGAGAGTGACGTTATTACAGCTGGCGTGGAGAGGAGGAGAGGTGCGGACGGACGCCGGAAGGACAATGGACATAGCCCCGAGCAAGAGTTTGCTTTTCATCTAAAAACAAGTTTATTGGAGCGAACTTGTGCTCACCTAACAACTCAAGAGTACACAGGCGGCGAAACAGTAGTCAACAAAGTGACTTGCGTAGATTGGTGTGGACGATTCGAATGCCGCAGCATCTGCTCAGCGGGAAATTATCACTCGGCGCGAGGGTTTCTGGAATAGGCGAATTGTATCCAGAACACTGTAGATCAACGAAGATTCTTCTAGGCTGTTCAAGTGTTGTTCGGAACGCTCTCCCTATCAGAAGAGATAACACACGTTGCACAGAAAAAAAGAACGGAACACGCGCCTCCCTTCGTACACACAACACGATGATACAGACCGGCGCAGCCGGACTGCAAAAGCAAAACACAAATAAACAAACCCAATGCATGGTTCGCGGCAATATATACAATGTATTTACCAGCACTGTATACAACTCTCAAATCCCATGATTGCAGAAAAAAGAGACCGGAAGGCATGCATTATACGGAGTTCCGCCCTCTCCAAAACTATCAAACTCCTCGGTTTTACCACCAAAACCCCGCCCACGAAAGGGATGTGTC